>CM024170.1:12803154-13140048 GCA_013433145.1 Ascaris suum | reverse complement strand
TTGCAAATTTTCAATTCTTATCACTAATTTTTTATTAGTATCGCGAATGAATAATTACTCTTCCTTCCTATAGTATTGCCATGTTGGTGCATGGCAGGTAGCGATCCATCGCTTTTCTTTTTCATTTGTTTGACGAGATTGTAAGGAGTTTAGATTTCGGCTATCTCCGATATGAAATAGGTAAGGCTGAAGATGGATCTGCATGTTTTCCTGCTAGACGAAATAGAATCGGCAATGTTCGGCAATAATCTTCGCGCACTGCTTTGATTCTCCATTCTTCTTACTTTCATCTCCCCCTCCCGCTTCCCACTAATATCTTCGCCTATTCTTTTTTGTACTTTTTTATTGCTCATTCCAGGGTTGACTTTTTCACCGAATTAAGTTAACATTGCGAGGTGGAAAAATCGCAAACTCTTCTGGAGTTCATAAGTCATATTAGAATATGCTTGTGATATTGCGTTTCGAAGATTTTAAACATAAACTCTTTAGTACTGAATAATTGTTTTATATATGGGCGATCAAGTTTACAATTTTACCATTTTCAAGTAAATAACATTTGTCAATAGCGACACGCGATTCTCTAAAAATTGCATATTTGCTGTTGTAAATTTTTTTGGAGTGTGAATATTTCTAAAGAAGCTGTCCCCTAAAGATGATCCGAAAATATTGCTGTTCATATGCATACACAATCACTCATATCATTTTTTTACGTTTCATTTCGAATGAATTTCACTTGCAGATATAATTCTTGTAAAATGGACAGATTTCATAAGCTAACCCATATCCATAAAAGCACATTGAGGCGTATATATATATATATATATATATATATATATATATAATATAAATATATATTATATGACTAAATATATATATATATATATATATATATATATATATATATATATAGGTGCGTGTGAAAAAATCGTACAAATGCATGATGATTATTTCTCGGTTATTGGATATGAGGAGTGTTCAGAGCCAAACAATAATGACCATGACACGCACACGACGTAAGCAGAAGCAGAGATGGTCAAACGTGCTGTACGTGAGGCTGAAGAACGTCAATGCGCTCTTCGTCAGAAATTTCCTTTGCGGGCAACGCCAATTGTTCAGCAAGCCGCCTATGAACCTGCTCTGTTCCATCATCAACTCAATGCTCAGCAAGTGGCTAATGATGCATCCGGTGAAGGTACGCTTTGTTGTTCCTTGATCGCAGTTCATTTTACCCATGCTAATCACTACACTATATATGTGAGGAAGGATTCAGATGGATTTTATCGTTTCAGAAGGCGAAATGCATACGTCGTCATCTCGGCAACAGATGCCCGTTGCGCAACCATTGTTCCCATCTTCGATACTCAGCGTAGTGCCTACAATTATCGAAATGCTCGACGATGTTCAGTGGATACAAATGGAATTTCTGGTTCAAATTATTTATTCATTTACTGTTCTCAATACTGTTTTTCCTTCTTATCTATCCATATGAACAAAGAACACCATTGCGACTTTCGGCATGCATCACCTATGCAACCTGCCCATTCCGTACGCCCACGAATATATATCACCAAAAAAACCGGCGGCTTTCCACACATATTTATTTATAACATCTATGCACCGTATAACCTCTATTTGCATACGTTATTGCCTTTCATTTGTTATTTGCGGTAGAAAACAAAAAACAAAAAAAGGACGTTATCGTCTTGCTGTACGCATTTTGTCCTCAAAAACTTGTAGTGTTTCTTGTTTCCCTCCTTCCATAGTCTGTGATCGAGGGTTTCGTTTTCTTTGACCTAAATGCCTATTTCACATAAATAAATCAAGACATCGAGCTGCTATTAACTACTTCATTCTAGTTGAAGTAGACAGATTTTTTGGCAAATATCGGTAGTGCTGGAAGAATTTCAGTTTATGGTTGTTCTTCGTGAATTACCTTCTATAGATTCCAATTACTGAATTATTTCCGGTCTATATTTAGTATTGAATCCAGTCATTAAAAACCTTTACTTCCACCTCATCTGGTAGATAACACCTTCATTAATTCGATTAGAAGGAGAGAAATTAGTACACTGAAATGATTTCATCATTTAGCAGGCTAAAAATTGAAAGAATAATTGCCAGTTTCCCGAAATTATTTGTTTTTCGTTACCTGGAGAACATCATCCATTTATGCATTTTTTTTAAAAACCATCTGTAACCTTCTTGTCATTCATTTGCAACGACTGGTAGCATTGGCAATAGCTTGCCGACGTTGATGTGCAAAGAGATCGTTTTTCACGATCATTCTAGAAAATATAGCGCAAAACACTATAGTTGAGGCGGCGCTTACTTGCTTACCACCCATATTTCCTGATCTCTACTGAGGTCTCTAAAGTCCTTCACGATAGCAACAACCTGAATGCCCTATTGGCTATTTAAGATTGCAAGTTTGAACTAAATGAATTGTTAAACAGATACATATAATTAAAACTTATCCAACTCTCCGTATGTCCTATCATTTCCGTAAAATTTTCTAATGTGGAAAAGAAAATAGTATGTGCTTCTTTGCAGTTAGCGATGTGGCGAAGAAGGTGATTTGGTCATGTATCGTCGAAGATCCGGCACTCTTTTTACGGCATTTCTTAGAGAAGTTGACTAATCGTGATCGTCAGTATGTTTTGTGTGAGATTCATCTATCGTGATGCGCCTAATCGATGCACGCTTGTGATAGAACTCAACTCATAGTATGAGTGCCGTTGTATATCTGTTGAATTAGGGATCTACTCTTTAAAAACACTCGAAAGCTTTACCTATTGAAATATGCCACCTTAATAATTACCCTCTCAATTCTATCATAAGAAATTGGCTATTAGTTGAATGCTATGAATCCATTTTTTGCGATTTCATAATTAAAATAATTTTGTATATTTATAAAGGAAGAGGAGTTTATAATTTAAAATATTCTTGACTGATGGAAAATATTTTCTTAAATTAGTATTCTCTAATGCTTAAAATTAAGCTTTTTTTTCCTTTGGAAGAGGAAAGATAAAGAGATCAGAAAATATTTCGTCTAGTATTCAATAATTACTCTTGCATCAATATGCAATATTTTTTATTCAAAAAATTAAAAAAAAACAACTATAATTTGAATGTTTATAGACGATTATTTATAAATTAGATCGCGTCAAAAATGAGGCAGAAATATATCATAGAAATTTTCGTTTAGTTAATTATTTCAAGAGATGAGAGCGAATTGAATAGATAGATTATTTTCGTTGACGTATTAATAAAACTCGTAAGAAAATCACCTCATATAATCTTCAAAAAATTTGTTGACAAAGATTTCAAAAATTAGAGATCGCCAAAATTTTTGTTAGCATAAATTCAACTAAATACTCGACCATTCAAGATTATCGATTAAGTATTTCGAGTTAGCAATTATCTTTCCACATATCCACGTTTGAAAAACATTTATTTGTGTGTGATTGTGATTGATCGATCGGATCACTCATGAATTGATTATTTGAATTCTTTTCTCGAAATGTTCGACTCATTCGAGTATGCGATAAGACTTCATTTCCATCCCACCCCCCCCCCTTCCCCTTCTCCATTGATGCGACTATGCATACTTTATAGGCTACCCATTGGAATCACTTTTTCCTCTAATCGCAAAAAATTCGTAGAATTTACATATTAGTAGTTTTCGGCATGAAATTTGCATAGCATCCAGTTTCCGGCTTTTTCATACAGGCTTTTTCTGGGATCATTTGAAAGCTGAAACGATAATATATGTCTAGCGTTCTTAGTTTTGCATTATTATTGTTATGGTTTCGTTGAATCGATATATGTTTTAGATTGCTATGAATGTTTTACCGCTTAACAAGTAGTTTATTTCTAGTGGGGTTGCGTCGACATTAATTTTTATTTGTTGGTGAAGTGTGTTTAGCAGAGTAATAGAGCGCAAATTGTGCTTGATTCGGCTTAAACGTATGGCCACGTAAAGTGATGGGCTTTTGATGAGTCTATTATTGGTGAGGAATTGTACTGCTAATGTCCTATTGGTTCTTTGCACGTGCAACTAGCTGGCAATAAGAGACGTTACCTGTTTAATTTTCACTCATATCAAGGTAGATTTTTTTTTCGCATTGAAGACATCGCAAAAGATGCTAGAGGATATCGTCTCAACTAACAACATAAAGAAGTATTTAGTTTAAGAACTCATTGTATCGAATGATTGTTAGAAAGGATCATATCTCTAAGGTTTTATTTACTTGTCGTAATAATAGATATTTGAAAGAGAATTGCAACTTATGCATAGAATTTGCTTGGAATAATCCAAATTTGAGATCAATGCGTAATTCAATGATGAATGCTTATTTAGTCGACAACTTTTGAATTTCGACCAAGTACGCAATGGGTGAGCAAATTGAAACTTTTGCATGCGATATATTATCGCCGAATGCATCCACATTTCGGCACATCGCTATTTTCTCACATCATATAAAGATTTTTTTTTTTATTTCATTGACAATGCCATATTTCGATGCTTTCATCCCTGCAGATTGCATAGATGCAAAATCATCAAAAATTTATTTCATTTATCGACAATAATAGGGCATATCAAAAACGCTAGAAATTTTTAGTTGAGAAATAAACGGCAAAAAAAGGAGATATTGTGTCATTTATTAATAAATAGTTTACTGACAAAGTGAAGGGAGAGTTAAAGTCAATGAAATCTTATAAGTTGGTTATATGCAAGTATGGGAGGCCTCAGACGGAAATATGGCATGCGGATGGATTAATGTGGATTTAATGTATTTTGTCGTGTTTATTGTTGTACTGTTTTCTCTGTTGTAAATCTCAGTTGGCACGTTAAATTTTTGTTGATTAGTTGCATATATATATATATATATATATATATATATATATAATATATAATATATATATATATATATTATATATATATATATATATATATATATATATATATATAATATATATATATATATATATATAATCACCTGGCCTTTGATAATTGGGCAATTCAAGCTCAACGAGAGTATTAATTTATGTGGCGGTAGGTTGCGCTCGGTAACGAAATGGCGTTCACCTTATAATGTTGAGTGCTTTACTGCTGACAGCCTCATTTAAAACTCCTTTACAAGTAAGCCATATCGCTTCATTGCCTGCGCATGTTTGTGTATGTCTCTTGGTTAAATTGTTGTTGAAGCTAGGCCATGAAATTTGTGTAGTATAGTACAGAGCGTTGTAATTCTCTAAGTTAGGTCGAGGTTGGCCCTTCCGTGTTGGAAGTTGCGATAGTCAATTGATGCTATCAAATGAATGCTTGTGCATTTCTGATCGATCAGATTTCATTTCATATTGATCAAGTTGCATATTAGAATAGGTTGTTTCATAGAATATTTCTAGAAGTTGGATAATTTCCAACATAAATGCACCATTTTAGACGTTTTTTTTTTCTCAGTTGTTTTGAGTTCATATAATTGGTTCCAATGATGAGGGAATTGCAAAAAGCGCATATTTTGCTACTTTGTGATGGCATACGCACACTTCCACAGTTCATATACAAACGTCAGTGCTTGAAGTATCACAGATTAATAACGGCATATAAGATTCTTATCAATTTCCGGTTTTATGTTCATTTTATCATTTGCTTATCATCGATGAAATAATTACGAAATGAAATATGTCAACGAAAATAATTTTAGAAAATTTTCAATTCTTATCAATAATAATTACGTTATTTGAATTTTTAATTATATTAGTTTTAAGTTTTACTTAAAGGAATATTCAACCGACATCGTCAACGCGTATCGAATAAATATTCACTTTAATTTCTTCTTATATATTTTATAAATAAATAAATTTGACGCGAAGGTTTTATTCGCCCATTTGGCATAATTTCAAATTTAAATTCGCCATTTAAGCTTATTCTCGTTTTATGCTATTCGGCGATATTAATGATCGTCGCTATGAGTTGAATTTCAACGATTCGTTTACTCATCTATAGTGATGTACCATAGGAATTTGATGTTCATCCAGCATTTTGAATATCGGCTATTATTGATTGAGGAGGGAGGATTGCAATAAGATAAGATGGGTAATTAATGTGGTCTGGGAAATGTTTCATAAGTTTTGTATCAAGCTAGGACCGTTTAATAATATCGAAAAGGTAAGTGGAATATCGTTTTACCTGTCTAAGTTTCAACGCTATTAAATCATAGTCTTAGTATAGAGGGCCGAGAATACAGCCTGAAAAGAAATATAAGACGGGAATATGAAGATGTAGGGGGTACGAAATACATAATATTTGCGTATTCAGCTAAGATAAGCAATAATTGTTACAGATCATCAAAGAACAGATGATGTAAAGACCTTAATTCCACACACCATTCTAATAGCTAAAAAACGGGTCCGAATTTAGCGGCTGTCCAATAATCTTGTGCATAAGGGAACTACGCTCGTGAGGTACAATGCGTATTGCGATAGAGTTCTATATTGCTATGACTATGGCTTAATGAAAGCGATATTCGAACTACCTCGTCGACGATATCGTGCGATCGTATCGGATACAAACTCATGCAAAATTTCCTAGTGATTTGAAGCAGCAAGTGCCGTAATTTTTAGACTTCTATAAAGGAAACGCTTCGCCACCCTATCAACCTCCTCATCAGGCTATTATATTCTTTATTCCTGTCAACCTCCTTCACCACTCTATCGACATCCTTCTCTCTAGCAACCCTTCATCCCCTACCCCTTCGCTCTTTTAACAACGCGTTTGATGGTGTCGGTTTGAAGTGAGTCTATTCATCGTCTATTATAAATTTCGATTTGTCACCGCTGTATTGAAGAGACACCTTTTTTAATGTTCTGTTCACCTTATGTGTTGTTCATTTATTCAATCATAATTGCATTTATCAGTGAAATGTGAAATTGGCTATTTTCTTGATGAATATCTGCAGGAATATCTGATGTCTCTTCTACGCAAGCTGATCCTTCGATTCAGACCTTTGCCAAGTCAGACGGCATATTCCCTCCTCAACTATCTGGTAGGCTACTTTCAAATGCTGTTTTTGTTATATCTCGTTGTTATACTTTTTGCAGCTTCGCTTCGCACTAGCAAAGTTCCAAAGAGAGCTGCGGTGATGGAACGTCCATGCGTTTGTATGTGTCTGTGTCTGTGTGTCGGATGGCTTCAACTAAGGAGGCATCGCAGCTAGGATTACGGAACTTGATGTATATATCCTATGGCATAGGACGGCGCTTGTACCAACTTTCAATAGGTCCCCTTGATTTCGAAAAAACGCTAGGCACCAAGAAAAAAAAATTGCCAAATCTTTGCACATATTTCGCAATCAGTGAAATCATAAACTCGAATAATCCATAAAAATTTGAATGACTGATATGCATAAATGACATTTGATTAGAATATGAATATATAATATGCAAGTGTTGAATATTTTTATGGGCGATTTATGAAGCCAAATGATTTAATAAACGAAACTGAAAGGATTGCATAATATCTTCGCAAATGTGATGCGCTTTTCAATTTCTTTCCAAATGGATTTCTTTTTCATTCGTCAATTTGTGAAAAAAAAAAATTTTATTTATGCGGATACTTTCTGTATCGATAAGACGATATGCAATCATTCTATCATGCATAAAATGTATTCCTATGAGGCTTTTTTTAATATGTGCTTGGAATATGAAAGCAAATATTTTTTCCACTTATTTATTTTTCATTTAATTTTATGCATAAATAATAATTTGATATTCGATTCTCTTAATTATGTTGATCGAATTTTTACAAAGAAAAAAATTTTTTTTTCACTTTTCATTATTTTTTCAAAAATCTATGCAAAATTTTTTATATCATTTATTTCATTCCTAACGAAAATAAAAATGAAACGATGAAAAAAAAGCTTTGAGAAAAAAAATTTTTCCCCCTCATAATTTATTTCTCAAATAATTTAGCGTTCATCTTTTTGTTTAATAATAATTTTATTAATGTTTTCAACGTATAGGAATAATTATAATTTTAAACGCTTTTACTTCTTCATATGTTTTGTATAGTGTTGATATGTTGCAGTTTGATTTTGATTACTTAACGAAAAAGGGATCAGATCTATGAACTAATATTCCCCGTCGTGGATCTCAAAATATGACTAGCCAACTAGCCAACTTGAAGATTATCCGACCTTTTAAGCCATTTAAGACTAGGTCGAATCCACTCTTGTTTAGTTATGTGTTTAATCTGTTTTCTTTTTGCATCGAAGAAACCACTTTAACCTCAACCTCGTACCTCAAATTTAACTCTTAAGGTAAAGTAATATTGTTGTTTTGCTATTTGCAGTTCGGATTTGTGATGTACTATGTTCGGAGTCCATGTGAAGGAAGTGATAAAGCAATCGCAATGGCATTAAGCTTAACGTGGCTTATCGCTCCACATGTGCATGGTCTCTATTTCAAGGATCTTAAACAAACGCTTAAAAAAGAACAATGCGATGTATGTTTCATTCATTTTAGGTGTTTCTTTTTTTTTTCTTCTTTTACAAACGCATCATAAATAAATTATTCATTTTGAATTTTTTTTAGAACATTTGATGCATAACTTTTTTTTTCTGCCTGAAATTTGCACCTCATGGTAGTTATTTTCTTTTTTCTTGTCAAAACAAATCTCGAATTAAATTAGTTTTCATCCAATAATCGCTGATTTAATCATCTAACTAATTGATCAATTTGCATATTTCTGAGACGGATATTAGTGGATTAGCCGTTCGCTTTAGACGCTTATAATTTTTGACGGATTTCCGTATTTGATATATTTTTGGAACAGTTGCCGAAATTTTCAACCGATTTTTAGCCCTCGTTCATTAAATTTTCTCATGTTTTGAGTCAGTTTTTCCCCGCTCATTGATCATCATGGTCTAAAAATTGTGAAACTCGCTCTGAACTGGACGCGAAAACATTGGGTTATCCATTCAAGATCCGTGTGATACGATTAATGTCAATGCATTCTTTTGCGTCGTGTAGTTATAATCTAGATGACCATGCATATATTTATGTGCCTGATGTGTTGTAGTAAAGCATAATCCAGATACATACTGGTAGGAGGGAGGGGAAAAGGAAGAGATGAAAGTGACACAAACATGAACGTTGTACTGTATTCATTTGTTGAATTGTTAGTGCTTACAAGTAGAGTTCACGCACTGAAAACGATGTTGCCGAAAGGTTGCGGTCCCTGCAGCCTCTTTGCCGGCTCGTTCTCCAAGAGCGTTTTATTTACACCACACATGAGACTTCCTCTTAATTCTTATTATTTTCTTATTTTAAGATGCCATTTTATAGAGACAGATATTCATTGAAGTCTTAGAAAATAGTGGATTCGTAGCAGAATATATATTGCTATTGCAAAGGCAAAAAAAAATTTGCATCTTTATGAAATGTTCTTGAAATTTAGTTTCATTTAGTATTGTATTTTGGATTGCAGCAAGCACTTATGATTACGCGAATGTACCATCGGCGAAGAAGATTATCGTACATGGACCTGATAGTGGATCGGGCGGTATTCCATCGCAATTCCCAATCCATGAGGATACAATCTTTCAACAACTTCTTACCGATAGTCTCGAATTTTTCAATATCCCCGAAAATGAAGTGGAATATTATTTCCTTGTCGATACGAAGACCAATCTAGTTCATATGCCTTCATCTTATGTTAGGTACTTATTCGATCGCATTTCCTCTTTCAGTACTGTTAAGTTGTTGTATTTAAGCATTGGGCGTAAAGTTGCCTAAAGCATTGAATTTTTTTTTTAAAATATGGTCCACATTATTACGAGATGCTCGATAATAAATATAGAAACTTGAAGGTTGATTGATGCGTTCTCAGAAATAAATGTTAAAGCCTTTAATGATCTTGTAAGGGAATTTCGACCTCAATGAATAGAAAGTTGATGATTAATTAAGTCGCAACATCAAATTATGGAAAATTCTTATGCTAAAATATGATCTTTGAACATATAAAACTTTCTATTGTTTGTTTAAAATCTTTGATTTTTATCTATTTGCTTCTTTTTTTTTTCAACGTAATCTTTGATTGCTTTCATTTTTCTAATCTTTAATTGCTTTGAAAAAAAGTTTTTAAAAAATTTACACCTAAAAATTTTTTGCCAAGAATATTTCTTGCAGAGATTTCTATTTCTTTCATCGTTCATTATATCCTCAAATCACACTACAACGTATAGACCCGGATGAAGCGCAATTACGAATGCGACAAATGGCTTTCACACAGAAACTTATCGAATCTGGCAAAGTGCTTCTCACACATAATGCACTCAAACATAGCCCCGAAAATGTGGTTCGTGTCTTATTTTCTTTATTGCTAAACGCATCGCCGTAAATAATAGTATGGCTTGAGGCTGTTTTCTAAATAAAGTGCCTGGCATTGTTTTATTCGCTGATAGCATGCTGTTGTTTTTTATTGTTCTCTTTATGGCATCGTTTATGCATGTTTTAGCTGAGGATGTTTTCTGCGGGTGTCCTAGTATAGTTGGATGTCGCTGTTGTTTTTCGGGAAAGATGAGCTAAATAAACGGATAATCCACCAATGATTTTGTTGATAGGAAAGGTCGTAATGTCTTGGTCGATCATAATACCTCCGTGTAACTTCAGTATATTTTAAACCCACATCTTCACCAGTAGAGAACTATTATTCCATAACATTCTAAAGCGCTAAAAGGCGTATGCAATCCTTCCTTTTTTAGGAGGGAGGGGGGGGGGGGAGGGGGTAGGGGAAGGAGAATGCAAAGCAGACACTCTTTGAAGCTTGCAATTTTTACTTTTAGATGTAAGATCTAATATGGTAAATGAAAACTGCTGTATTTTTTGTGTACTTTGGAATAAGTTTATTCAAATTCAATCGCCTAATCAAAAATGTCGACACAACAAACATCATAAAGATAGGAATCATAGAGTCAATAGATGAAAATCGTCTCTTCTCCATCTCTTTCTTCCTTCATGCCCATAAATGCGTCGCATAGGTGAAATATGAAGGTAAAGTATAGAATAGTCTCCTCTAGATATTTCTCTTTTATCTGGGTATTCCACTTTTATACCGCTTTATTAGACGAATTACCTTCATAGTGTAATGAATGTTTGCAAAGTTTTACATAACGACAAATCTTCTTTCGAATGTTCATTTCTTAAAAGCAATTTGATAGCATTCGATTTTTTGCGTACATTTCAAAATATTTCTTTAAAAAAAATTTAAAATTCGATAAAAGGCGGAGAGCCATATATCTCACGATCTGGAAAGTCGGTGGGCGAGAGATTAGGGAGAGAGGTAGTTGCACGATTGCAATCCTAAGATGGCAATATCCTCCAACATATCGATCATCGCCTCAAATCTTTTCCATTCACATTGCGCACATTATTATTGTAGTTCACTCTTTGATACTTCGATTATGCTAATATTTGCAATTTATGCGATTAATGCATAATTCATCAAAAACTATTAAATTGAAATTGAAAATTTTAGAAGAAATTAAAAGAGAATAGAATATGTGAAATAGATGAAGTCTTATTGAAAATTTATATTATTTATTTATTGTATTATTTTATTCATTTAATTTAAATTCTTTATTTCTAATACTTATCCATCGGATATTATAAACTTTAGCCTTTTAGCAATATCGGTTTTACTTTTTGACTATGATATTCCTTTTTTTTTCTTCAACTCTTCTATCCATTCTACAATTTGCAGTTCTATTTGTCTAATTATTTACTCTTATCAAAAACTCTTATCAAATTTCTTTCGCTCATACTTTCCGTATCCTCTATTTATTCTTATTCATACTGTTATATTTTAAGGAATTTATTAGTAATATTAGGTGATAAAATAATGTAGTATTAATGTTTGTATAAGTATCAAAAATTTAAGGAACTCGTAATATTAATAGATTCGAGTATTATTTCAGATACCACAACGTATATTTTTTCTTCATGATGAATTCACTCATCTACCGTCATTTCCACGAAAAAGTCTTGAAGCGTGCTTCGGGATGTATAATGGTCCAATGGGTCCTGAATTACATGCAATGGATGCTTTGCATAAATTCGTTTGGGCACAAGTAAGCATAGATTTCTTAATATTTCTTCATCGTTTATTTTTTGAATACTTCAAAAAATTTTATTAAATAAGTATTAATATTTCTCTTTATGTATCGATATCGATACGTTATATAAGAGACATTCCTAAGATTGATAGATGAATCGATTTGTCGACGAGATAATTGCTAAGGGCACAAGACGTGAATGTTGTCGATAAATCTACGATGAATCATTTTTATTATATTGAAAGTCGATGTTTATTGCAGTTGATGTCGGATATGTTTGAGAAAATGGAAAACGCATTTATGTTCGGTGATTTACATCTCTTCATTAACGTTATCAACGGAGTGATGTTGATGCATTGTGAGGATGTGATTATCCTTCGCCGTTGTATGGCTACATATATTTCGATGGCAGTACATTTCAGTACACTTTTCGCGAGTCAGGTTCGTTCTTTGCTCATTTCATTGTTGTATGTTTTTCGACATTAAATAGAGAATATTGATTTTTTTTCATATATTATCTTAATAAATGTTATATATGGAAATAGATATAATTAGAGAGAGTTCAAAAACATACGTGTATATATTTTAGTCTCCTCTCCCTTCCTCTCTCCCCCTATATATATATATATATATATATATATATATATATATATATATATATATATATATATATATATATATATATATATATAGGGAGAGAGAAGTTGAAATGGATATAAAAATTAATGATTTTTAGGGTTTTTTCCTCATAATGCCAACGCTTCTACGCTGTTATAGTCAACGACAAACGAACGCATTACTTTGTCGTACGATTGAATATGTCTGTAAGCAGTTCTATATACTCCATCGAAAGCCGTTCTTTTTACAAATGGCTGGTGCTGTAGCGAATATTCTTGATACGAACGACAATGATTTCGAAGTGAATCCTATGAAGGTAATTTTTTTTCCACTCATTTAGCGATCATTTTGTCGAATCTTTATTCAACTTAAACGATTTTATCGAGTTCCTGTTTCTATTATTGACTAGAGATTAGGAGAGAATAACAGCGAGAAAATATGCTTGCCTTTCAACTGTCACCTTTGAGAGCGATTGATTGCTTTCTGGTGCCTTGAAAATTTGCATCGAGATTTATGGTTGCATTCGGTTGTCTAACAGACGGAATATATTATAGTATTGAGTTAAGTTGTTATACTTTTCTTGTTATAATTTCAAGGCATGCCTATGTCGAAACTGTCATAATATTAGTTGAAAAGTTGACATTACCTCACCCTTACAACCATTGTTGCATTTAGAAGGTGACTAAACGAGAGGAATAAGCAGCTTCATCGTCTTCATTTTCCTGAATAGGATGTAAAAAAAGTTCTGAATTATTTTCACATAAGTTAGTTGCTCCTGTACTTGGCGCGTTTTGTCGTTTCAAAAGCACATTTGGTTTTATTTATTATCATAGCCTTGGAGATTTTCATATCTATTTCAAACAAGGATTCATGTTATTTCAATCACTAAAGCATGTTTTTCTTTTATCACATTTTATACTTTCGCTTTATTATATATGCATCCATACCTTAGTCACTTGTGAATTGTTGAAGGTGAAAGCGAAATATTTGTTCGCTTTGCTGAGAAGTATGGAGGATATGTCAAATTTGGATGATCCACTCGATATTCTTGGTCTCGTCAATGAAGCGAAACCACTCAAGGTAACCATTCTTTGGTAATTATAAAACGTATGTCTACTGTTGTTGAAATGACCAAGAAGTAATGATGCCGACTCATGCATCAGAAGTGCTTCTTAAGAGGATTTTTAGTAACAGTTGACCGTCTTCTTTGTTCATCGAGTTTCTCAGAAATCGCGAGCAATAACAAATAGCAATATGAGAATGGCTTCTCATGCATTTGATGGCATCACCAGTCGAACGACTCAACGGGATTCTTATTTTTTGATGAAGGAAAAGAAGGCAATTTAGAATAAATAGCCGCATCAGAACTACAAGTTTCAATGGCGCTTTTTCATGGTTCATTTCATCGAAACCGATTTTCGTGTACTGCAGTGCGATGGATATCATCTGTTACTACAAGCTATATTGATCGCTTTATTTGTTATCACCTCTTAGGTTTGTCTTGAATAGTTTCCTATATCCAGGAATTATTAGAGAAAACAACGTTTTTACGAAGACCATGCTCAGAGCAATTAGGTTAAAGAAATGCCTTATCATTGAATATCTCACTGAATTGTTGAGTATGGGATTCAAGCTCATTAAGCTCATTTATTTTATTTGTGAGCTTAAACTTATAGATGGGCGATATTTCAGGCGTTGGATCTTTGTTATAGAGACGATCCGAACACATTCAGTATGCTTACCGATGGAATGGCTAGTTGTGTTACAGTATGCGCCTTTGCCCCTGACTCAAGACGCTCTTATCAAATGCTGGTATCATGTTTTGTTTGTTGTGCTTTAATTTTAGGTTTTCTATTTATTCATTTGGAAGGTGTCTAAGAAGTATGAGCGCTTATCAGAAGTTTTCACGAAAGTATAAAGCTTACGGAATTTCCTTCTGGATGGATTTGCATATTATGCAGTTTCAAATCTCGATTATGTTTATCGCTTACTTGTTCACCTTGGCATTTTCAATGGGCAGACAGCATAGATAGTTCTACCTAAACCAGGTGAAGAGAAGAAAAGAACTAGCGCATCACCTCACCTCAATTAAGTCGCCTTCCCTCAGTGAATCATCTGTTAAATGTTCGAGGAGAGGAGCTGGAGGGCATTTCAGTGAAGCACTTCTTGCTGCTAGACTCCTCTTTTATCACAGAAGTTCGAAAAAATGCTTTCAAAAGCATGGGATTTCGGATGTTGCACTCTCTAAAATTCTTGAAAAATAACCTAAGCAATCTGTGAAATAAAAAAATGACCGTAATGTCAAAAATTTAGTGTAACAATGACCGAAATAATCTTTGCCTTTCTTATATGATTCTCTCCTTCTGCGATGCTTAGGAAAATTATATTCTCAACGAGATTCACTTGAAGCAGTACAGTAGATGGCAATGCAACGTTTGCACTGTTTCTAAAAATATAATTCAACGTCCTCTTGAGTGCCAAGAAATATTTCCGAATAAATCCCCGACGAGGAATTACCACCCCTCGAAAACAATATCAGCTATAATAAAAGTTATATTAGAAGAGATATGGGTAAATTCCAGTGGGGAACTTATCTATATCTCTATATCGCTGTTTGTGTTTAGTTTTATAGAAGTTGAAGCCAAGTTGCTGAAACAATTTTATGAATGGAAAAAATATTTAATAGCGATTCGAAAATTATCGAACCATGTTGCTGTTTACATATGAGTGGTGCAATAATCGCAGAGAATATGATTTCAGTTAGTGATGCAAGCCACTCTGCCATACTTTGTGGAATGGGCCGAACGTGAAACAATCAGGCAAAATAATAGTTCAGCAGCGGTAAAGCACGAATTAACGATCTATAGTACGGTGTGTGTCGAGATGAAAGCTTTGGTCAATTGTTGTGATATTCTCGCACGGTTAGTTTATAGTACTCATTATGTATGTTTGATTGCGAGTTTTTCAGTACCTATTTTGAAGTACAACTTTCTCGCAATTTCGTGAGTTTTTCATACGAGAATTCGTTGAAATCATTCTTCGTTGATATTTTTCAATTCCGTAGGACCCAAATAGATAGATATTAGATGTGGATAGATCTTTATTGCCTGTTTGGCGACCTCTTTGATCGAAGTGCAAAATGCTCAAAGTTGGAATGGAAAATAAAACCTTTGACTTCATCCACTAAAAGCAAGAACGTGATATAAAGAATCGAAACTTAGAAAGAAAACCTGACGCTTGAAATAAACCTTGCTCTATGGAACGAAACCTATAAGGGAAAGGCCATGAAATAGAACACCATTACTATCATTTTTTTCTGGTTATAACCTGTTTATGATACAGAACCCCATTACTATCAATTTTTTTGGTTATAACCTGTTTATGATACCTATCTTGCAAGCATTCTTGATAGCGATGTGTTTTATTGGGTTATTTTAGGGGACCCACCCGCACATTCGACATCGTGAACAGTGTTAGCGATAGAGGCAAATCGTTTATCGCCGATTCACCTCAATTCTTCGACCCACCGACCGTTATCGAAGATGAAGGCAAAGTGCACTACTCGTAAGCATCTAATTTATCATTGCCGTTTTAAATTTAAGCATGCACGAATTTTTCTTATCAACTGGACTCGATCATTAACGTCATAGACATTATTTCAAAAGTACTTAACAACAATTAGAAATTGTCGATATTTGCCTAGTTCCGCTTTTGAAAAGAAGCAATGGGAGTGACTAATCAATAATGCGGGGATGTTTTTAAGTTTTATATACGCACATGAAGGTTTGCAATCATTAGATGATGCACATTCCTATTTTTGCATCGAAATTTGTCATTGAATTTCTTCTTTCTGATGGACTGCATTTGTTTTATGAAGGAATTGCTTAGTTGTAAATGGTTTCTCTTTCGTGGACATAGACTGCTTGAAAACTTTCATGGACCGCCGTCTCCATTAACTGACATATTCGATACTGTGTCTAGGCTGTCATCCCGGTCACTTCCCTCATACGAAAACAATGCTTTATCGGACGGACCGTCAAAGACAATGGAAACTAGTCACCTCACTCTTACAGAGGTGGTAAATCATAGGCTGCTTCACGGCTACATCTAATGCAGATCGTTTCCTGCAATATTTTGGTATAGATTCGATCCCCCATGACGAAGAGGCTATCTCGCGATGCGACCTGCCGCATAGCTTGGAGGAATTGTAAGAGCCTCCCCAGGGACGCCGATGATGTGTCGACCTTGCTTCCGTGGGTGAAAAATCGCGCTTATGATATCCCCTCAACCGCCGGCATCGCAAAGTTGTCCATTAGCAGAAACCTTCGCAAAAGAGGTTTTTAGTGCTTCCGTTAGCTGCCATTATTGCGTTTAGACGATTAATTCGGTAGCTATAGCCAGTTGTTGAAGAGTTTGACGGAAGTATTACCTCATCGATGCAAAAACATAAATGTGTTGGACGAATGATAGTTCCTTCTTAGTGAAAGAAATTCGACAAAAGAGAAAAAGAGCGCGACCGGTTGGGAAAATGCGGGCAATTCGGAGATGCAGCGCGAGATGTTTCGTCGACCGCGAGATGCAATGCTTGTCTTGGCTGCGACCTTCATCGACAAGGCAACGCCGCGCCTCAAAGAGCTCGCCAAACTCACCTCTTCGGCTGAGCATGTCAAAATACCCGAAGTATTTGACCACAAATGTCATGTGGTAAGGAAGCATAAATTTTCCTAAATACCCAAGGGCAGTGGAGTCCGGAAAAATTCGTCGGAAGTGGAGGGTCATGAATTTTAGGTTCTTGGAAATTTCAACTATCTTAGAGCAAAAATTTCCCCTGTGCTTCATCAAAGATTCTCGAGGCAAGGTCGTCGTTTCCCCACCTCTTTTAGTGGCACAGAACATTTTCAAGAAAGTGGGAGTTGCTTTTTTCTCTAATGAGCATTGATTACATTACTTCACTGTTTCTTAGCAATATATAAGCACATTATATGACTTTTTTAGATGGAAACCTTCTAAATCATAAGGCAATATCTTCGTTCCGAGTAAATTCCCTAAGTGAACACTAATTTCTTTGCAGAAACTAAGCGAAATCGCTCTTTCGCTTCTCAAGGTTGCACCATATGATCTAAATACGATGGCATGCCTTGGATTACAAAAGTGAGCATTTCAACTGTATCATATGTTGTCGTTTATTGTTCGATCGATGAAGCGTATTCGTCGTACACACTTGAAATTGACATAGTGGACAAAACGATATTAATTCGTTTTTTTTTCTTCAATATAGCTTGCAAATTCGAAATGTGGCTATCAAATTTTACGGATTGAATTTGAAAATTAAAAATTTTTAGTCATTTTTTTCATCCTATGAGATCAAAAAATCGCAGCACGAATATGTTTAGTCAATCGAACAAAATAAGGCTGCTTAAAGCGAATTTATCGCATCATTATTCTCTTTGAATACTGATTAATAATATCTATACAAGATATATTTTTGATTAATGCAATCTGTAGGAATAATTTACCTCTCCAATGTTTAATATATCCTGAAAATTCTTGCCGAAAAGCACTTTAGAAGATAAGTTGAACATCGCTCTAAAATGTTGCCTAAGGATTAATTGCACTAAATTCGAACAAATTCAATAGGGCCGTATTGATGCGATGGTTGATCGTACTAAAAAAAAAAACTCATCCGGGGGATTAATCGTACTCATTGAGTTCTTCTTGAAGCTAATGAGATTTTGGTAAGCAATAGTAGGACTGTTTAGAAGTAAGAAGTTGTGGTCGCTATGAACTGTTATGTTGTGTTTAATTTCATTTCATCTCAAAAATTTTGCACTCATTTTCTCATATATTTTTTAATTTTCCTCTCGTGGAAATTTCATTTTTTTTTCTTCGAATTTTAAATTTCTTCACTCTTTTAAGTCATGCAAATATTCGTCTTTCGACTTCTAACTTCTTTTTCTATGAGATCTTTAGAAATTAATGAGATTTTGCCACAAAAGTCGCAATGAGTTGCCTTTATAGCTCGTTGTATAGGGAAAAAAGGGTAATATTTGAGATACATATGGTAATCGGAATGACCTTAACAATCGACTAGGCAAGATGAGCCTTGATCATTTCGCGTCCACAGATGTCAAGAATAGGATGTTTTGGGGAGGTTGTTAAGGGTATCACAAGTTTATCAGGTTCTTACTATCCTCGTCTATACCTAAACATCACATCGCATTTCTATCTTCCATTGCATCGCTCAGGTGCGCTTTCAGCTAAGTTCATTGTACAGTTATCACTACTCGAACGAGGAGGCATCAAGCTTATTGCGTATGACAATTTCCAATGAGGTACTAATTGTACGACCTGACATCTGCGTTAGCGAAAATCTTGGTTGAATTCGATAACCTATCTATTTCATAGGTATTTCACGTCGATACTTCCGGTAACCGATTGGTCCGTAGAAGGAAATCGTTCGGCGCTCAACATTATCCTTCGTCGTCTTGACAAAACGATACAGAAAATAGGCAAAAAGTTGACGTTACGAAGGCGAACGAATTGGACAGCGCTAAGCAATTGGCTCAGCGGATTGTATCAGACGCTCAGCGCTTATCCATATATCGCACATTTGCATCCACTTAAGGTTCGAGTTTTTTTTGAAACTCAAAAAAAAGGGTTTCTTGATTCTTTCTGAATGAAAGCCAAAGTTTTTAAAATTTTCTTGAAGCCGTATGAGACCAGCGACAGTTTGAGCTGCAACATGGACCCACATCGGCAGTAGATCGCTCTCTCAAAATGCTGCACGCTTATCTACTTCATTTTGCTTTTTTGTACCGCATGCTTTTTATCCTCTACTATGGGCAACAGCTAATTCATTGCATTATCTCTTTTTGTATTTAACGCTTACCATCTTCTCAGTTTCAACTTAATGAGTTCTTTGTGCTTCGATTGATATCGTTCAAGGTTGTTGATGAATGATGAACCGGTTGCGGGTACCTGAGAGTTCTTGAGGTATTTAATTTAAAAAAAAGGTGAGTCTCGAGCTGAGACATAGCTCGTTCAGGGTACCTGTGTCGCGTATTTATCTTCATCTAATGGAAAATGCCTTTAATACAAATAATAATTTTTCTCTTCACCGATCACGGTAAGTGATATCTCATATCGTCGTATCGATACTTCCTACACTGAATGGATAGGAGTTTATCGAAAATTCTCTCAGGACATATTATTGTTATAATATTGTTGAAGACTTTATTTCGTACCACATGGATGAGTGTAATAATGACTAGAGATTGTTGTTTTGTTTATTTTCCCGGAAGTGAATAAAATTCTTCGAAAGAGAATTCTCACTAATTTCAATTGTTGCTTCATTTTCTATGCATAATTCCTTGGGCGTTTTCTCATGTTTGATCTTTTTTCTATCTCTTTTCATTTTTAACTCCTTCATGCTCGTTATAAGATTGCTGTTCTACGATAAAAATTGACGTTAGGAAATCGGAAGTGCCGATCATAAATTTCCTTGAGTTTTTCTTTTTTTTTTGCCCCATTTGCAGACGACCACACAAATGTGTTTACGCATAATGGTTGGCGATCCTTGCATCGACGATATTTCTGCACAATCCGCCGCACATAGCTTATCTTTATCAACGGTCTTGCACTCGTCGACACCGCCGCCAACATTTTGCAATGCAGTTCTCAAACTTGCCTCATTTTTGATGCAAGCACTTGGTCAAGTAAGTCCTTAAAACTTTTATTCGAAACCTCCATTCCACTCTTCATTTAAAACGATATAGAAGTAAACGTTTATATGTCAAGAGCATCGATCATAAGGAATTGCTTATTAGCTCGGCAGTTATATGCGAAGATTGCATACTGCATATATTAAACATCATTTAATTGTACAATCACGTAATCATAGATCTTGCTTCTCTGAATATTGACTTCAAAAACTCTGCAAGAAGGCTAGCATAATTAGTTCCACGGTCATTGGTGGAAGTAAACAAATATTGTGTGGCAGGAATTTGCGCAGATGGAGGACAATAAAAGAGTAGCAGCCAATATGAGAACAACATGGATAAATATTTTGATCATTGGCAAAAGTTCATAATTACTCAAGTTTTCAACCTTCTTTATTCACTGATTTTATGCCGTATATTTCTTAAAACTATAAACTCCTATTCGTGGGCATTTCGAAATATGAAGATAATACTATTTTCAAGACTCTATTAGATCTCTGAGTATACAACTACCTAATCAATGCTGATAAAAGCACATGAATCTGTAGAAGTCACAAGTGTAAATAATTGTTACTTCGTTAAAAGCTGTAAATTATATCTCAGACATTTATGTATCCGATTATTTTATTTATTTGGGGTTATTCTTCATTTCATCAATTGTTTAAAAGAACAGTGATTGTCTATTCGCGTCTAACATAATCGAAATATCCTCTTCATTAAAGCAAATTTTTCAGTATTCGTTTTCGCTCGAATTTTTGTGTAGCGTAGAGGGTATTGGACCAACAGCAGACAGACTTGAAGCGGTGCTTTGTCATGTACTCATCCCTCTTTTCCTTCGTGCTGCTACCGCAAGTAAAGGTAACTCATCGTTGCCGCTTTGTCATCATGCTTCTTCCTTTCCCCCTTTTGCATAGCTCACGTTAGAGCACTTTGAAGCGTAGATTTTCAGGAACACTATCAAAGTTGAGGATATGAAAGGTGGGAAAAGGATCATGTAATATAAAAGTGGTCCAACGTTGCGGTTGATTTTTCTCTTGCGATTCATCTTCTTGTCTGGGGAGTTTAAAAATTTCATATCGATTCGAAATTTTACGAAAGAATAAGCGAAAGCTACTAGCATTGAAGTTACTCTATAGATAGCAAAGAGATTTGCATGCAAATCTGCATAATGACAGGTATAGTTCGATCTCCTCATTAAACAGGTAAGATCTAATCGATCTATACTGTTCTCATGTTTATACTGCATTAAAACAACGATGCACCTACGACCACAAAAGATTAGCGGTCTTCAGAGGCACTATACTTAGCGGCATCGTTGCAGATGCCCCGCAGCTGCAATCGAGAGACCTGGCGTTCTGTCTAAATCTTATGCACAACGCAATCAATCCGCCACTCGCCAAACAGAGTCTTGCACCGGTCGTCAGCACCAATCTCGCTACGACACTCATTCGTGCGTCCACAGCACATGGTTAGCTCATTTATTTCATTCTCTGATAACACTTTCCAAGGCTCTCGTGCTCTTCCCTTGAAGATAACAATATCCTGCAGAGTCAGAGGATCGTATATAATACGCCTTAGGGCCATAAACATACTTGGCCACATTAAGGTCACGAACGTGAATAGTCATCGCATTCAGTGGGCCATCAAAACAACAGGTATGAGACTTTTGGATGTGAATCCGCTCCACGATGTACTCAATCCTAAGGAGGTTACATTTGCTAATGGTGGCCGCTTGTGATTAACATTCAACGCGGTCACCGAGAATCTCAACAACGATGGTAACACCATCGAGTAAAGTGGTAATTCCACTAATATGGTTCGTCGTTGATGATATGCTTCACGGCAAGAGTTTTAGCAGTAAAATTTGAAGAGTCATCTGTGACGAGATAATCATGGAACAATAGCATCTACACATTCGCTGGATACAAGCCATATTAAAGTAAACTAAGCACCGTGAAAAAACGATGGAGATTTAGTGATGCGCTTTTGATGTGATTGCGGCGACGTTGATTTCCTAAGAAAGAGTAGATAGATGAAGCAGTCTCATGTCATTCATTAAAATTTCTGGATCGTTTCAGCACTCAAACACTATCCACGAAATTGTCCGCTCTAATTCAAGGGATGAGTTTTTCCGCATAAAGTACTGTCTTCCAGACACAGCAGGACGGCAAGGTTCTGTATCGGTGACGGATCGTGGACATTCAGCTACTGTCTCTACCCATCGTATCGTTCGAGAGACCGTTTGTCAAGCTGTTATTCTTGGTTTGTTTCCTTTTGTTCAACTTTCTTTTATTGGTTGTTTACTGATGAAGTTTCATATACGTTATTTACCTGCAAAATACGCTTAGCTATGGGAATGTCTAACTCTTAGACCTTCTACGAAACTTCCTTCTGTTTAATGAGGGGAGTCTTTTGAAAAGAATCTATGAGTTGCATATCGAAGCATTTATCGAGTAATTCCTATGAAGAGTAGTATTACACCGATAAGCATGCAAAGTTGCAACGGAATTGCGATGGAAATGTCTCGTTTAAGTGACGTTTTTTTCACTTTCTTGTCCGTCCGTTGCATCACTTCTTCCTCAACCCTAATCTCGAAAGCTTATATATGCTTCATTTTGATCATTTGCTATCGCTCTATATTATTCTATCTTTTTATCCACTTCCGTTATTTTATGCATCAAAGTAGTTAAATTAGTGTTGTTTTTAGTCATCATTCGACCGAATTATTTTCAATTCTTTCAAAAATTTATCTGTAATTCAGATTCAAATGGTGGAAAATGTGCTGTTGATGTTGATAACGAGCCGGCTCCTTCATAATATTTATTTATTTGCTAATTTATAAGTTTCATTATTGAGTGGTTGTGTCATTCATATTGTCAATAGATGCGAATTTTAGCACTAAAAGTGATGATGGTTGCATTTCAAAAGCAAATGACAACACATTGGTCGAAAGTATCGAAGATCGTACGCGAATTGGTCGGTAAGAAGATCGGCGGTACAGCGCTCTATTCATTCACCGAATTTGTCGTTGATATAAATTTACCTATTTCGCTCGTTATCCTACCTATTCTACAAAGCAAGGTTATCTTTATCGTAATTTTTTATTCGGCGTTATTTCCGTTTCATTGAAAATTCAATTGAAGTTTTATTTTGTTTTGCAGTTACATCTCTCGAGGTCGGAAAAGTGTTTCACGAAAAAAGGCGAATTTCTTTGCAAACTAGATTTCATGAGTATCCATTTCGTTCATCCATTCGAAATTCCGAAAAATCGTTTATTTTGCAATTCAGCTTCCGAATTACACGCTCTCCCTCGGCACTTCTCTCTCTCTCTCTCTCTCAAAATTGAGCCTTTAGGCGGTTATCTTAGAATATTTCTTTTCACCTAATAACTCTCACTAGCAATAATGCAGAAGAAATATTTGAAAATTCATATAACTGTTAGGTGAAGTGGATATACTATGAGGCAGGTATATACACGTATGATTGCTCTTTTCTTTATTTTTGAATAGCGACTGTCACAGATATCTGAGAGAAATTCAAAAAATTTGAGAGAAAGCTTGCTATTGTTTGAATGTAAATAGCGAAAATCGATTCGGTAAATTTAGGAAATAGGGGATGAATTTAGACAGTATGTAATTGCATCGTAGTTCATTTGTCCTTTTTTATATGATTGTTTGATCTAAAATTCGCGAAGCAAACGCATTTATCAATGAGATGACTCAAACTTGGGTAATTAAACCAGTAGTTAACGAAAATTTCACTCTTGACCATCAAGTCGATTTTAGCATAAGAGTATGGCATGCCAAAAGTTTTGCATTTCTATTGATTACGTGGCCTAGTTGAGACCACAAAGAACTTTTGAAATACTCATTTGTCACAATTGAAGAATACAATACCCAACATTCAAGTTGTCAGATTGTTATGAAGCATCGTAAGGTTTATTTTAAGGCTTGTAGGCTCGAGAAGGTAACTTAATAGAAGCATATTTTAACGCTGAGGAACTTGCTTATTTGTAAACCCTCAAATAACTCGTTGACAGTTCACTTCTTTGCATTCTTCGAATTCTTTATTTGTTAGACAATTTTCCTATGAGACAAGCTAATAAATTCCAACGAAAATTCGCTTCTTCAGAAATGCATTATTAATGGCGATTAATTTGAAGAGTTCATCTCAAAAATGCTTTTTTTTTTCGACGAGCCGGCCGCTAAGCACATGCCAGTAGAAATTCCATTGAATTCTTGATAATTTAATATTGAAAACCCTATTGATAGATATTAGTGCTCATTTATAATATTATATGTTTTGAAGGCGAATCAAAAACCAACATCGGAACAAGAGGCAATTTGGCAAGCCGATTTCAAAGAGCGATTGAGTCGATTAGGCGGTACATCGACATCGGAAATTCGTAGTTATAGCGCTATTCTCAATGAACTTTTTCAAGAGTTACAAGCGATGAAAGAGGATTTTGCCACTCGACCTATAGGTATCTTTGTAATCCGTTCATTTTTTATTTATGAGTTTGTTTTTATACTCTCGTAAACTTTTTTTTACAATCTATGAAACCACAAAAATTAGTATATTATTGAATCAACAAATCTATGAAATCGGTGAATCTGTGAGATGAAATTGTAGATAAAACAAAGCATGCTTGTAATAATCGATAGATATCCAATCGTTTAAATATCTCATTTCAATGGGAAACATGAAATCCATGTGAAGAATTTGAAATGTTGGTTAGATGATTCCCATCGCTACCTCCAATTCTCCCTCCCCTTCCTCTTTCTCATCGCCACATCGCAGAGATCTCTAAATACTACTATTATGTTGTGTGAGTTATACAAAGTGTTGATTGCCTAAGTGGTATCATCCTTCATCTCAAAATCATCAATGACGACGAAGTAGAAAAGCTTCATATGAATTGCTCGTTGAGAGTAGCGAAAAAGAATCATAAAGGAAAACAAGCACATAGTCCAACTGTGCTAATTAAACCCCATCGTTGACACAAAACGCTTATTTTTGGGTCGCTATTAAACTCGGGTTTAATCCGAGTTTAGTTGGATTCTTCAGATTTCTTAATTAAAGTCAGGTTTTACTGATATAGGAATACAATTGTGATAGACGAACTTCATGCATATTCGTATCACCTAAACCTCTTAATAACGATGAATTGTTGTTGATTTAATCAGAATACTAGTGCAATTTGAATTTTTGACGTGGAAATGATACCATACTCATTATAACGGGAAATAACGTTTCGTGCTTCGTGTATCGCATATTGGCGATTGAAAACTCATAGCGTACTTATGAATGTACAATAAAAGGACACCTATGCGCATAGAATGGATTTTTTTAATATTATTTGCATTAATAAATAAAAATAGTAATTTTTATTAACAATCTAATTTATCTAATTTTCATATAAGTATTTACATATAAATCGTAATGTATTTTATATATAATAGTAATAGATGAGGTCACGATTTATGTAATTTTATATAAGTACATATATATATATATATATATAATATATATATATATATATATATATATATATATATATATATATATATATATATATATATATATATATATATATATATATATATATATATATATAGTAATAGATGAGGCGTAGTTGCGAAGTATGAGCTTCAAAGAGAGCACATCTTTCGCTGTATGAGCATCTAATCGAGATGACCTCATAAAAATGCTCGTCTAATGAAAGCAAACTGCAAATCGTCAATGAGATGCACATTCTGGAGGCTATATGAAAAGAGTATACTGATGGGAAATCTTACGGTACTGCACGAATGTTTTTCAAAGTTGATAGATACCATTGAATGCCATATGCCATATACTATTATTCGAATGCCGTACTACTGATGGATACTGTTTATTTTAGATCAGTTTGAAATGCGATAGGCAATCGAAGTCATGTGCGGGGGGAGGGAGTATTGATCGTTGAAGATGAAAGCATCCAGACCTTGCATTATACACATCAAAAGAAATGAGAGGGTATCCAATAAATCACCATTCCTTCATTATTAATTGCTGCCGTGGAATATCTCTGAAAAAAGGAAGAAATTTAAATGTTATTACTGATTGAGAGGTACAAATTTTTAATTCAAATATGAAAAAAAAATGCAAATTTCAGTAATAGCTAAGAAGATTTTATAAAGAATTTGAAGAAAATTCCGATTAAATTCAAGTTTTATTTTAATTGACCAACAAAGTTTCGTCCATTCAGAAGTGGCACGTTCACATACACCAACGGTAGAGCTTCATAGTGAGACAGGTAGTACACCGAGCGTTACGGCTCATCGACTATCGTATTCGCGACCCACTAACGAACCGAGACGCCTCTCTAGTCAAGCACTTACTAAGATATCACGCGTTGTACCACCAACATTTCACAAATGTACGTTCATATTTACCTGTGCTAAATGATAAATGCTTCGTCTTTATACTGTTCTTTTTTTACCTGCATTTTCTCGTCATCGCTTAAAATTTGCCATAAACATTCTGGGTAAACCTTGTGTATCTGGTTAATAAACAGCTCATGTAAGTGAGCATTTTTACGTATTTGCTGTTTAGACGAGATTCTGATTTGTTCTCAAAAGACAAAGTAAAATGATGTTGCTAGCTGAATATATTTAATTGCCTCAAAATTTTCCACTTCAATGGCAGCATTTCCACTTTTTTTTGTTTCGTCCATCATTTATTGTCTACTTTGCACAGTACGTTCCTTATGTTGCTTAACAATGGTCATTTAGCGGCTGTCGGAGAGGCGGTCGTTGAAGGAACGATACTCGAAGATACGGAAGACGAAAATACGCAAATGATGCCTGCGCGTGTAGTCAAGAGTCCTTCACTTCCTATCAATAAACGTTTGTTTAATTTTTTGCTTTTCTTAGTGAAAATAACGATACTTGTTAGTTAGTGGCATATGTTGATCGTTCTTCAGATTTTTTTTTTTTTTTGAATTTATTCCTTACCTGCTTCTGACTGCTTTGATTTCATGTTTGTGGATGGACTTTCTATCTCGTCCATTTTTCGACGTACAGAAGTCCATGTCTTTCATAGCTCAGAAACTATGCGTTCCTTCATTCTCAGCAGGAATACTTTTAGAAGCCGTTTTTTTTAAAATAAAACTATGTGTTCTCAAAGTGGTGGAGATGAGATGAAATTCAATAGACTGGATAAGAAAACAAATAAATCAATGGTATATGTACGTGAATATATAAGCGATGGCAACGTTTCCATCTCGCTTCCACATATGCTTCTGCTGAAGGTTTTCTTTAAAGGATTCGGAATGTGGCGTTCTATGCGGCGGAAATCGAGACCTATCACCGCCTCGGAAAGTGAACTCTCATTAGGCGAAGGACGTTCGAGTGTCGAGTTGCACGAGATTCCTTTCTCACATCACAGAAGGACACGATCTTGCACGCGCAGGTGAGTTCCTATTCGACAATGATCTCCAATTGTAACCTAATGTTTAGGAACAACGTAAACGTGACGACAAAACATCTGCAAGGAATCCGGCATAGTGTAAAGTAAGATAAAGTTAACAACTTCATCACGTGATGGTAGTTTACTGGAGAGTGGATAAGGTGAGAGGAAGTTCGGTACCTTCAGTCTCTTTACCTTCCCCGCCCCCCTCCCCCCTTCAACCTGAATAAGAAGGAAATTTAGAAAATTTACTGACTTTTTTTGCAATAAATGAAATTTTCCATTTTTAAAATTGCAGAAAAGATTGCCTTTAAAATTCAATTCTTCATTTGTCAATTACATTTCCATAATTTCCTTCTCGCTGTAAATTTCTATTTTTTTCATTAATCGTCTCCCATCAATTTCCGTTTGAGTTATCATAGTCAACGTCTATTTACATTCGGAAATCCTCAATGAAAGACATATCAATGACTAAATTCTCTACTCAATTTACTGAGGAGAGGATTACCCATGGGAAACTTGCCTTGCCACCTTTCCGTGAAATTAGGCTTATAGATGCCTCATATCTTTTTTATCGCGTCATCTATTCACTGCGCGCTGTCTTCTTACTATGGAGATCATACGTCATGCACCTTTCGAGCAACACCTTGTCAAGTCCAATTTTACTGCCCGATTTTTGTTTTTCACTTATGTTTTGAGAAGTGTTAACGATTTGTTATTATGATGAGTAGGGGAAGGGGAAAAAATGAGAAAGTGGAAGATGAGGAAGATGAGGTCGTGAGCACGCACCAGTACTTGTCCTCTGACACGAATAGGGCCGTTGAGCTTCTACATGGCATTGCTCATGCACATCAAGCTTGATCTTCTTTCTGTCATAACATAATCCAATAGTCAAGGTATACATAGCGTGACGCCAGGTTAAAGGAAAACATTTCCTCACGTATATAGCGGCAACGAATCAGTGGATTGTAATTCGATCTTCCCTGCATATATGAAAGAAAAAGTTTGTGCATAAATTGCTCTACTTTCATCGAGAAGAGTCACGGGTTCGATGTAAAAAATTAAGGAGATTCCACATTAACGATTCTCTCATCATTTATGCTAATTTTTCTGTTGTGAATTTATTGGAGAGGACTGCTTTATTTCTATTTGTTTTTTAAACTAAAGTTGAAATATTGGCATTTATTGAATGCATTAAATGATTTATTATCAATTGAATGATGAATGTTTATTTTTGAACAGGTATCCGAAGTTAGAGGAGGCACTTGCGTTACCGCTTAACTTTGAAGAACCTTTAGTTGCGGCTGAATTATCAACACCGACCAATATCGAAGCGCGATCTCGAGGTTCACTTTCATCTCTTCTTTTTTTTTTTTTTAATTTTTGTTATTATTATTATTATTATTTATTGAATATCATTGTGATTTTAAAAATGATTGATAAACCTATCGCACTTGGGTTTTCTAATGGTGATAAATATTTATATTATTTAGCCCCCCTCCAACTCAAAAAAGAAGCGAAAAATGAATTACGGTAGAGGGGGTCTTAAACAGTTGAAATAGAGCTAGAAATATGTTAAGAAACTCGGATAAGAGGAGATGTCCGGAAATCCGGATGAGAAATGCAATTCTGAAAAGTAAATTATGATAAGAAGGTAATTCAACGGATATAGAAGAAAAACGGCTATGAATGGAAATCAGCTCATATAGAACGGATACATTGTCACAATTATTCAAATCACCCATACTCATGTCACGTTGAAATTTTTTTTTTAGAGATTTTGCAATTCATTCATTGAGGGGGCTAAATTTTCGCAACCACTAAATTTCACCAGTACTTTCCACTTACATATGCGATCAAGAGAGTTGCTCAGAATTTCATATTTTTGAGTTATTTTTCTTTTGTTCAGCGTTTAAACATTGTTCGCTTGATGAAAAATCCGAAATTTTCCAGTTGATATCTCTTCATATTTCTTCATATTCTAGAAAACGCTTAAAACTTCCCCCCCAAAAAAATACCGCTTAATTCTGTTTAATTCGAATATTTCGATCTCTAAGATTTGTCAATAATCATCTCTAATAAAATATTTTTATATATATATCATCATTGATGATTTTTTTCATTCCAAATTTTTCGATAATATAAATACTTCCAATTCTTAAATAATTTAAATAATGAGGTAATTTTTTTCTTCGTTAGAGTAATCTCAAGCAAAAAATTTTGCAAAATCATTCAAGTAGTATATAATGAATTTTAAACGAATTTTAAATGATTGTAAAAACGAATTTAATTTATTAGTTTGTTAATCTATAAGAATTTAGTTGATTTACTGAACGCGAATTTTGCTCCTGGATGGAAATGAGAAATAAAAAACAAAGGAAAACGATGGAAATTGATTCCTACTTCAAAAGAATTCATCTAATAATGTATATGAGTTAGAAAATTGCTTTGTCGATGTGCATGATGGGAATTCCATTTAACAATATTGCACTGAAAATTGTTCTTACATAAATATGCTCCCTTTGGAATTGTACATTTATACACCATGATTTGTGCTTTTTAACCTCTTGTTAATCTAGATGATCTTCTTTTTACTATTTGGAGGTACCATAAAACTTTCAGATGAGATAACCGGTCCGATGTGGTCCAAAAACTTCATTTTATTAACTTATAAAACTAGTCGGTCGTGTATGAAAAGGCGCATGAGAAATAATTCATTGTTTCCTGAATGCTGACCATGTGACCAGTGGTCAGTTTTGTGATCGGTCGGTTTTTGTTGTGACCGGTCGGTTTCATGAAAACTGCAATATTTTGTAGCGGTTGGTCTATTACCGTTCGCCCCTCCCCTCCCTCCCCAAAGAAAAAATATTTTCCTTAGTTTGTGTTGAATGTTTCTAATGAATGAACATTCAGTTGTGTCGTTCACGACGCCGACGTTGGAGCACAGAGAGACGACTTCGTTGAGTGAAGACGACGACCTCAGTACCAATATTACGGCACGTCATCATTATGTGTGATCTTGCGCTCTTCTCTATAGAAACGCATTGAACTCCGCTAAATTGTGTTAATTTAAGGTATACTAATGCTTTGCTCAAACCTATACGCAAGGTGGGGAGCGAAATCTGTTGAAAAGAGAACCGCGAACACTTCTGAATCCACCGAATTCTTTCATTCAGAACAATCGAGTTGTTTCGTGCGGCAATGACGGTTCCTTTGAACGTTTTATTCTATAGTGAAAGGGCGAAAATCAAGGCGTCTATGAGCTTATTAGCACAGTACGAATCGACTGATGGATACGAATTGCACAGTATATATATATATATATATATATATATATATATATATATATATATATATATATATATATATATATATATATATATTGTCAAATCACATCTACTTTTGCATATGCAATTGCTGTAGTCAGAACTTAAATCTTATGTATTAGGAGAGGGCTCATAGCATTCCCGTTTGCATTCTCCAATCCTTCCTTGCGTATGGGGTCGCTCGTCTACTTATTATTTCATCTATATTGTTCTTTCTAAATGATTTATAACCATCGTTTTTACGCATCAAACAGTCGCTATTGCTATGAGAATTGTTTGCTCCGGCTATGATTGAATATATAATTATGTAAAAAGATAGATATATTTTTGGGACGGATGAATATCTACGTTGTTTTCGCAACCTATATGGGTCTGCATTGAACCGGTTTGCAAAGAGATGCTTAAATTACAAAATAAGAGTTTATGCTTTTAGGTGGTTGACAAAACGCGATATGGAAAATGTTTTCGTTTCCATGAACATAGATTCAACTACCTTTACAGGTACTAGTCAGATTTGCTGTGGTCAATTGTATCCGCGGTCTTTGCATTTCAGCAATTTGCGAAACAATCTATGAATTGAAAGTACTCAAGTAAAATGGTTCACTAACGAGCGATTAGGAAGAAGGTGGCTTCAACCTGATGCATAAGAAAACCATCAAAAAGGATGTTTAATTTGCGAAGAATTTCTTCTCTTATCAAAAAAGTATATTTGCTTACTCTATTGTTTGCTGATTTCGTAGTAATTAATTTTTACCTTCAAGGTGCTCATTTGGCTATTTAGGATATATCAGTATCCTTTTTCCTGTCCTCTATCGTAAAATTGTCATCGTAATGTTCTACTCTTAACGCCTCTCTCCCACTCCCTTTAAAGGTAATGATGATTGTAATAGTGTAAATAATCAAAGATATTTTTCTAAGTGCCATCTTATGCGTAAACGATGAATAACTATATGGATGTTCTCAAAAAAGAAAAAAAAAACTATTTACTTCTTTCTCTCATTGTAAGTAAACTATATAAATTGTTTATTGCTTTGAATTTATGTCTGTGATTATCATCTTCCATATAATTTTATGGGTTTTTATAACTTATCGAATAATTTTCTTGTTGGAAATTTCAAATGTTTATGAGTTCATCATGTGTCGATAACATTCAAATATGCAAATTAGATGGAAAATAAATGAGTAAAAATTTGAATAGAAATCCTCATCATTTTTTTTTCTCCGCGACAATAAAAAGAAGGAAAATTTTTCGTCGATGAGGAATAATTCTTTTAAGTGACACCATTATTATATACTCTACAAAATAAGAAGTCGCATTTTACTATAAGGAAAGCATGGAACGAGAAAAAAAAAAGAACTTCTGTAGTTGTAAATAGGTTGGGAATCCATACGTTTGAACTTAACCCTTCCCCCACCCCTCTCCCACCCCCTCTTCCTCACCTCCTCAAAAAAAAAAAAGACAGAGAAACCAATTGCAGCAAGATGTTATGAGCTGTTTGGGCATAGATTTTCCTCTTCCATTGATGATGTAAGAAAGGCTAAGGTGAACTGAAGTCGATTTTCTGAGCATAATTTCGAGCATCTTGCGAATTTTTTTTTTCGGTAATGGTATCAAATTGCAGTCTTCCAGGCGTTCAGAATACTACCCGGTAGAAGATTGTCTCTGAACCGCAGCTTTCTTGACAGATAGCGTTCGATCACCGAAGATTTGCAGTTGATCAATTGAACAGTAAATGCCACTAAATCCAATGGGAGAGGAGGACCGATATGAAAATAGGACTACCCAATTCTATGGAAACTTCCAAGTTCATACCATGAAGCGGGGCTTGGTTCTACTTGCATCCGACGAAATAAAAAATTCAAATTTCCTGATTGAGGTTCAAAAATTTTTAATGTTCGACTTTTACAGCACTATTGCGGAACAATAGCTATTGCGGTTTATCACGCATGGGGGATGTGTGGGACATTTGCATAAGCTTTGGGGTTATGTTGTTTTTGTGCGAGGGAGGGAGTGGGTTATACTAGGTAACAGCTTTCTTCTGTGGTACCATGGTCGAGTACGGTGGGTTCCATTTATTTTTAAGTTTGAAGGGGCAATGCGACTTGAAGAGGGAAGGTCTCGATTGTCAGAAGGAAGGATAGAAGGCGGAGTTAATGGTGTAATATGTATAATTAATGCTGCTAGAGCACATTTCTCGGAATGATGAAGCAAAGTGGTGCATTCGCCTTCTTCTTTGCCAGAGCCAGAAGCACGGCGGGCTTAACCTCCACTTGTCCCCTGGGGAGGGGCAAAGGGTTGGGGCGTGGGGGGGATGTGAAGGCAGGGGCTGCAAGAGGATGGAAAACATTTGCGGGTTTGTATTCACTAGCGTAATCTACATAAGAAACACATAACCGTGACCTAAAAACAGCGTAATGGAGGATTTCTTTAGGCGCATTTTTGTATTACCTTTAGTAAACTGCGTGAACCTTCTATGGAATGAAAGGTGAGGAGGTGTGGGGGGGGGGGGGGTCCCAATTTGTGCGAACGCGAAATTGCATGCAATCATGAACAGCCTTTCAGCGTTCTTGATGGCATGTGAACTCAAGGGTGGCTCACCATTCGCGGCTGGAACCTCCTCCCCTGCTGTGCGTCCTACCAGTCAGAATACGACTATCACGATGTCTATGCAAAATTATTTTCCACCCATTTCTGAAATCTCAGGGAGTGAGAGGAGAGAGGTAAGGAGGGAAGGATGTGGATTCCACATCGTAGCTTTAAGCAAGCCAACGGTGTTGGTTTTGAGTTCGATAGGGTTCCACCCACTCAATGAGCGACTGGTCCAAATAACTTCCATTATTGACCCTCATAAGTAAGGAAGTTATCCTAATAAGGAGGGAAGTTCCCCTCATTAGTATATTGTGAAAATGATGCTTAGAGACTTTTCCACTGCATTGTGGAACAGCATTTCGTTTCCGCTGCGCATTGTGGAACAGCAAATTCCACGAGGAAGCTATGCGGTATGCAATAAGTGGGAAATTGTCTCAACTGCGTAGAGATTTGCGGTGGACGAATGCAGGATGACGATATAACGTGCTATGAAGCTTACACATACTGAGGTCCTGCGTTCGAGTGTAACTGAAATGCGATCACCCACCTCTTAGCCTTCCCCATCCCATTTCCATCCCCCTCGACTCCTTTGTTCTCTTACTTTTCATGTAGAAAAACGCTTGAGAATAAATCGGTTTCGTTGATCGATTTATGCTCTCATTTTTTCTTCTTGGTAATAATATTCAGTGATTGAATTCACTCTCGTTGTACCATTTTTTTCTTGTGAACATTAACTTAATTGAATCGAACAGGTGTAAAGGGCATTCATACCGATTTACCTTCTTTATACCTGTTCGATCGTGTTGATTACCTTTTCATCAATTTCCGCTCATATTCTCATATTTTCATGTCTAATTTTTATTTACTTATTCATCATACGTTTATATTTTATGACGATTTTTTAATCTTTTCAGGTGGATAACCTAAAATGTGTGCTGATATCAATGAAGATGACGAACAAAAAGGATATACATGGGAGATCGCATATGCTGAAGGTATTTCCATGGAATTTTTAATTAATATTATATTCTACCTTCTTAAGGAGAGTTGTTTAAGGTGCCTAATTGATATTGCGAGGTGATTATGCGCTAAAAGGATTGGGATTATGTGCATTTTCAAGGCTCTATTCAGATTAGTTAGACAATAATCGAAGCCAATGGGGCACCCAACCTTATCATATATTTATTCGGCAAAGTTGGACGCTTGCACAAGCCTGTAGGGAAAGGTTATTTTTCATCCATGTTTCGATCTGGTATCTATGGACGGCATCCTTTTTTTTGCAAAGGGGGATGGAGTATTTAGACCTGGAAGGATGCAAACCTCTAAAAACCATGCGTATAGAGAGCAGTTTCTTAAAAAAGCTGCTCTCCCGTCGACTTCTTGGACGATTTCTCATATCTGTTGTTATTGCATCCAGCATATATAGGCGAATGCTTTTAGTAAAATTAAAGCCGAAAACAATGCAAAACAGAAGGTCAGAATTCTTTTTTTTTTTTTGAACGATCTTGCCCGAAGCATCTGGACATTCTACTGCTTATAAGTTATATAAAGATGTCCTTAGCTCGAACCGGAAATGAAAAATGGCTACGCCCCTCCCCTCTCCTCTTCTGCTCTCCTCTCTTTCCCCATATCTCCGACTTTCCGGAGGAAGTCTGTGATTATGAACCTTTTTTTTCGGTGGCTAACTGCTAAATGTGGTTGTGAGTGTTGCATCTATTATTAACAACATTTACGAAACGTCTAAATTAGCTGATCCGTTAAAAAATATTCTTGTAGCAATTATTGCGTTGTTTAGGCCTTAATATTCGTGAGGTACTCGAAGAGGATGAAAGCGGATCGGTGGAAAAATCGGTGGCGAAACTAATATTCGAAGCGAAACGCAAACGACGTCTTACCGATCGACCAGCCCGAATTCGTCTTGGCATCGTATAGCACTTTTATTTTTTCATTTCGTTTACTTCTATGTGTGGTCGAGAGATTATGAATGGGCTGTGATCCGTTTAAACGGGTTTTGTGTTGATTCTTTTTGGGTAATGTTGCTATAAAATAAGATGTAAATATTATTTTCATCTTATTTCTTTCATTGATACTGAATTTCGTGAGATAAAATCATTTTAGTTTTTTCTTTAATTCTGTTATTTATAGAAATTCGATGTTTTTAGTTCCTTTTATTCTGTTGTGTATAGAATTTTAGTGTGTTATCCAAAGGCTGGCCCCAATCTAATCTATAGAGAAGAACAGAATTTTTGAAAAAAAATGTAAAGTGCACTACATATATATGTGCGTATATATATATATATATATATATATATATATATATATATATATATATATATATATATATATATATATAGCATCAATTCGGCAGTAATCCGGAAAAGAACATTTCAGTTAATGGCGTAATGAAAGAGAGGATACGAGAGGGAGGAAAAGGGGAAGAAGGAATTAAGGGAAAAGGCATCTTCAGAGTTTAAAGTCCAGTACTCCATTTTATCTCAAATTGGAAAATATTGGCGGAACTTTTCGGTTGTATTATAAATATTTTAGCACATCGTTCGAATTTTTTTGCCTTGCTGAAAGTGATTCTGGTTGGAAGGTCGATACAGAGCGATGAATGGAACACAGTTTGCTTCCTCCTCGTCGCTAAGCTTAGATTTGTTTGTATGTTTTTATTGATAAATGTAAATTCAGATGCGATACGTATATATAATCATCGATTGCTCTTTGGCGATGACCGAGAAGACGCTTCTTCCGACTAGACTTAACGTTACCTTAAAGGTATGCGATTTTTCGCCCATAAAGAATTTGTTAGTTGTAATTGAGCTATGACTCTTTCTTTTGAAGAAGAAGTTGCGGCAATTTATCATATTTTGCGTGATGTCGTTCTGAGTGACCTCTTCAATGAATATTTTACGGCTAATTAAAACAGAAAAATTGCTTTTTTTCTACCTATAGCAATAAACTACATCTTCGGTTGAGGTAATATCAAAGTGAGATGAATTGACGTAGAGGCTTCATGCAGAAAATTTTTTTAAATATTTTTGAAGCAACGCTTAGTCACGATAGGCGATTAGGACAAGGGAATCCAGGTAGCACTAATATAATTGCTATTCTAAATTGGCTTTGATATATTTCAGGTTTTGAATCAGTTCTTAGAGAAATTTTCTGAGCAGAATCCGATTTCACAGGTCGGTATTATTATTTGCCGGGATAAACGAGCCGAGCGTCTAATTCAGCTTACAGGTAAATTTACCTGTATTGTTTATTTTATTGGTTGCATTTAAGATTGCCTTTGAGATGTGCCATTTTCTGTGCCGTATTATGTGGCTACTAGTAGAAAGCTGGAGAGAGATTTTTATGCAGTATTTTTATCTGTTTTTGCTTATAGGAAATAATTGGATCAGAAATTTGAGTTTATTTGCGTTAGATTTTTCAAGAATTAAAATATCCTATTGCCTGGAAATAAAATTACCTGTGACATTTCAAAATTACCTGTGAAATCCACGCATAGGTATGCGTAAGTGTCATAGGTAATTTTGAAACCTTTTCCTGATGTGACAAGTTTTCGCATTTATTGTAATTGGAAACTTCCCTCCTTCCCGGACCCCCCCCCCCCCCCTCGCCTTCCTTCCCACTGTCTGCACCGTCAGTTGAATGCTAGTTTAACGTCAGTAGAAGATATGCGCTTATATTATAATATTGGCGAAAGGACAGGAATGTTTGTCAATTGTATGAACAGGTAAAGCTTTTGTTAATATACATTTTCTCAAGGTAAAGTCTTTTGCCTTCGTTCGTTTCATCAAAAGTGTAGAATGTAAGTTAAGTGGCATAGCAGCTTAAATCCTTCGCTGTGATATTTTTTTAAAAATATGAAATGCTGATTCGATGATCGATTCTAGAAAGGTGGATCGTGGATCGCTAATAAATTATAATTTTCAGTAAGAAGTTCTGCTTGTGAATTTTTTAAAACCATTGAGTTTGTGAAGTTGGATGGCCACAATGCAATAGAACAAACCATCATTGAGAATATTTATAATGAAATAAATTGTGAGTGGTGATGTTAGCATTGTGTTAAAGGAAAATTTTCATATCGTAATAGTATCGGATCAACTTTCCCCAGTTTCCTATTTCGTAAATAAATTCACGTTGTTGGATGATTCGTTTTGCAGAAATTTTTTTAGTCGCTTTAGGAGTTGTTGAAAGGTCTCTCAGCGCGTTTATATTTAATAAAGAACATTAGGTTGAATCGATATAAGGTGTGATAAAATCTTCGTGTGAATGTCAGGTAAATAAATTTTTATATTGTAGGTATGTTGGAGAAAAAATCGATTGAAGCAATGCTCTAATTTAATCGATTCCTTTTTTTCAGGTACTATTCGAGCAGTCAAAGAGGCTCTCTCAACAATCAACGAAGCATCTTGCCACGGTGAATTCTCGCTGCAGAATGGACTTTTAGTCGCACTAAGAAGTTTGCAGTAAGATTATAACTCTTTTTTGAGTTACTTGTGCGCACCCACCTTAGGATGAGTTATGAATGGAATTTTACGAGTAAACTTCTAAGTAGTTATTAAAATGGAAAAATGTGAACTTCACTGTTCAATGAATGCTTATGTTGAATATTATGCAAAATTTCCACGGGTTTATTATCTGCCCTTTATCAAAAATTCATGCATGCACTTATTTATTTGTATTTAAAAAGCGCATATTGCGCTGATAGGTGGCGTGCATTTCCTATTTACTTGAATAAGCTAACAGAGGGAAGCGGTTAGGTAAGGGTCGATGATGTGTGATTATGTAGTCAGACTACTCTGTGTGTTCGTTTGCATTTTTTTCCGTAGTTCATTCGAATTTTTCCGCTCGTAAAAAGAGTGCTAATGCATTTTAAGTACTATCTTGCCGCTTGTCTAACTTGACTTATCAATGCTAGTGAATTTTTGCGAGAGTCTAAATCCATAGCTGCCCATTATTGCTATGAATCTCCTGGTTTTAGTTTTATTATTGCTTTTTAAATTTTTGTCTTCTTAGTTCGGAGTTTGTCGATTTTGCACTGTTAGGTCTCTTAAATTCATAGGCTTCAAAAGAGGAGGGCTCATTTTGATGATTTATTCAGCTTGTTTCTACTGATGACGTCATAATTTGAAATAGGCTGATACGGATTCGTAGGGAAACACTAGCAGATTCGTGCGGCAGCTAATCTTTAATCTTTCTGCACTTTTTTTAAGAGGCGTAGTTTTTGGCGAGTGGCGAAATATTTGCATAAATTAATGATGAATTCAATTAAGGTAGAATTTCAAATAAATGTTTACCTTGCAATTCCTTCCTTTTTTTTTCTTCTATTCTGAGAACCAATCAATAAATATTAATTTATGCAGGTGGAGGTGTGTTTTTTATCATTAGAGATGATACAGGTGGAGGTGTATTAGAGGTGATATTTGTATATTGTTTAGGTGATGATGATAGGAGAGGATGCGCATCATATTATATCATTTTCACAATAGTGGAAAAAATAGCACTATAATTTTTTAAAATTTTATGATTATTGTTATATAAGTGTTAAATTTAGTGTAAATATTTCTAGCAGAAATGGGTCTAAATGGCGCGTAGCGTGCTTTTTTGAGCGAAATTAGTCAATGGGATAGTACGGCATTCCACTTTTGATTTACTGTAATTTTTAAAGTAATCAGTATTAATTCAGTTGAGTAGTAAGCGAAGAACGAGTTTGCAGTTAGAGTGTGGAGCATTGTTCCCATTTAGGGATAAATGCATACGAATCATTCAAAAAATATATTGAATAAAAAGTTTATCTAGTGTGTTGTATGTGGGAAGATGCTTTTTATATGTAAGAGATGTTTTTAGAATAGATCGCCGAGCTTTCTCTGCCTTCGGATTCTATGAGGGTAGCAGATGCTTTTTTTTGTGCTATAAGATATGGTTGGTTTTTGGCAATATTTGAGGCAAGGGAAGACGTGGATTCGTTGGTCGTTATTATTCTTGAATTTGCTGCTTGCGAATGTTGAAGTTTAAGTGGCATGCTAACGTGATATAAGTTTGCAATGCGCTCTTTTAAGGCATTTTCCTGGGCATGCAAGTCGCGAGATTATCGCTATAGTGGCGAGCCTTTCGACATGCGACCCGTCAAATATTTTCGGCACATTTGAGGTTTGTTTTCAGGTTTTAAGAGAATTTTTTGAGTTTTTAAAGAGACGTGAAATGTATTTCCGGTGATCGCTTCGAACATACCGTTGTAGGTTGTGAGGTTATGTCTAATTTACTTAGAATAAGATTGATTTCTTGAATGCTTGTGGTATGATTATAGTTATTTGAGAAGGTATTGCCCTAGGGATGTGGCTTAGGGTGCGAAAGATTTTAAATGGTAGTCCACTTGTCCATCGTTGCAACTGCAGTTGACGGCAAGGCTAGATGATTGAAGACAGGTGGATGAAGGTGAAGACAGGTATAAGTTAAATGATATCTTTACTTAAGTCGACGTCGGTCATGTAAATGTGCTTTGTGCTAATGGACTAAATTATTTTCGGTTGTAGGTGCTGAAAAGGAACAACGTTCGATGTTCAGTGATCGGACTCAGTGCTGAGGTGTTCGTTTATAAGAAACTTTGCTCTACCACTTCCGGTTTGTTATCATTATTTGCCTATTTTCTTGTCGTTATTAAAGTGGAAACACCTTCAATTTTCATATAGTGACGTGTGGTGAGTGATGAAACTTTAGATATGAAGTGAAGGTGTAAGGTGGAATTTAATGAAGGTGAGCCGCATTTTCTTTTATTTATGTTTATGGCTACGTCATTATCGGAATATGAAGCATTAGCTCGGCCATATTAATATCATGTGCCTGATTGATTAAAATCGAGCAGGTTTGTCGCTTGTTGCTTCCGGTTAAGTTTTGGATAGGCGCTGGAATATGAAGTTCAGGCCTGTAGCGACTTCAATGATTTGTTTCTTTGCTAGCATAGATGAGCTGAGTTTCGTCTAGCGTCTTTATGTTATCAGAGGTGTTTAGAAATTCACCTGAAAAAGGTTGATGAAAAGGTGTCATCGACATAGAGCTAATCATTGCCATCAGTTGTATGTGACATGGAATGACTAAGATCGCGTTTACAGGTCGTTATGACGTGATTCTCGATGGTGATCATTTTGAGTTGATTCTAAACGAATATACAAATCCACCTGTGACAAAGCGTAATGTGGAGAGTTGTGTGGTGCGTATGGGTTTCCCATCTCATCAAATCATACAAAAACCAGCATTTTGTCTGTGGTATGCGCCTCTTTATTTTCATTTTTACGATGCCGATTGGCATTTCTACAAGGGATATAAATGCTACGAAATGATAGCATGAAAATGCAAATTTTTGCTGAAAATTTATAATTGTGTTGAAATTACGGTTGAAAATTTACAATGTTATTGATGCGATATAATGCCTGTAAAAGTTGATCGGTGTTGATAAGTCTTCACTTACAATACCTCATTTTTTATGAATTTCATTAAACCTTAGACCAGCCTACATTTGATGTTAATAGCAATGGTGAGGATATTTCGTCCAATATCTTTTCTGTTCGAGGATTCAATTTATGAACGCCTCCGCTAATACACATCACTTTCACACTGTCGCTTCGCAATGCCGATTATTCGTTTTATTCTCCCATTCATCTGCTCTGCTTTTCATCTCGTTATATTTATCTATCAATCTATAATTGCATATTATTTATATTTTTATTCATTTATATACTGATGAGAGCCGAAGTGATATGCTCCATTAAAAGATGTTTTTTTTATTGGCAGTACCCTAAGTGTAGCACTATGAATGAAGTGTTGATGCAATGCTTTAGTTGATGAAAACCAATTATTTGCTCACTTCATTGCTCTATGAATGTCTTAACATTTAATGCCGGTGATATTTTATATCATTGCTTCTTTTGTTGCTTTGAAACAGAGACGGTTGTCTTGTAATTTAGAAGTAACTCATGGTGGTGGGCGAAGGGGGGGGGTTAGTTCTACCTTGAAACGTACAACGTAAACCTTAGGAGTCATATGGAGACTGTTTAGCTCCAGCTGTGAAACCGGAACAGTCATGACATGCCTTGGAGGTGATAGGTCGCCAGTTCTTGTGCTGCTTCAGGTCAACAGCAGTCAGTAACCGTAAAAGGACCATCGCAGTCATAGCCTGAAGCTTGAGAGTGACACCTGAGGGGCTAATTTCATTTCTTTTTTTGAAGTAGGCAACGTATACTTCAAAAGTGAGAGTCTTTAAATAGCCATTACAATCTGAGCATTATACATACGAACATGCGTTTTCTACTATAAGAAGTTTTTGTAATATTGTACTGTAAATAGTACTTAGGAGTATACTCACAGGAATACTGTCAAATAGTGAGCAGTTTTCTTGCAGCCATCAATCGGAAAACCGTCCACCTGGAGGGCGTGGGTTTTTATGTCCACAGTGCGGTGCACGCTACTGCAGTCTCCCGGTGGAGTGTCGAGTATGCAAGCTAATGCTGATCTCGGCACCACAGCTTGCTCGATCATTCCATCATCTACTTCCTCTTCCGGCCTTCAAAGAAGTCGATACAACTTCCGGGTAGGTGGTTCATCCCGTTTTTTTTCAAATTGCTCATTCGATTTTCTGTATAAGTGAAATTGCACCACGTTCCCCCCATAAGTCTGTACATTGTTTCAAGGAATAATTTTTTTTTACTGCTAGGAAATCCTTATATAAAACGCTTACTGATTAAGGCCAACAGAATGAAAAGAATGAAGTCTTGTATTCTTGCTTTTATGCTGTTTGTCAATGCAAGTTTTGTTGGAGTGCGTTAGTTTCTGCAGTGGAAAGATAATTTCTGTGTGGATGAAAACGGAAGTGGATTTTTAAAGAATATTTCCTGCTGTCTTGTAATGTATGAAGCGAGATTTTTTTGAAGGATATGCTTCGGATGCGCGAAACCATTAGAGCAGAAGAGTTTCGCTTGTAAATCCTGTGATGCGAACTATTGCATCGATTGTGATCTTTTGTTGCATGAATCACTACAATTGTGTCCAGCATGTCCGTCTTCTATGCGGTAGTTTCATTCAATGCATCTGCGCAAATTTTGCACAGGTGAAAGGATAGGTGAATGGAGACAAAGAAAATGCTTTCATGGTATTGGTGATCAAGCTTTAAGGAAGGTCTTAGGAAACATCTGGATCAGAGAAGCATTGAATGATTAGGTGGAGGGGTAAGAGATTTGGATTCTTTATTGATTTGAATAAAGTAATAAAGTAAAATAGAGTAAGAAATTATGGCCTTCGAAAAGAAATTAGCACTGTGTTTGTTAATGGGAGGGATTATAAAACGGGAGGATGCGAAGGAGGAGTTGATTATATGAAGTTGCTGGTCTTTTTTAAATGAACTGTTGTTGTTTTGTTCCGTTTTTTTGATTCGTTGTTTTATTCATATTGCGGGTTATTTTTCGTATAAATTTTGGAATTGTCTCCGAGTTGAAGAATAAAAAGCTTTGCTTTTATTCGGTGTATTTGCATTTAATAATAAAGCCGTATGTCGAATGAATTTTACCTTCATAATTTATTATTTCGAGCTATTGACCTAAGTGTGATATATTTACCTGTATTGTAACAAAACTTAGTGATACCGGAGAATGGATTTTCAGTCGGTATTTCCTAGACGATACTATTCTATACATTCGATTCATGTGTTCGCTATTGCGCAATTTATAGGATAAGATTTTTTTTTAGTTATTTATGCACTACCGATATAAATATTTTTGGGTTAATTTTTCAATTATTCAATAAGTTCCTTAAATTAAAAAAATGTGGAAACATATGTGGGATCACTTCGCTTTGTCATTGCGATGCTGAAAGCTTCGAATGATTTTATGGATTTTGTTTAATGATCGAAATTCACACGTCTCGATGCGGATAAGCTGAATTATAAAGATATCACAGGAATACGTCCTTTTTATGTGAGTCGAAGATAGTATTTCCGTTCGCGACGTGTGCGTGAATCAATTTGAGGGTATTTGGATGTCATAATTAAGTGAAAATCTCATGAGATCGTAGAGATACCTCCGTTTGGGGGAGGGGTAACAGAGTGTATCGTGAAAGATGCGTAACGGAGTTCTGAAAACATGTGGCCGTCAGGCAAATTGGGCCAGTATTCTTTTACGCAAATACCGTGTCCGCGCTTAGAAGTTCAGGCTAGCACTGCAGTGAAAAAATAAGCTCCAGATGATCGTTCTTTGAAAAATTTCCATCTCGCTTCACTGCCAGCGTATCTTATGCCTATTCATTCAGTCAGGAGCTCCTTCATTTCAAAAATCTTCACCTTATGGATCTACTGAGCTTGTTATGGTACCGGCTGCCGGCAGGTAGAAGTACAGTATCAAATGCAGTAAAATGTACATAAACGTGGTCATCTTGTGCATATATCAAACGACGTTCTCATGTTCGGCGTCCGTTTTTCTATGCAAAGGGATACTGATGATCTGTTTAGGTGGTCGATTACTGTGTAAAAAGGTCTACCTTGTGATCCCCAACAGGAGTCGAAATTGACGGAGCTGCGAAGATGGCTCGTATGTCTAGGAATCCTGCAAACAAGAGGACTAAACGAGGCGCAATAGTTAAGAAGGTTAACCCATTCGAGCTGAAGTTCAATCGTAATAAGCATAAGGTGAGTAGATTAGACGAGCATCCAACAGTGTTCCACTCATTGTTGAGTGCTTTTTTTCTAGGATTATGTTTAATTGGTGTTGAGTATGAGGGACGATGATATCTTTCAAGTGAATTGGAGTGTTTATCAGTAGAATTGGGATAATGAAAGGTCGTGGACGAACAAGGTGAAAGAAGTTTGTAGACGTTGGTTCTTTTCCTCGGTGAAAGAGCAGCGGAAAACGATCAATAGAATCTCGTTGGTAAATCAAAGAAGAGTTTGTAACGACAAAGGATGAGGCCTGGAGACAGCAGAAGGTAGTGGGATGGAAGTGGAAAGAATCGATGATGAAGGGGGGGGGGGGAGTAGGGCGGAGCAGCGGAGAATAGGGTTTGGCAGCACCAAGACGTTGGTAAATAGCAGAGCTGTATCGGGAAAAATAACTGCAACGATAAGGAAGACAAAGGAAATTAGCAGTATGTAATTGAATGAGGATCAGTAATAAACAGTAATGAGAGTATTATAACCAACAGAAGAAGAGAGTTTGGCATAGTAACTGAGAATGAGAGATTTTAACTCTTCAAGTGTGGGGGGGGGGGGTTTTCCGGACTGGGCATTTATGTTTTCTGCTTCGTCTACGGGTCCGGTGAGTTTTGAATCATTTTCGAGGTTATTGAGTGTTTAACATGCTGCATGCATTTTGAAAATATATATATATATATATATATATATATATATATATATATATATATATATATATATATATATATATATATATGCGCCGGAACAAAGAAACGCCCTTTCGGGACAAGGACCATTTTTCTAAGGTCTTTTTTCGACGTGCCATCCCTTCTAAAATGCATTGCTTTTCAGTAGTTATGAGAGGCGAAACGGCCATCATACAACCTCTTGTTTGAATGGAGTATTCGACTTGGAGGCCTGCCGTAACATATTTTAGCATGGAATGATCCAAGCAGTCTTCTTTTCTCTTTGGAATATGCTCAAGTTTAAGAAGATTGCAAAGGGCATAATCTGCGAACCATTTATCAGGAAAATGAGCTGTGTATAACAAAAGGTTCATTATCTTGTGTATAACAAAAGGTTCCTTTTATCTTTGCTCTACATCGATTTGAATCGTACTGACAAATATGAGAGTAGTTTCTGTTCTCGATGAATTGAAGTGATACGCAACATGAATTAAGGTACTCGGAAAGGGAACAAAGAATGTGGCGGTCGGTGCGCCGACGTTGTCGAAGAAGAAAGCATTCGATAACAGAATCAAATCGCTTGCCGTCGAATTAAAGCAGATTGGTAAATCGAATAAGGTAAAATCTATTATTTTACACATATTTTCTAGTGGTTTTTTTCTTTTCATGAACGTCGTTTTTATATGCCGACCGTATAGGATTAATAACGTTGCAATTTGGAGATCTATTTTTAAGTAGCCGTTTATATGCTCATGTACGTATGTTGGTTAGCGTTGTGAATTGAGAGATTGGGGACGACTAATTGGAGGGGGGGACGACTTTTTTTGTTCTTTGAATCGAATAAATGCATTTTATGATATGCAATATGCAATAAATTGCACTTTTATTGCACAAGAATGTGCAAAAATTTTAAATATTATGCAATAAAATTGCATTCAATTTCGTTAAAATGCACGATTCGTGTGATTTGTATGTTGCATTTTTCATTGCGTAAAACACGAAAATAAAAGCGTTGTTTAGTTGCAAAAATGCCATTACACTTATCTCATTGGTTGTGGTCGCATATACAGTTCCCTTAGAGTTATATGACCTCTCTATTTGCTCACAGAGAGTTCCGTTCGCTCATCAGAAATGAGTTATGCTTCTCTCGCTCATAATCGCAAAAAAAAAATTCTCATTTTAAAAAAGAATTTTTTTTTGTGATCGATATGATCATTTTCCAATTCTATAGTACATAATACTTGGACATGTTCCATTTAATAATAAGCGTAATAGTATGTTACTTAAGTAATTTTTATTGTTTTTTTTGAAGTATTTCTTGTATTTTTAAATTTTATTCATTGAGCGATCGATGTGAAAATATTTTCAGGTAGTAGATCGACGATTGGGTGAGCATGATATACGCATGACACAAGAGGATCGACTTATCAAAAGATTCACTGCTGAGAGATTAAAAGCTTTTAAGACGAATAAATTTCAACTTGCCGAACCGGAAGGTTTATTTTACTTTTATCTCTTAATTAATTTTACTCGATTTTTCTTGAAGTATTTCGATTTAAGAATCGTCTAATTCGAGTTGATTTAAGCTAAGAGCGATCGCCCATCTCATCTTTTTAAGGCTTAAATCGATCATTTTCTTTTAATATTGCGTTTTTAAGAAACGAATACTGTGGGTGTTCTTCTTTGATGCAGAAATAATGCCTCATTCCGATTTTTTGAAGTGAATATTATTACAGATGATGAGGAATTAACGCATAAAGGTTCGGCACTCACTTCTATCCAGAAATATGAACGAACATTAAGCGATGAAGAGGACGAAGATGGCGAAATGGATGCCAATATCGTATCCACTACTCATTTTGGAGGTGGTTTAGTCGAGGATGGCGATGATAAAAACTCGCAAAAATATGCGAAACGGTATTTTTCTCGAAGATCCTTGACTTTCAGCTGTTTCTTTTATACTAAGTCTTGAAGGGAGTGTTTTTTTTTTTTGTTTGAAATCGTGTGTCTGATTTGATATGATTTGAAATCTATGTAATGCTAGAAGACTATAGGATGTCGCAGTACATATAGGCAATATGCAAGGGATCCAGGGATCTCTTTTGCTCACTGCGTTGGTTCATCTATGACCCTATTGCCAGGAAGTTATCGAACGTCCGATTACAGCAGAAAGTTTCGAATATTTATTAACTTCATTGCAGAAGACATTTGATTGCCGTTTAGTGTAATTTTTCTACGTTGCTTTTCCTATGCACCTTCGTTTATTTTGGGATTGTGCCCTCTCATCTTAACTTTATTTCAAAAATCTCACCTTCCACTTTAATAAAATCTGTTACCTTATTAGTCTAGTCTTCTTCGTTTATAAGGCTTTTAGGGATAATCATTAGGTTATTTTATAAGTTTTTGGGGAGATAGTTATAAGAAATGGGATATTCAGTTATTTTCATGCAGAATGACCGTCTAAGTGTTCCTTAATTCGGTTTAATTCTTGGCCGATCTGACAATAAAATGTTGCAACTTGTTTGTTTTTTACTTATCTACGGGTCCACACTTTGAACATAAAGGTTCATATCAGAAGTATGCGTATTAAGTATGCAAAAGAGTTTGGTGCAAAATTTAAAAAATTTTAAAAAATATGCAAAATTAAATATGTGGTCCACCACGAAATGCCACTGCTGGAGCCAGAAAGTTAGGATCAGCACCCTCATGTGGGGTGGAGCTTCGAGTCGAATCTTCAGCGTGGTTTCCTCACCCACATCCGTTTCGAAGTGACGTCTTATAACGAAACGTTTCGGGTCATACATGAAGTTCTAAAGTAATTTCATGTCAGGATCAGTAATGACTTGGTATTGCTCATGACAGTGTAAAGTTGTTGTGAGAGTATCCTTATATCCTGTAAATTAGCTAAGTTTGTGAATAGAGAGGCTTATTCTGGGCGACGGGGATATTAGAATAAAAATGAATGAATGAACGATGAAGAGTTTCAAATCTTAAGGAAGGATTTGATTGCGGCACTGATAGCGAAGACGAAGCAACAACGGTACGATAAGCAAATGGCCCGTGACGAACAAGAAGATACCACTGAACGACTTGATGAGCAGTGGAAGAAATTGATGCACACTGGCGCAATGGCCTCTTTCGCTAACGTACCTGGCGCCAAGGATAAGAGCGACAAAACCAGCGACGAATACGACCTTCTCGTTAGTTCGCTTTTCCTTATCAGCTCCGTATTATCCTGGTTAATTTCCCGTTTTCTTGCGCTATCTGCAATTCACGGGGAAACTTTTCGTTATGTCATTCTGTTATAAAACCTATACATGTGCATATATATATATATATATATATATATATATATATATATATATATATATATATATATATATATATATATATAGACTTCTATTATAGATGAGTAGGATACGATAGAATAACTTATTTCCGCGCATTTAAAATAGTAGATTACATTGTTTATTAAATGCCAACCTTCCCAGAGAAAATTGCCCACTACTGATTGAAAACCCCTTAAGCCTTACGTTTGAAATCTTAAAGCATTTCTAAATCGAGGGGATCAATCGATGCATACTATAGAAACTTTACCTCTCGTCGTGAAGCAGCTCATAGTGAAAACGATAGATCAGGAGCATAGACTGCAGGTGTGTCAGATGTTGTTAAACAAGCGTGCAGCTTATTCTTAGGTGATTGTTGATAGAGTTTAACTATGCTGTGCTCAGTAGTTGTTTGCATATGATGGTTGACGACTTTTAGCTGAAAGAATAGAGTACAGTTCTCGTGCAGAATCGTGGATGAATCTGAAAACTCTGAAATGATATAGAAGACGCGAAATTTCATTCTGTAGTTAGAGATCAACAGACGTTGAATATTAATATTATCTGGGCTATATGCTCTAGAAATTTGCATATTAATTATACGTTCACAATTTTTTTTAAAACTTTCTATACGAAGGGAGGTATTGACGGGACCTTCGATAAACTTCATTTGGGAAACTAGGAGAAGCAGAATATGGAGATTTCAAACTAAAATCGCAACAATCCAGTTAAAAGCCATGAGTTTAAGTGCTTGTATCCACTATTCGAGGGCATCAGTACGTAAATTTGAATGGAAAGCAGCGCATTATTTTAGTGACAGATTCAAGGTGTTCTCAGGTATTAGGATGTAATCGAACTGGAATGCTTGAGTGAATCAGCGTAGTGAATTTATTGTAGATTCAATTAAATAGATAGAGCAATAGAATGATTATTTCACCTGCAGTGGAAAAAAATTGTTGCAGTTATGTGAATTGAAAATGGATAGCGGTAAACGAGGTGAGGCATCAGAACGACAAAAAACTGCAGAAGAGATTGCAAGAGATGAACATCTGAAACTTATCGACTTGAAAAAGCTCGTCTTGCACGCATGGAGGATAATTCGATTGAGGTGAGTTTTTATCGTTTCATATAACGTATCGTCCATTCTAGAGGATTACCTTTATCAGATGGTACAGTTTACAGCATATCCGTTCACCGTCGACGTTCGTTTTGACATCGACCAAAATTTAGTTTAAATAAGGAGTCGTATCATTTGATATCCGGAAAAATTTATTTATTTGTTTGGAAGAGAATTTACAAGAACTTTATAAGAAATAAGAAGTCTATTGTTTATAAGAAAAAACCTATTTATTCTTTGGCCAGAATTTTTATTGCTCAAGAGGAGTTCCTTGTTAAGTTATAGTTGCAGAAAATCGTTTCCTTTTTCATATACGATCGTTAATATTTGTAAAAATAAGATTGGCGGTTTTTTAGCGAACTCCGATATGCGGATTAACTCTTAATTTAGAATGCTCTTATTTGAAAAGATAGTTGAGGTAAAAATTTTTAGTTTTGCAGGTCATGGATTTTCCAGAAAGTTGTTTATGGATTTTGTTCTTGACGATAGGTTGGATCATTATAAATGATGCTAACGGATTTTTGAGTGGATCGGCTGTTAGCTGAGTTATTTACCTGTTGTTGTATAACGGATGAATTTCACAGAAGTCACTATTAGCGAACGGCGGCGTTGAGGATATTTCATCGGGAAAGGCGAAGAGCAAAAAGCGTTCTGGATTCGAAGTAAAGTATGATGAGGAGGGCAAATTGATTCAACCCGAAAAGGTTTTTTTAAGCTCTTTGGTAGCCTTTGTTTGTTGAGTTGATATGTATTGGTGCATTGACGTCTTGCCTTTAGAATAGGAAGCATTCAATGGTAATTCGTTGATAGCGTTTGAATTCTTTTTGAATTTTAGTTCGATTCCAGTCGAGAAGAAATATTTGTTCAAGCAAGAAGCCGATTGCATCATGGCATTTTGCCATGCTGCAGCCTTGTCGTTTTGGAAACGAATATAATGAATAAGGGGGTCTTTTGAAGAGAAGTGGTAAGAAGGGTTGCGCTTATCGCCCGTAATCGTCTGTTTTTGGCTCCCAATTCACACCTTATTGAATCGAACAGGATTGCGGCTGTGATCCTATCGTGCTTGACATAGAAAAATTGCAAGTAAAATATAGTCAAAACAGATTCATTCACTGCTATAGAGAAATATTTGATATCCAGAACGTTGATATATTGCATTGTGTTTTGTTGATTAAAATATAGTCCGGAAGTTGTTGAAATATTGCAGAGAGGGTTCATGCCCCTCACTTGAAGTCCAGGAAGTGCTAGATAGCTCATGAGTGACAACCTTCCCCCTCCCCCCCCCCCCACCGTGTTCACAACATTGTACTGTGTACTTCAATGAAATGCGGTCACATCCGTTCGAATCGAGCGCAGTCGCAGTTGATCGAAACTGTCTATTGCCTCCGTAAATGGGAACCATCCTCTCGCTTCACTCTGCCAAATTGGATTGCAGATCTCGTATCGCACTATACAAATCGGTTTAAGGTGAAGCGTGCGCGGATAAAACTCGTCCGGATAGACAACGAATCGGACCCGGAAAATGACGAATCAATAAGCGACGATATGAAAAGTGATGAGGAGGACTTCGATTCGATGCTAGAGCGGGAAGATCAGTTAGATAGTGTGGAGTCAGAAGCTGGCATCGCTTTTGCGGATTCTGTTCACCCTTCCACAGGTATAAAGTTATTCCATTCACGGCAGATTGCCTAAAAGAATTAAGTGAGCACATGATGATCGTTGCGTAGGGTATATTTTATGAATGGGTTGGTGCATATTATAAATATTTTAAGCGATTGCACTCAAAACCGACCACTCGTATATATTAGGAAAATTTAGCTGGAAGGGATAGTTTTATATTTATTTATTGAATTCTTTAATATTTTGATTTGTATGATTTTCAGATGAGATGAAAGAAACAAGGCTACCATATATCTTTGAAATGCCTTCATGTTATGAGAAATTGGCGAAACTATTGCAATATCATAGCGCAACTGAAGTTTTGACTATCGTTGAACGTCTTGTGAAGTGCTATCATCCGAGTCTTCAAGAGGGCAATAAAAAACGACTTGCACGTCTATTCCTTTATTTGTTAAGGTTTGATTTTTTTTAATTTTTCACACCAACGAAAACGATAGGAAATGGGCAGGTAATTTGATGTTAAGCATTACCTACGTAGATCACAAAGAATTCGGTAATTATAGGACATTCATTGCCGGAAGAGACCAACGAGCAGGAGAAGTTTCTTCACTTAGAGGAGATAGAAAGATCCGATGAGTCATCTAGCCGTATAACGATTCTTTGCCGTACCAACGATGTTTACCAAATACTGCAAATATGGTACTGTGTTGTAGGTTTTATATTGCAATATCTCAAAACGCTTTGTACTCTGTTTGCGTTAACACAGTTTTATTAAGTTGTAATATTTTTTTGCGGCATCGTTGTCTCTTTTTCTGTTGTTCCTCGTCAAATCCTCTGCGATGATCTGATTTAGAGATTTTGAATTCTTTTAATTTTTGACGGGGATTGGTTGCATTAAGTTAGTAAGCAAAGATTTTTATTTTTTATTTTTATTTCTGCGGTCCTCAGTGATTGTTGTTTGGCTCTTTGATGGAGTAAGTTGATTTCATCTAAATGCTTAATTGATATTGGCTTTATTCAGTTTTTCATTAGCTAACAAAATAAAATAAACTTCTCTACAATGTAGTAGCTTACTAGCAAAGGATGGATGACATCCTGGACTTCCTTCCAGTTCTCAGTTGAGCGCAGTGAACATGATACGCAAGAGAAAATATGATGCGAGTGAGAGATTATGGTTAGATGGCGTTATGATGAGTATATTAGACGTCTAAATGAGGATTTTTGAAATAAATGTAACGGGATGAAAGACCTGGATACCCAGGTCAGTGCAAAGTAGACGTCTCAATGAAATGAATATAACGGTATCTTTGCACTTTTCTGGATAGCAATACTACGCTTGCAAATATTTCTTTCCTGTAACCTTGAAGTGTTTCCAGAATTCTGCTCAATTTTGCATCTTTTGATGTTTTAGTCATTCTATTCTTGAGAGTCGGACTATTTTTCACTTCCATCTATTATTATGCTGTCGCATTATAAGGTCTACCGTTAAAGTTTTCATTATTATTTGCGGTGATTGAATTTCATTTCGAAATGCACTTTTCATCATTTCTAGCATTTCGAAGCGTACAAGTTTTTTTTTTCAATATTTCCGCCGTAATTATCCTTGAGAATGCCGGTCCTCGTCCGATTTTTTATTTATTTATTTATTTATTTATTTATTTATTTATTTATTTATTTATTTATTTATTTATTTATTTATTTATTTATTGTGTTTGGTAGTCCTAATGCGTTAGGTGAAAGTTTGAGATGATTTTTCTCGTAATGCGGATAATTACTTATCAAACGATATCAGTGGATCAGTGATAATATGCATTTTGATTTAGTCGATGCAGATGTTGGAGTTGGCAATCTTGCAACTGTTGCAAACGTTGATTACCTTCATAAAAGTTGGCATAAATCGTTGCAGCGGAAATTTTGTACTTTAAACGATGATAACAGATTTTAAAAAATTATAAAATACACAAAGAATTCAAGTGGGAAATGTGGCAATCATTAGAGAACGATAGGTTTCATTATAAATTGTAATGAGAATTATTGCATTATTTAAATGTTTTTCTGAATGCTTCTGCATCATAAGTAAGCTTTGTTTGGCCTTTGGAAGAAGGAAAAGACGATGATGCCATAATAAAATAAACTTTCAGGTTTATTTGAGCAAAAAAGAAGTTTTTTTTTTCAGGTTCTATGATGAGTTATCAATGAATGATGGCGCGGCTAAGATCGAAATATTAGGCGTACTCATTAATTGTCTCTATTCTCTTCTAAAGGTTAGCCTTCCAATGTTCATTGAGAAGAGCGGAAAAGGAGACCACCACTTTGTGAGATGAGACAATTCGAAATTCTTCAAATTTTTCAATTATATCTGAGAAATTCCCTTATTTTTTCCATTATTGCTTTTCCGTTCTTTATTTTTTGATCTTTAATTGACAGCTATCGATGAGAATATGTTTTGAAAAATATTTTATTCGGAGAAAATTAGAAAAAATGAATGTTGAGTTGATTAAAGGTTTTAAAAAATTCGCTCGATAGAGCGCCTAATTACGTTAGGTGGCTGTTTTGTTTTCATTACTAATTCGGCTGTTTATTGGCTATCCATACATCTCTCGCTAACATTTAACTCTTTGGGAAGGATATATTCACTTAGCATTTGAAGTAGTCGAATTGGCAGTTGTATGACGCTTTCATCAATGTTTGTTTGGACGATGCATGAAAATAGTTGCTAGTTAATGACTTAAGTGAATCTTTTATGAGGAGGATGTGTATTAATTACATGATTGAATTACAGTGGATTTTAATGTTGATTTGGTTTAGAAAAAAGAGGTTATAGGCAGTAATGGTGGGTTTCGACTTTTATAATTGATAATAGAAGAACGGTATTTTCACTATGCTTCATTAGATGATGGTAAATCGGACAAGAAGTAAAACCTATATGGAGTTTATGAATATGAGATGTGGAAAGAATCAGAAGGAGGAATCGGATAGGAAGTAAATCAAGTAGAATAGGATGAACAAGAGGGAGACCGAATAAACTTTCGAAAGGGAAAACAAATAAAATTGCAATGAGGAGGCTTTTTTTCATTTATTTCCTAATGTATAGTTTTCTTATTAAAGAACTATCCATTCATTTATCTATTAATTTGAATAATTTTTGTCACTTTTAAAGTGGATTTCTTACTTCAATTTTGGAGTTTATTTGATTTGATTTTACTCATGGGAATTTTATTTAATCCGATTAAATACCTTCCTTCTGATAGCTCCTCTACCTCATATCCACTCCGCATGCCGTTTTACCCGCTTAGCGTTATCGTCTGATGTTGTGCGCCGATGCCTTACGTTGTTTTTGCTGTCATGGTGGTCATCCTTCTTTATTAAATTATATACAAAAGCAAAAATACGCATTGCATTCCTTACGTATTGATCTGTATTGAAATTTAATTAATATCGATCATGTTTCCTGGATTGTTTTGTTTAGTGTCATATATGCAAATTTTTTTGTAGTTCGATGTTGAATATGGTATGCGTTGTGTACGTGCACTCTTACGTCAACAATGGCGATCATATATACGTAATCGACATGCGGTGTTCGGATTTCGTCCTCTGAGTATTGTGCGACTTGTTGCGGCACTATTTCCCGTCAGTGATTTTTTTCATCCGGTCTGCACACCGACGCTTGCATTTGCGGTGAATATGGTGGTTAATGTGCGCGTTACTTGTATACGCACTGCGGCACGTATCCTTCTACTAATTGTTCTTATTACTGAGTATATTGCCGAAACTAAAAGGTAATCTTACCTGTCCCTTTTTATTGGTTTCTCTGAAAACTTCAGCATTAAGAGAATAGGCGGTATTTTAAAGCGAATCTAGAGTGCTAATTTCTGGATGTTATGTAGGTTTGTGATTAATGGATAAAAAGAATGCAGGGAATATGTAATTATTGAAGGTTGAAGTTATGGTTTCTAGCAAGAAGATGTTATAATTGTGGAAATGCGAATACCATAATAAATACATTTGCATATTTCATGAGCTCATCAAAAGTTTTCCTGGCAAACTGCAGTTCCCCGTAAAAAGGATTTTCCTTCGTGAGGGTCTATCGCCGATAGAATTAACGACCAATGTGACTCTAATCGAAATGATATTATTTAGTAACCATTTCTTTAAAATATAGTTGAGTGGAATTTTTTGGGAAATTTTTCTCGCCTTTTTGATAGTTTGGTTAAATTTTAAGAAATTTTTGCTTATAAAAAAGCTCGATAAATGATGATCATCTTTGGTCGTTTTTTATTTCAACAGCAACAAATCAACATTTCATAAAGAAAGCTCGTTGAATATGATTGATGCTTTCGATAATGTAAGAGTTTTATGATATGGTTGATGAGAATAGAATGGAAGAGAGGGACTATTTTCTGGCAACATTTTGTATTGCGTTTAAGAGTTTGGTAGTCTTCAGTGAATTGTTAGTAATAAATTTTTACGTCACTTAATGAACTTGATGACTGCTCTATTTTCGTAGTTATTATTGAATGCATAATTCAGGCGTTAATGTTGTAATTTAGGTTCATTCCGGAAGTGATGGCATTTATGCAAGGATTATTCTTGATGGGCGTGGAAAATACGGATGAGGAACGCTCACCTACGGCTACGTTCCCGATATCGTTACCTTATAGACGGATGCTCTTTATTGAAAGTGATGTGCGTTTGTGATTTCGGTTTTTTTTTTCGTTTTTTGGCGTAATTCAATAAGCTGGCAATAGGAGCAACTTGCGGCTGTAATGAAACCATAAGAATTGATAGCAGCAACTTGAAAGCCTTTTGAAAGAATGCGCATTTTGAGGAGGTTTTTATGCTTGAGAATATTGTTGTTGTCGAACGGTGTGGAAGAGGAGGGAACGTGGGATTCGGCGCTCATTGAAAGTCGAAGAGGCGTACGAGATAATAACTAAACGCTTGTCATTGTTTTAGGGTGGTGATGGTTTTCAGTGGGTTGCATTATATATATATATATATATATATATATATATATATATATATATATATATATATATATATATACGATTAGTGGAAAGATTTTCAAAGGTTTGTAGCCATGAGCGTTGATGCCATTGATGTCTTAGAATATTACTCAATGTTTTTTAATGTCAACAATTAGTGAAAGGTTCTCATCACCTTTGCGCAGATAGAGCGGTTAATCGTACTGAGAATAGGATAATATAAATATAATTCTCGGTTCGGCTAACGGTGCAATAATATATTAGATGTATCACAAATGTTTACTTCAGATTCGCTATTGATATAATTTCCGATCGGAATTCGACTTCCGATGAATTATTAAGTAATTTAAGAGCGATCAGTTGCATCGAGAAATTATCTCAAATAACTCATTTTTTTGCAAAGAGCGAATTTGTGAGAAAATTGGGAAATTATTAAAGAAACATAAAGAGAGGCAAAAATGGCATGGAAATTTTGCGATTTATTTTTAGTGCTCTGACTATGATGGATCATTAACACTGAAGCTACGTGAAGTATTTGACGACAATATATCGAGGTAGAAGTTTCCTTTTTTTTTCTGTTTGTTTATCTTTGCTTTGTTTTCGTTTTAGATTGGAAGGGGGGAGGGGTCATATTCTGTATTGGTGTTTTTTTAATATCATAATGATGGTTATTAACGTAACGTCTCAGAAACAGTTATTATTGAAAAAGATTTGATAGTGTATAGGAGAAAAATACCTCTTCCATAGAGGGGGAACGGTGAATGATGCCTATTAAATAAATTTGAAAGGCAAAAAAGCGTATTGCGAAGAATCTGAAAGAAGATCAAATAGTTGAAAAATTCCGAACCTTCTGAACTTCCCAGGGTGGGATTTTTTTCGAAGGATTTGGATAGTAATCGGCAGAAATGAAGTGATCATTTAAAAGTTCAGTTAAGAAGCCAAGCGAAGGTCCCGGAAATTTGGCGCTCATAGAACCTACCGGGTAGAAATATTGTCCACTGTGCTTGTAGTAGGTAATTTCATAGCTCATCAGCAAAAGAATTTTATATATATATATATATATATATATATATATATATATATATATATATATATATATATATATATATATATATATATATGTTACAAAATTTTTTGTTTCTTTACTTTACGAAGTGCATAATTTAGTTTCGACGATACGGATGAAAATCGGATGAGCGTGTTGAGATTGGCATTTGGCCTGTTGTGCAAATCGGTGCTGCTATATTCAGTACATCACTACTCTTTTAATGCCATTTTCAGGTATGTAATTTAATTCCCACATCATTGAATGGGTATTAAGATCACATCCAGCTAAGGAGATAAAAACAGATAGAAAAAATATTATTATTTATCGAGATATAGTAGTTTAATACGTTGGCAAAAATTGTCTACAATCGATACCGAATACTAGAAGACATTCGATTTAATCCCATCGAAGTTCTGGTGCTTTTAAGTTGGTCGTTTGTAGTTCAAAAAAAAATTTGCAATCGCATTTATGGAATTCGCAAAAGTTTGCAAAGAAAAGGTTTTTACAACTTTACCGGGGTTTCCTTATATTTCGTGCTAAAATTCCCGACGTTGTTAGCGAAGTGAGATATTCGATTTCCTTTTTCTGCTTTTTTACGCACTTTTGCATATTTGCTTAGAAATATATGTTATTGTGGTGTCATGTATATGTATGTATTTTCGATCGGTTGGCTTGCGATGAAAAAATATTCCGCATATTTATTAGTTATTAAGAAGTTATGGAACTAGTTGGTCAGATGAGAAGAGTGCAAAAGGTGTACCGCTGTAGTCGATGTGGTTTGTTTTTTAAAGTACAAGTTTTAAGCGCCTAATTTGTATATGGTATGAATATTTCATCGTATTTGTTTTTGGTGCAATCATTCCGATAGTAAGAGTTTTTTTTTTTCGTTATGGTCGAAATCATTAAGCCACAGAGAGGGCCTCTTCACTAAAATGCTTTTATAACAGATTTTTTTGAATATTTGTTTTTTATTTAATAAAATATCGATCGTTTGCTTTTCATTAGAATTTTCCACATTTCTTTCGATTATTTTCGTGGAAGTTCCACAATTCCTTTGGGGGGCTATTGCTGCAAATATTTATCTCCTTAAATGTAGTCGGAGGGAAATGTTTCATATAATTTTTCGTCGATTAGAAGTTTTGAAATTAAAAAAGTGATAAAAGGAGAGGGATTTTATGGGAAAAGAGTAGTGGTGATGAAAGGTGTTGTCTGGCGAAGCGTTGTCATAGCGCCTTCTATGGGCACTCTTATATTGCGCATAGAAGATTCTTTTATTTTTCTTGTTGATATAACAGGGAAATAAATATACGCATTGCATCGACTATCTATGTGTTTATTGGACTGGGTTTCAAAAATATTTATATATTATTGTATTTTATTTTCCTTTTTATTGTTTATTTGGTATCAGTTGTTAGAAAGGGGTTTGAGGGTTGTTTGCAAGGTTTCATTTTTTTTTCCGGTTACAAGCGGTTTTAGCAAAATTTCCGGCGTTTCAAATGGATTTCCTTGATTGCCATCCTTCCTGATCCGGCATCCGGCATTGCTATACTATTACAGCGTTATATCTTCTAGAGTTACTTTATTCTTCAACGAAAAATGGTATTAGGCGTTTTTTTTTTGAATTTTATTACTCGAATATGTTTCAGTCCTTTCGGTAATGTTCTGCAACGTCTACCTTCTCAGCGGTATCCGTCAACACTGAGAGCAGAATTGGAAGAACTGCAAGCATGCATCGGAGCCGAATGCGAAAAGAACTCTGCGCTGAAGCAATTGCAGAAACCGAAGCAGCAAAAAAAGTACGTTTAGTGATTTGAAATGATGATGGTGGCATTGATGATGCCGTGATATGCACCTGTGAGGTGCTTGCAATCACTTTTCACCGTCTTCTACTCCTCACAGGTTTAGAGCCCATCCCATCCCTCCTCCCCCTCTACCCCCCCCCCCCAGAAATGGGAGCGGTAAATTATTTGCCTCACTTGATATTAGGAGGCGTCGTGTCGTTGTTTTATATTATCAAAGAAGTCTCTGAGTGTATCATGTGGCCGCTTTATCGTTAATAAAACTCGATGGCAGCAATTATATGATTCTCTTTCAAAACAAGCTCCACTCTTGAAAAACCGATATTTACTGAGAGAAAAAATTTACAATCTTCGCTTCCTTTCAGAGCGAATGCTTCCGGAAGTAGCTATATGCTTGCAATAATTCGTAGCTATATTCTTTCGTTGTGTGTTGAAACTCGTGAATGTTGTTGGATTAAGAAAATTGAGGGATTAACGGAGATGCATCAATGTCCTTCAAGTGCGCCTTTTTTTGGGGGGGGGGGGGGGGGGAGGAGAATATAATAAGAGTAATCATACAGAAAGTAGGTATTTTTATTTTATCGAATTTTTTTTTCGTTAGCTAGAAACGTCCTTGTTGGTTTTGAGTAATAAGACAAGGAGTCGTAGAAGAATAAGAAGGATGTTGAGGAAGTCATTTTATTGGTTTACCCTGGTGACCTGAGATGCCGGTGTTATTCATCGATCAAGGTATCCTATATCAACGATTAACGCCGGACATTTGTGCTTGAGGTTCCTGTCAGGTTTTATTTGCTGGAGATTCTCAGTCACAATATTCCATGATTTATATTGCTTTAATGATCTTTTTTGTCGCCTTTGAGGCGAAATGTAGTGTAATTTTCTAAGTGGGAAGCTTGCACTCATTCGACACGTTGGTCTTTTTTTTGACGGACGGTGCATTAATCTAGCGATATATTCTTGTACAGTACTTGCTGGGGTACGGTATGCAGTATATAGCATCTATTCTAGTATGCAGTACATCAATCTTTTGCTGTTTCCGGAACGAATGATTGTTTTAGGATGCTCGAAATGTTGGAGCCACGCTTCGAGGAGAACTTCAGTGCGGAACACGCTCGAAGGGATTCATCAAAGGAGAGTAAGAAAGTGGAGAAAAGGAAGCTGATGCGAAAGTATAAAAAAGAGATGAGAGGAGCCGTAAGGGAGCTGCGTAAAGACAATCAATTCATTGCCAGGTTGGAGCCTTTTCCTTCAAGTTTTTGTTCCACTATTTTATTGAAGAATATCATCTTTAGGGTTTTGAAGTAGTGCTTGGGATAATTCATTCGGATAAACGCTGATTCGAAAAAGTTGCTCCACTATCGTAACGATTGCTCCCACTGTTTAGAGTAATTGCTGCCTACAGTACACAGTGATCTATATTACATTTTATTCCTGTAATAGGGAATTGCTCCGACATCAGTTCACTGAGCCGAATGCCAAGTGGTAGCCTTCTTTGCTCATTCATGTTTTCATTTCCGCATTTACTGTTCGAGTTTAAATACAAAATTAATTAGTTAGATGAAAAGAGTGGAAGCGTACTAAGTGCGGTGCACAAGCAGTTGCACGAAGACCAACCCATGAAACGTCAGCCATCTTCGGTAGCGGTCTTTCGTAAGGTATATTCTTGTACAGTATTTGCTAGTGTACGATATACAGTATGCAGTATTTATTCGAGTACACAGTATATTGATCGACACATGTTTATATATATATATATATATATATATATATATATATATATATATATATATATATATATATATATATATATATCCACCTTAACTGTCAGGTTCGCGGTGTACTGTATTGCCACCAAGTAGGAATATTGCTGAAAAAGTGAATAAACTTGCAGAGAGAAACGTCGTGAAATAGAGGCGAATGATCGTATACGACGTCAAAAGACAAAAGAGTTGATGCATTCGTTGCAAGGCCAAGAAAGCGAATATAAAAAGAATCTCTATATGAAACAAACTCAACGGCGGTGATATCGGCTATATTTTTGGATATGTTGTTTTATTGTTGACATTGTTGTTGTTTTCAAAAATAAATGTTTAACTTTGTTAGATCTTTATTTTTATAAGATTGGGATTATGTCCCTATTTCTGTATATATATACTTTAAGGTGAGAGAGAGGGGGGAAGGTGATCGTTATTGAAAGATGTAAGCTATATGAGCTGAGAAAAAACGATAGTAATTCCAACGGAAAAAATCCATAGTCATTGATGCTAGTTTTGAGGTAGCGATATAATCGAAGGAATCATTGCTGCGCATCGCTTTAATGGATATTGCCTCTTTCAATACTGATTGCGTTCATGTGCAATGATTTAATGAAGTGTTCTTCTTTAAGAATTTTTTGAAAGGTCTTGCTTAATAGAGTATTGCCAACGATATGGCCATTTAATGAATTCGCAAGCCAAAAATAGGTTTTATTAAGAATTACAGCCTATTTATTTATAGGCTTCATTATGTTTGTTAGTTTGATCGATTGAAGTGATGACAAATGGAGCTTTCAGTTAAATGCCCGAAAGAGTCGCTGCATAGAAGTTCAAAGCTGATAGCGATGCACAGTTCATTTTGTTGAACAAATAAGCGGGTAAGCACTTAAGTGAAATGCGTCTGGATTTATGCAAATATAATTGATCGGTGTAGTGACCAATAGTGACCAAGCGTTGACCAGACAATTGCGCATATAAATGCTTAACTCGCAGACACACACAGATACATATCCGATGGTATTTGTCGTTTCGTAGATTTGCCGGCCGAATGTTTTAATTGTCATGGTGGATCGGTGCCACATATTTTCCTATATGCAAAAACATATCTAATTGTTTGCTATTTTTTAATATTTATGAGAGCCGAATCAATTAGAAAATTCGTTGAAGAATCATAATCTAAGAATTGAAATGGGAGCAAATTCCTGTGGATTGAAATAAAGGCCAATTCCATTTGCAATCACATATTGAGGTGATCTTATTGGTTATTATTAAGGCAAAGTTTTTTTTTTCAAGCAAATTTCAAATATTCTCAAGTTCAAAATTTTACTTTGGCAGTATTATTATCACGTTAAGATAGTATTATGTCGATAAAACGAATTACTGAAGTTAATTAATAATAAACTAAACAAAGAAATATTTATTCGTTACCTGTTCAACGGTATAAATAGGTGGAGGAATTATAATCGTTAGAATGATAGAATTTCATCGTCAAGAAGAAATGATAGAAATATATATATATATATATATATATATATATATATATATATAAATATATATATATATATATATATATATAATATATATATATTTATATAAATATATATATAAACGTTTTATTGATGAATTATTGAAGTCTCAACACATTTATGCAATGATATCGACGTTGTTTTGTGCGAATGAAGCGAATCAAGATCATAGGAAATATTTCTGATCTAAAAAGATAATATAGGTAAATGAAGTCAGCAAATTTGCATCTCTATAGAGTCTTGCATTTTTCATTATTATTTTTTATTATTTCACTTTATATGTGAATGGTTTCCTTCTGAAAGTCGCTTTTTGAAATATTTCGACTTAATTATAGACGTTCGTCATTTGCATAAAAAGTTAGCCGAATTGAAACGATTTTATATCGTAGATATGTTTATGATCTAATCAAAACTCGAACAATATCGATCACTCAATGGTATAGATTTTAAAAATCTATCGATCATATGAATTTTTGATCTTTATGATTTGTTGACGAATTTTGATCTATCTATCATTTGCCCGATCAGCATTGATTTTTTTTTTTAATCGATTTTTCAATGCGTACAACTCTTCTCAACAAACTTTCAATTATCGATTTCCTGTTTTATTGAATATCACTGAAATTTTTCCCCGTTGATAAATTCTCAAAGAATTTTTTTTTCCACTTAGCATGGAATTTCCAATAACGCAGGATCCTCCTTTTTTTTTTTGCTTTCTCCGGTCTCGTTTATTTATTCATTTGATATACTTACTTTATAGAAGTTTATTAATTAATTCCACGGGTAATCGAATTTATCGCTGTTTTTTTTGCGCAGTCGTTCAGGTAAAACTAGAATATATATCGTGCTATCAAATCCACCTTTATCTTTGTTTTTTCTAGAGTCGAATGAAGCATAATATCAGTATTGCAATGGCAAATGATGAGGAATAATTTTCGAAGAAACTCGTCTTAGCACGAAAAATCGACACAAGTAGAATTAATTAAACTTAAGCGATAATATAATCGCCAATATTTTAACACCGTAAATCGATCGTCTATTCTCGTCGATGACCGTCGAATTTATCCCCCCCGTCAAATAGACCTGTAATTTTCAAAATTATATGAGGGAAAAATTTCTATACGATGATTCATCGCTGTGTATTTGCGGCGTGTTACAAAGAAAGTGGCGTATTGTTACGGCCGCGTTAAATCGGATGTCTAGTTCGACCGTGCTGATCTGGTGATGATGGTGCGTCGTCTTGTTGATTGTCTATACGTACTGTTAAAGGGGGTGACGTCACTTTCCGGACGTATTTAGGCTCATATGAGCAATTTTTTGCATTGATTTTCACGTTATAAGGGATATTGAAGGTATATTTAATTACTCTTTAACTGTTTATCATTATCGTGGTGTAAATGAAACTTTATTCACGTGATATTACTTTCTATCAAAATTAGAGTTCAACTATTAGTGGAATTTTTTTAAAAATATGGTTAGATTTTTTTTTAATTGAAGAATTGAGACCACTTAATATTTTTGGAATAGCTCAATACGATTATTGTCTACCTTTAATTCTTTGACAGGTAATGTTTCTACCTGTTCCTGTTCATTTTCATTATCCTCCTCATTCCACCTCATCATTAAGCGTTTCCGTTTTCCAACCGGAAATTCCGGCCTAATTCGATAAATTTCTCGGAATTTTCATGCAATTCGAAATGATATTGCGAAATTTTATGCAAAATGCTTAACGCGTCAGTCACATGTTGCTTTATTTGCTTCAGCGCTTTTTTTTGTCTTGGAGCAACCGTACCTTTTATTGGATTCAAATGAAGGCCCAAAATTTTAGAGCCGTAAGGTCTATGCCTCCTTCCTTCCTCCAATCTCCCCCCCCCCCTTCCTAATATCACCCACTAGGTGGGCGACATTGTGTTTTTGACGACGGAGGTGATCTTCTTGATTTGGCTTGGGATCAATTCACTCGATTGTTCAGAGTGCTGAACTCGTCGCCAATATTTCGATGCTGTTTCCACTCGTGAAAACGTGGGAACTAATAGAGGATGGGAGAGGAGGAAAGAGGAGGGGCGAGAGAAGGAAGTGAAGAATTCAAATATTAAACGAATATTTTTGACATCTTGTGCGATCGAAAACACAGCAGTGATGCTTGGTAGATAATCGTATAGATAGATTGTTGTGATCGTGGCTATTAGTGAAATTGCATCCTTTGAGTATTTTTGGCTGCGAATTTAGGTGAATAATTGTGAGCATAAAATAAACCTTGATTTTCATTAAATATATACATTAATGGAGGGGGGGGGGGGGATTAGAAAAGAGGGAGTAGTGGGGAGTGCTGTCTTATGTGAATGGTGCATTCATAGCGTTAAGTTCTCCAAGGGCTGCGATTACTGGAGTCTAATATGCAGAATTCCCGAATTGATTATTGGAAGTTAGTTGATTTCGAACTTTACCTTGACAATTGGAGCATCGCAGATATATTGTTGCTTGAGGCCACAAGGTTGCAGGTTTAAATCAGCAGGTTGTCCGGGAGATTATTGCTCAGTTGGACACGAGTGGCGAGCTTATTTTTGGCCACACCAATTTTTGAGACTTCTTACTCTTCAAATATATTTTGGAGTCTTAGAAGTGGGTCGGCTAAAAAAAAACTCCATTCATGCTCATTTTGTGCACTGAAGATGTGGGTTAAGCTAGTAGCCCTCCGACAATGACCAGAAACGGAACCGGAGCCGTATACAATTTCACTACCTACCTGTCTTACCTTGGATAATTAGCGCTTATAGGCATCTGAAGGTGAACGTTAATTGATGATGTTGTGTACTAATTATGTTTTCTTTCGTATTCTGAGGTCTCAAATGTCGTGGTCTTTGTTGAATTGTACAAATGCCTTTATTCTAGATGAAGTGTAATCTACTCGTTTATGATTTTCATCATCCGGGACGAATGAGCTTTGCTAATGGTTTTTTTTTTCTTTTATAAATTTGATGAAAATTCCATGTAATCGGATGGCTTCTACCTATGGGTAGATCATATTGATCTGGATTTGAAAAAATTTGAAATGAGGTTTAATAGATTAAGGGAAGCGAATAGATCACAAAATTCAACTCCTATGCTTGATATTTTTTTCTTTAGCAATGATCTGTTGTGCTAATTTTTTAGTTTCCCGCATAATGCTTCTGTGTTTGTGATTGTGATGATCGTCAAAATTGATCTGTGAGGGCCTTTCCCTTCTTATACAATATACTTGAAAGAGCAGATCAGTCTGGGAGATCGTCAGGTTGTTCTTTTGATTGATCAGATCAAAGAGGTAACAACTAAACAGAAGAGAGGCAAATTAAAGAAAAAATCAGAAGTGCTGTGAGTGTGGTATTCACTGCATTGGTTGATATATCGTGGCGGTGAATGGTTGTGTCTAGTTGTAGCTCGGCAGCAATTGTTTTATTGCTGCCTCTTTCTGAGGTCGATTCGTTGCATAGATGCTTGCGATGGACTGTAAATGCAAGTTTGGAGTATTTTTTTCCTAACTGCTTTTAAGTGCAAATGTGGATTGCTTCCCGATCGTTCGAGATTTCTTTAAATTTTGAATTGGGGATGTAATTGAGAAATCATCAAAGGGTTTTCTCCTTAGCGGCTTTGTGGACTATGACAATGTCTACGTGTATTTCAACGTATGCTGTGCTTGTAACTTGTGATCCAAGCACTTTTAATCCACAAATCTCCATGTGAACCATTTAATAGGCTTCTGTTGGGTCGTACTTCATCTCTTCTATTGTTTCCACGTATTTGTTCGTTGGCTTTAGCCTTATCCACTGATATGAATTGCATTTCGTAATCCCGATTCGTTGCATTGTAATGTGGAACAGCATTGTTCATTGGTGTACTTGCTTAGTCATCGATATTCCGCTTTGCCTCATCCTGCGATTTTGTGAGACGAACGAGAGTTGAGAATGCTGCAACAGTGGTGTGATATACCTAAACCATACTATATCGTATTCATAAAATAGGACCATCGTTAGATTATCTTTATATCGGTTGGTCGTTAGTACAGCATTTGGTTTTGTAATGTGTTTGGTTTATATCGATCCGTTTTGTTATGTGAATGTTGGTTCCATCAGTTTATGCTTAATTAATTTTCGCTGTTTTTTTTCGCATTACTCGATCATGATAGATTTTAGTTCTGTTGTGCTTGCAGCATATTTAGCTGCTTACCTGAACGATAGGTATTCGAAAGCAAGATGGAATATTACTTGGACGTTTTGTTGCGCTGAAGAAACATGCAACGATTCGCATGAGATTATTAATTTTTCGAAGAAGATGATCTTATTTTATTTTGTGCTATATGGGAGTGGCAAAGTTATGGATTATAGTACGCGGCGCCGTCTTGTGCTATAATTCACTATTTTTGGAGGAGAAATTCACAAATTATAACACAAAAATGCAGAATGCTGTCCGTGGTGTAATATTATGTCGTAGAAGTGGGTTATATTGAACTGTATCTGAAAGTATCTATCCATATTGAGACTGTTTGCGTTGACGAATCAATCCACTCCTCATATGAAACAGAGACGCTCGAACGGATATGGAGCGTATGTTAGGTCATTTGGTTTTTAGCATCGGCAATGATAAAAGAGTGCTGTAGTGTTTTACTGTAAGCGGAGTACAACAACATGATTTGGGAGAACGGAGAGTCGAAGGAGGTTTTATTTAAATATAGGTGGGTTATCTGAGTAAGCAGTATTGATAGCTCGCATTTTATGATGGTTGCAGCAGACTAGGATATCTTTTCAGTACTATCCTTATTGTTTGTTTTGAATCGTCCGTTTGTTTCATGTTGGCTCGTATCGGTTCATTGAGACCTCTCCATTCATATGTCCTGACTTTCATTTCTACATCCTTCGAGGATATCTGCATGTCAGCGGTTGTGTTTTCATTTCGATATAACGGTGCGCATTTATTCTTTCTATCTCTGCAATGCCTCAGAATGCTTTCATTCTCGCCCGTCTCTATCGGAGAGCGATGTTGTCGGAAAGGTTGGACGATTTTTTTATTTAATTGATTGAATAGATTTCTATTGCAGAGAGCGACATACTCTGTTTGAACAGTAACGGCAACCGAAGCAGCAATGAGCGGTGAGAGCGCACCATCAAGTGACCATTCGTGGAAGGAGACCATCAAAATGCCTGCAAAGGATTTACGTTATAAGACTGCTGTATGTCCCCTTCTTTTTTTTTTTCTGCGAGGCTGTAATGGTATTGAGGTTGCTTCAGCGAAATGCACATAGCATTTTGGGATCATCCGCTTCTGTCAGATTTTTTCCACCTTGAAGTGGGTGATTGCCTCAGTTTATTTTCTTCGAAGCCTATTTGGCACCTTCCTCCGTGTATCTTTCTGGACAACAGCGATTATTTTGCCCAGCAATCCTCCTCGTAGCATGTATATTTTCAGCTTTTGTTGTGTATTCGTAGGTGGCAACTAGCTTTACACAAGGCATTATGACCGCTCGCAGGTAACCTGCGATGGCAGCGCAGGCTACACTACAATATTGCACCTGGCAGAAATCATAATTCTTTTCATGAAAACTTTTCCGGAAACGGTGATCATTCCACACTGAAGCATTAAATTCGTGCAGACGGTGAATAAACTTTTTTCAATGAAGGAAAGAGGACTAAGTCCATATGGTGAGAATGACGGTTGAAGTGTGACCTGTGCAGTTAATATAGTTGCAGTAATGGAGTATGCAATCCGAAATCGTTTTGACCAGCCGAGCCGACATTGAAATAGGTTGACACCTGCGAGACGAGAAAAACGAGAGATCTGAGGTGAAGAAGAGGTTGTAGATACTGCATGCGGTGGTTGCTAACGAATTACGTGGAATGCTTGAATAGGTAGACCTTGTTGCCTGGTTGAGAAGCCTTTGGCAATTACAGTTCCCAAAAGGTACATATATCCGGGAGTAGAGAAGGGAGATTGTGGGAATGGTGGCTTTATCTAAAGGAAAGTTGGAAAGGCGTGCATATACTAGGTATCACTTAAGTGCTGTTTCCAGGTTAGTTTATATTCAACGAGTGAATTATAGGACCTGAGTTTCCCGAAGCGATGCATAGTCGAGGTTGACTGGTCGGTGCGGCAGTACGACATATGCGCGTATTTGATGACAAATGTTGTAATGGGAAACGTTGATTTCAGGACGTAACAGATACAAAAGGGATCGAATTCGAGGATTTCTGCCTGAAGCGTGATTTATTGATGGGCATATTCGAGAAAGGCTGGGAAAAACCCAGTCCTATCCAAGAAGCGTCTATTGCTATTGCACTTTCGGGTGAGCAGTTTTTTTTGCGGCTGTAAGGGAATCGTTGTAAGCTTTTTGAATGTGATTCTTAATTTGTGCTGAAATTATGCGAAACATTTTTCGTTTAGATTTATTTTGGTGTCTTGTGCGATGTAGTGTTACTTCGGATACTTTTTTAGCCCGAGCTTCTCAAACCTCAGGCATCTCTGGAATGCTGATCTGGAGGTTGGTACCCACGAAACTATACAAGTTTGCTAATGGATTACGGATGAGAAATCCTCAGTTATTTCTTTGTAATCTTCGTTTTTCATAAGGAAAGGTGGGAATCGAAACTCTATCGACGCATAACTTCAGTTCTAGCTGCCGGGAAATTAATTGCTTTGTTCATCTTCTCTTTTTATATTAGCGAGCTTAATATCCTGAAAACGAATTCAAGTTCGTTCTGGAAGCGATGATATTTCTTATGTTCAGGACAGGACATTCTGGCTCGTGCAAAGAATGGAACGGGTAAAACAGGTGCATATTGCATTCCATGCATCGAGAAGATCGATTCGGAATTGAAAAAAATTCAAGCGCTCATCGTTGTGCCCACTAGGGAGCTTGCCCTACAGACTTCCCAAATTTGCGTTGAACTCAGCAAACATCTCAAATTAAAGGTATTTACTTGTGCTTATTTGATATCATTTCCGGTTTTCTGGAGGTATGAAGGTGAGAGCAACAAATGGATTGCAACTTGCACAGCACAGGTAAGGCGATGTAACGAGTTAGTTAAGCAATACAAAAAACAACAAATATGGAAGTAACAGAAGACAGCATAGAAATGAAAAAGTCAGGCGATAGCCAATATAAATCCCTTCTTCGAATATCTGGATGCTTCCACTATAATGTATGGGAAGTTGGGGTTTTTTCCGGAAAAAGGGCGTGCGGTATTTTTTCAGTACTATACAGTGAAGCTGTCGTCTTGAGCTTTTAAGCAAGTTCACCATGTATATTGTTCGTTGCAATTCCCAGTTTTAAAGGATAGAAGCAGGACTTTAAACACGTCCCAGTTTATGTTGCGATGGGAATGGTAGAGGTGCGGGTTGTCTAATAGCTTGGAAAATTGCTTTCCGGATGCGGCAGTAACTAGCGCTGTCATTTTTTTTGTGAAGCTCATTTAATATTATGGCTGCTCCCTCTATGTTTGCGATATGTTTGTAAGATTATGAGTTAATTTTATGGTGTAAGCGTGGCAGCCATCGAGGAAAAGGCATAGGTGACATGAGAGGTGCAAACATGCATCGATGATTTTGACCTATAGGGTAGCAGTATGTGCCGCAAGTGTCCTGCTGTGGGTCTTTCCCACCATGTCTTCTCCCGTTTCATCCCCCTCCCTCCCCCCCCCCCCCCTTCCTTATGTCGATGTGGAGGTTAGAAACTTTTCCATAGCTTCTATTACGTGTTTAAGATAAATGTGCAAAGATATTCATTGAGTGTTGTTATTTGTAAGGTGATCGATCACGTTTGTGCAGGTAATGGTGACGACCGGTGGCACTGATCTGCGAGACGATATCATGCGCCTGAATGGTGTAGTGCATCTGGTGGTGGCAACCCCTGGACGTATCCTCGACCTCATGGATAAAGTACGTCCTGCTAAATTTGCTTTCATCCTAACTTTATCATTTATTGTCCTGCTGGTCGTAGCCGAGGTGAGAAGTTTAATGGTTAGGAAGAATGGGGGAACTAGGTAAGATAAAGCAAAAGCTTTCTTTGCTGTACTACTGGGATTGTCTTCTGGGCAGACGTGTTTTCTAATAGCAGAATAAGTGCTCCTGTGCTGTTTTGTCCGATCACAAGGTTGTACCATACTTCCTCAAGTAAAGTTGAGGTATTGGCAAATTTTCTCATTTATTTGAAGGAAGGATAGATGCTTTTAAATTTGGGACATACTGCCTACGTGTTTTGATGTTTTCTATGGATGTGGTGGGCCTCCGTCCAGGAAAGAAGTTCTTTTGAAAGTCTGTGATATTGTTTGTGCATCAATCCTGTACTTCCAACTTTAGGGAGGAGTTCTATGACAGTGTTGTTTGCACATCTTTCAAGAAATGTTTTCCGTCCTTCGAGAGTAAAATCTGTGCATAAATTGTGACTGGAATGCTTTCCACAAGTGAATCAATTTAGTATGCTTCGCAGGATTGTAATAATGAAGATTTTTGCACTAATGAGGAATAATGGTAGTCGCAAGCGATTTGTTTGCTCCTATCAGCCGAACTTTTTGGAAATCAATGTTTTCCATCTTCAGTTACTGCACAGTTTCATTCCATACCTTGCTTCCTTCTCTAAAAAGGAAGAGGGCAATGTAGAGGGAAATGGGTTCTTTCAAACGTTTTAGAATATCCTCTATAATCGGGGGTAAAAATATGGCATTGGAAATTCGTTCTTTTTCGTTACGCGCTTACTTTTCGAGACCATTAAATTGGTTAAGAGTTCACGAATCCTCGCATCCCCACCCCCCCCCCCCCCGCAAAACAGTTGTTTTGGCCACAGTCACTGAGATTATCCGTTCTCCGCTACGTCATTGCTGAAAGAATGTCGCAATCGCTTATGGAGAAGAAGCACCGGAGTGTCTTGAAATTTTTTTTTTCAGCATAGATCTTACGATTTATGGTGATGATCTGGCATTGGGCGCAGCCAAGGAACCACTCAGATGGAAGAGGAAAATATGGCTGGGAAGCATTTAACTGAAAGTTTTTCCCTTTCAAGAAGCGCATTTTATTATAAGCAAATTTTGATGGGTCTTTGCAAAGCCTAATGGCCATTTGACTATCTTGGAACGCGTTCTGTCTTTAGAGGCGCCGAGTCTTTAGCAGAGTTACATTAGTGTTTTCGCTCGCAGTTTGCACTACATGCTAGCAGCTCACGTATGGAACGAAAAAATGAGTATGGGAATGTTTACGTGAGCATTTGTAAAGCAATACCCAAGCCTATTATGTAATCTTTATTTGTGTCGTAATTCGCGCTAAATTATGGCGTTGTTGTGCTAAGACAGATTGGCTTGTAGGGTGTGGCAGACATGTCTCGTTGTTCGACGCTGATCCTCGATGAAGCGGACAAGTTATTGTCTCAGGATTTTCAAGGCATTTTGGATCGTGTGATCAAATTTCTTCCTTCTGAACGACAAATCATGTTGTACTCGGCGACGTTCCCTCTCACAGTGGCTACGTTCATGCAGAAGCATATGAAGAATCCATACGAGATCAATCTTATGGAGGAGCTCACGCTGCTTGGCGTTACACAATTCTACGCCTATGTTCAAGAGAAACAGAAAGTCCACTGCCTAAACACGCTCTTCCGCAAGGTTTGCCGTTCTTTGCTCATCTCTTTATAAAAGTGATTCCGAGGCGGACTGTTCATAGCTTGACAGGCTTACAGCCTGGCGCAAGAATAATTTCTACGAGTTGGTATTTTATATGCTTTCGGAAGTTTGATGCGTCTGCAAGCGCATTATCACGATTTCATGTTTGAGCGCATGTATGTGCACGTATGAAGATATCGGCCTGCCCAGCAATTCCAACTTGGCAACCACGGAAGCTGTGATGAGGAATTTGTTGCGCATAAATCATCCCAGGAGCTGATATCCGTTTCGGACACTCATAAAAACCGGCCAATTTCCGAAGGAGTTGTGGTCTTTTAAAATTTCCGGGTCGAATCTATTGTTCCACATGTCTTTTTAGTGGCAGTTGGAAGAATTCGCTAGTCTGATGAGCGCAACTGTGATATGCTTAAGTTCCAGAAACATTGTAGTTTTCTATACAGCCGCTTGCAATATATCACAGATGCACTTCGCCGAAGTTCGTCGTACTCAATCCGGTTGCCAGCCCTATGCCTCTCTATTGCGCTTTCTGTGGACATCGTCATAATCCCCTCCCCTCCCCCCCCCCCCCTCACTATTTAACAACATAAGTATCCCAAAGCACTTTTTCTGCTTATCCGACACTCATGTATCAGTCTCAATTTTCCATGAAGCAAAGCCGATACTAACCCGAATTCAGCTCACTCCCAGGCTTAACATCTAAGGAAACAGATGCCAACTTTCCACTGCGGAATTTTTTTGGCTATTTTTGGTTCCACCTCCATTGTTTCAGAAAGGAGAGCGATTCACCTTCTTCGTCTCACCTCATCTTTCTTTCGGTTTCGATGGCCAGAGGGCTGTCGAAATTTTGTTGTACCATTCCGATAGATCTTGTCGCTTAAAAGGAGAGTCGTTTGAGGAGGAGAAAATGCGTTTACCATGAGTGTCTTGATAACGTTTGTTCTTAATAAAAACTGTCTTTTTCATTAATGCAAGCTCGGCGGTTGGGGGCTGTTGTGTCTAGGGGCGTTTTTTGGACGGTGCGTAGAGAAAGCCGTACAGCTAATTTAGAAAGCGGAGGAAAAATTGGGCGAAAAAAACTATGGGCTTTTCTCATGTTTAAATTTTCTCTGCCTAAAATCTGAAAGTTGTGGATAGGTAATAACGTGGGTCACCTGTTTGTGCTTTATTAGACATAGGAAGGTATTTAGTAGCATTGCGCATGAGAAGTGAAGAAATTTACTTACAGTTGCAAATCAATCAGTCGATAATTTTCTGCAATTCAACGCAGCGCGTAGAGCTCCTCGCAAAGAAGATTACCGAGATCGGCTACTCGTGCTACTATATCCATTCGCGTATGGCACAGAACCATCGCAATCGAGTGTTCCACGATTTCCGCCAAGGCAATTGCCGTAATTTGGTGTGTTCGGATCTACTCACTCGCGGTATTGACATCCAAGCTGTTAATGTTGTCATCAATTTCGATTTCCCGCGTAATGCCGAGACTTACCTGCATCGCATTGGCCGGTTTGTTTTGCGTATTTGTTGATCTTTTCGAATACTCTTGTGAGTGAGACTTTTTATCTCGAGATTATTGTGTTATTCTCATGCAATTTTTCGTGATAGTTTAGCTGCCCGTATTTTCTTGCGAAAAGGGGAACGTGCATGAAGTCATGGTCGACGATCAAGTCACTAGAGGGAGCGGTCTGAATAGAGGATGATTTGTGGTAGCACGTTGGCAAGATTGGTTGCTGCTTTATCGCATTTATAGAGATAACCTTCATTTGTTATTATCACATTCTATCGAATGATAGAAGAAGTGAATTGCAGTTCGGGTCGTTTTGGGCATTTGGGTATTGCAATCAACCTTATCACATATGAGGATCGTTTCACTCTACGGCGTATTGAAGCTGAACTGAGAACGCACATCGCGCCCATTCCGAAGGTTCATTTCTATTGCTTACTGTTAGATTTTTCCTCTTTGAATAGGCTTCTCTGCAGTGTTGTTCTCCGCTTCTAATCGAGCTTAACCAAAATAGTTTCCATCATCAAATAAAAAATTGGAATTTCCGTCTGTTTTCAACCGAAGTTGTTATCTTTAAGCGGGTGTGCGTCTATCTTTTAATTTTCCTTTATTTTTCCTTTCGTTTTTTTTCCTGAAATCCGATATTGTCATTCGCTGTGAGTATGGGTGGGTGTATTGCAGTCGGTTGACCCGAAGCTGTACGTGGCGGAACATCAACTCGTCGACGAGAACACCGGAAACGAGAACGCCGTCGGCTCATCCAAGGCTGTCACCGTCGCTTAGGCGAATTGTAAGAGTGTTAGCTATTGGTTGTATAGCGTTGTTCAATGCGGGGAAAATAGCCATGCAGTACAGTCGTATTTCATTTTAAAAAATTCGTTTTTTTTAATCAGTGCATAAAATGCGAATGTATTCTGATACCGCAAGTTTTCAGTCCGCGATTTTTTAATATATAAGAGATAGTATTTTTATGCATCTGTCGTTAATGGGGTTTGCCAGTTTGTGGTTTGAGAGGGCATACTTAATGGGACTTGAGATTCGATGAACGGAGGATAACGCTGGAAATTTCTCACCTGTATTTCTAAGTTACTATTTATTATTTGGGACGTTGCACATAAAAGTAGCCTGTTTTTCAGGTGCCTCAGACAAGTGCTTTCATATCCGGTTTTATGATCTCTTTTGGCTCGTATAATCGTGTTGTTCGACTTTCCCTCTTCTTTTAAGTGGGTTTCGCTTTGAATTCGCGCAGAAAAAAAGACTACCAAAGATTGCACATTTTTGTTTTAATTGTGTTGCAACTGAATGGCTGAAAGGGCTGAAAATTGTTTGGGCATTGACGATTGCTGACTTGTTAAATAGTTATAGTTAACGATGCTGTGGAGGTGATTTCCAAGGGGAGTTTAGTGAGCGGTGAGGATGTCCGAATATTGGATATGATAGCGAATTGGTTGGAAACACAGAGTAATGACGGTAAGAATTGGTGGGAATTGGGCAAACCAAGTTTCGTGGGTTATAAAAAATTGGCAGTTGTTTTTCGTTCGAAGCAGTGTCGTCTTCTTTTAGGACACATTATTTCATAATCCACGACACTGTGACAGTTGTGTCGCTCGTTAGGATTTCGAAATGGCCTAGAATAATGAGAACGTTGCTGTTAAATTTCGCATGTGCCGAATATTAAACTGATGGAGAATGCATCAAGAAATTCGTTGTCTTTCGAGCACTTGGCCATATTTTTAGTAGTATCGTGAATGATCACTACTGGTCGTACTTTATTGGTTCATTTAAGCTCTTATATGGTAAAGATTTTCATACGATCTCCTTTACGATTTTGCTTTCGATAAGCATGAGTTTATTATGATGTGCTTTCAGGGTTTTTCTGCGCGGTCTGTTGTATTCAATGCTGATCCTGCTGGATAACGTTTGGTTGACTCACGTCGTCATGCATTTCCAGCATTATTTACCCATCCTGGATTTGTTTTATTTGTAAGTTGATTAATGTATATACGAACGAGCATCCCCCTCTACCCCACCATCAACTTCCCGACATTTTGTTTCTCTTATTATTCTTTTTGCGCGACCCATTTTGCTCGTGATGCATCGCATTTCGGTGTGGTTGCATCGACATCTCAAAACACTGTCTTTTTTGAATGTGAAGAATGATTCTCGAGGCCATTTGAGGCCTAAATATGTTGTAGATGGTGGTTCACGTTGTGTGTTTATGTTGGAACATTGGTGTTATTTGGGATGATGTTGCTGTGGTTTAGCTGAGCTGCCTCTGTGTGACGTGCTTCACATCGCTTTACTCTTATCCCACTTGACAACTCTCTGCAGTGCCTTTCACATCAGGTGCTATTTCATCGTTTGCGCTCTAGGTTTTTGTGTTTACTGCGATAAGTCGAAGTTTACTGGGTTCAGTTATTTTATTTGAATGATGATCTACAATTACTCTCGGATCAAATATTTTGGTATTTTATAGCACTCAAAGAATCGGATGTGACTGTTTATTTCTTGGTTGGTTGATCGACTGTATTTATTGAGTGCATTTTTTCATGGGGACTTAGGATGTAACGAGGAGGTTGCTTGATGTGAGGGTTTTCCTATTTGCTATAGCAGAAGGTCTTTACGGTAAAAGGAGTGCAGCTAGGCAGGATGCAATCGATCTGGTTCTTATCAGTTTAGCTATGCGTCAAATTATGCGCGATAACTCGAGAGGTTTCTTCAGTTTATGTGGGTGTTGTTTATAATTCTCTGGCGCACTTTTATTTTGGACGACATTTTAATAGGAGAGAGTATGAAGTCAGTTGCACTCGGTCATCATGTAAGTCGTATAGTCGAAGATATGCGCGACGATTGATATGGCAAGAAATATTTTGGCGTTTTACGGATCTTCGATAGTAAAGGAGGGGGAGGAGGGAGAGATAGTTGAAGGTGTTGCACCTTGGCACAAGGGGATAATGTCCATCGATTTTGGGTTTTAAGTGAGATAGCGATGGGGAGGGGTGTAAATTGGACTTCTGTTGAAGAGCAATGACGATGTGTGCACGTCACAGTGCCGTGAGCCGTTTCCCATCACCGGCTCTTGTTGATATCCTCTTTTATGCGGCACTTTTATTCATTGTTTTTGTCGATGTTTTAATGGATTCTTACCTTGTTTCGATCAGATCCATATTTTGAGCGCTCTTTTATCGTCACATCGTCGATTTATTATTGATGGCCGGTTCGGCGTTGCCGTCCAACTGTGATGTTTAGTCATTGTGTGCGTATTTTGCGGAATATTATCCTCATCTTAGCGTTGCGGGTATTGCGATTACGTGCGCAATGCTCGTAAGCGATCGCAGTTGTTTGCATTTTTTTCATCGTCGGCCATTTTTTTTCGTCACTTCTTCAGTTGAGTGGTCCCGCAATGTGGACCGCCCTATTGGGGAAGTGCTTCTAATTGTTATTGCTGTTTTTTGAATGTATAAGATTTTACTATGAGCGCACTTGTCAATTAGCGATTATATTTTCGTTTTTTTTTAACGAGAACTCGCGATACTCGTGATAGCGAGTTTTATGGCACTGGTTTTAGGTTGTTGCCTAATATAATACTTGTGTATTTTTTGTGTTTATTGTTTTTTCTTCTTTGCTGCATCATATTCCTTTGCAGCAAGGATGTTTGTGGAAAAGAAAAACGAAAAAAGTAGTGCTATGCAGTCTTTCACGATTTGAACGTGTTTGATAGTAACAATAAATTATGCACTACATTTGTTTGTTGATATACATTTTACAGGTATTGCAGATTTATCGAGAAAGTAATGCACACATACCTGATTGGCTATGCTTCAATATTTCTTAATTGCAAATCGACTTGCATTTGCAATTCTGCAAAATTTTTGCAGTCGACTTGATTATAGGTGGTAAGCGTTTTGTGTTTCATATTTGCGTAGCGGTGACCTTCTTTAGTATTTTGAAGGTAAATGCACTTGCGGTGGGCGTAGTTTGTTGTTGTTGAGCTTGTGAAGGTGGAGAGGATGTTCTGTCCTGCGTAGTTTTTCTAAAAGAGGTACACACCGAAGGGCTTGTGAGGTATATGAGCTGCATTTGCAACGTCCTCCAGTCTCCTGCTCCAATCTCGGTGAGAAGATGGGGCGCTTTGGTCATGTGCGACTCTTGGCTTGCATGAGGTGTTCAGAGTTAGACAGCAAACGAATGCTGTGAAAAGATGGGGTCTAATGCAACGAACGGCGGAAAGCAAACTAGTCGGGGAATTTTTTGCTGCAAGCTGAGAGTTTTGACCAAAAGTAGCGGTGCAGGAAGTAGCCTGAACCACTCCATTCTTCTGTTTTATCGTTCCGTTTTGTGGTAGCTGGTGGAGTATGCCAGGCTGTGCTCGCATGCATCATACTCTAAAGCACTCCGTACAGTGGCGTTGAAAGTAGGAGAGGTTTGATGTCCACAGCGTCCGTGACATCGATGGCGAGGGTCCGATGAGTTCTGCTCGTTTTTATCCTCGTCGACGGATCTTACTTCCGTCAAAGGAAAAGCGCTACGGTCACATCCGTAATATATCGTAGCTTGATGATTTGCTTTCTTAGCTAAAGCCTTGATCGCATTAAGCTATCGTGTATAAGGGGTTCACGGAAATAGTTGGTTCCAGAATTGCAGCAATTTGCATAGTAGCGACAGTTTCCATCAGAAAGACAAAATAGATGTGGCTGTCTTTTCAGATATGACTCGGAAGTTATCTCTACACCGTTACTTAACTAATTTACACGAAACTTTTGCTTATGTTTCGACGAGAAATTGCTGCGATTGCGTGGTGTTGACGAGAGATTCTTTTGGTTTTCTTCACATTTCCGACCAGGTCCTTACAGTTGGGTCCGATGAGGTCAGTAGTTTTCAAAATGTTTTGAAAAATGAGCTTTTATAATGTCCTTAACAATATGCTTCCTGTTGCTCTTGGCCCTGCGAATTTGAAATTCAGGTTCCATGACAGCGATGATCAAAGCTCGAGCTGTTTTAGCCTAAGCTCGATGCTCCACGAAGCAGCATTATAAGGTAGATCTTCTAAGACCACATTTTGAACAGAATTCCCGTATTTTTATCTAGAACTGGCTCAGTGGAGAATCCTGGGGGACCGGCTATTAAACGGGGATAGGGAAGTTCTTCCCCTGTCATCCTTTAAACGGGGGACCTAAATCCTCCGAGAAGAAGAAGGAAACGCCGACTTGTTGCAGTGAAAAAAATGCATGGTTTGCGTTATGGAAGAGTAAAACTAACATTTGCGAGAGCATGTGATTGGGCGGTGAGGACACCATAGATCAGAGTTTAAGAGCAAACTGGGTGATTCGTAGAGGGGAATGCGTTCATGCTGCTTGCATTAGTACGGCATTCGCTTACCCGTACGATTCAGCAACCTTCGGTCTCGGTTGTCTCACTCCTTTTTTCGTTCTGAAGAGCCCGGCTCACAGTTCGAGGAGTCATTGTCGGATCCGTTAAAAGAGCCTACGTAACATGTCATTCTGATGCATCATGTGCTTGTGTCCCTTCATCATTAAGTTATGGTGGAACCAGTTTTTCAAATCTTATGAACAATTTTTTTACCTCACAAGTTTACATGCCGCCTAATATGAAAAACTTTGTCTTAAAGCTTTATTCAATAATCATTCCTTCTGTGCGTCTGCCTTTCAGAAAATTCGATTTCTGTCATAGATAAGGTGACCTTTGATGAAATTTTCTTACATAGACATCAGTTCTATTTCCATCAACATCTGCCAGTCGGGTGGTGAGATTTCAGTTTTTGAGAATCATCGTAACGCCCCATTCTCAGGTCCCGTTGTGCTGTATTCCTGAATGTCTGATATAATTATTCCTTTACGGTTGAACCACTTGAGCTCACGGCTGATGATAAATGATCGTAGTGGAACCTCGGTGGACTTTTCATCAGTGGGTATGCACATCTCATGTAACCAACTACCCCTCTAGATTGCCATTTGATGATCCCAGAAGAAGTGGAAGATGATGTCTCACCGAATCGTCCTTTCGAGAAAATTTCTTTCTAAATCTCTCATCCGGACAAGACAATTAAATGACATCCATCTCTCGTGGCCATAGTACTAACCCTCGCTTCGCGGCATGGTCTTGCTTAATACAGTGTTCATCGAATTGCAGTAGTTATTTTTCTGCTATGACACCAAATTTCAATTACATGTCTCGAAAGTCATCATTTAACAGAATTTGGCAGGAAACGGAATTTTACCCGATTTGGCAAGCATTGAGCAAGAATGAGCCACTTCGGACAAGTTTTGCTATAGTCGTCGTTATGTTGACGTTCATTTAAACGACAAAGATGAGTGGTTGTGGTCATTCACTTGGTTCACCGTTTTTATGGATCGCATGCAACCGATTGTCGAATTATTTTCATGTATTCTTTTTTCAATTGTTGTAAACTTCTCAAAGCATTTGAATGGTTTTGTTGATAGTGTGATAGGTAAAAGCATAATTAGCAAATATTAGGCTGGTCTATGATGATTTTATTTCTCTATTGCCTGAAAATTACTCCGCATCCTGAATTCGGTTCATGGTTGGAGAGGGGGTGCAAAAGCATTACCCCTTCCTTCTTCTATTTCCGACAACAGAATATGGCGAAGATGTGGCGTTGTTATGAGAAGATAAGCAAATGACGTTTAAGTGGCATGTTACATAAAATACTCTAATGTTAGTTGCTCGTATTTGTTTCCTATCCCCATCCCAACAGTTTTCACGTCAAAAGGATCTCCTTGATGGTCAGATGGTGCACATTACCTGCTCTTTGCACCAACATCTCCTCCCCCTTTTCTGCGGACGCGTCAGGTGGGGACGATGCAGGATGGAAGGAGGGCGTGATGGGGGAGGGGGGAACCAAAGCAACACCATCATCTACATCATCCCCTAATAATGTACACCGCAGAGCTTCAAGGCACTTATAGTCCTGGCTAATTTAAACAAGTAGAAGAGTGTGCATGAGGAATCGGCGTGATATGCGGGCTTTTGTTTCTTCAGTTGACCAACCGGTTCCATAAATTGACAGCAAAAGTTAAAATTTGTGGAGAATAATACATTCTTATTTGAACTAATCCATGCGCTCATGCAACTTTTTTCTTCTGCAGAGAATTCGTTTCTTCTTCAAAATGACCAACGAAGAAACGCAACTTGGTCAAGTGACCAGGAAGTGACCAAAAAGTTTGCAAAATTTTTCAACAACTTCAACGTCCCTTAAATCCCTTTGAATATTAGCTGCGTCGGTCTAATCTTTAGTGGAAGGGTAGGCTACGGTGTTCAACAGTGGTATCGAATTTCATAATTAAGGCTCTTCAGCGGTCCCCGACTTGGAGTGCCGGACAAGACAAACAGGCACGCGCAGAGAAAGCACGCACTTTAAATGCAAGGGTGTTGAGAAACGGTTATCGGCTCTTGAGCAGCCCATAAACGACTGTTCTTGGAGTTGGTTGTACCCGAAGCAAACTCGCGTATCTGAACGGCTGCGGAGTTACTTGGTCTTTGGAGTGAACTAGAACATTGTTGATGCCCTCATTACCTCCCTCTCACGCCGCCTCCCTCACAAATCCCCCCTGCCTTCCTCCCCCCCCCCTTATGCTTTACATCATTCTCGACCTCATCGTTCGCTTGCCTCGCTAACGTATATGTTGAACTTTATTGGTTACGGTATTGATGAGAGATTCGCGAATTTTCGCGCTGCATAGTATAGGCGATGTGTTGGTATGGCGATATTTTTTGCATGATGTTTCGCGATATACAAAGCTTTGAAGGTGGTTTTGTTGGGCTTATTGAGTTCCGCCTATATTTACTGGAATGTCGAGTTTTCTATGAAGAAAAAAAAAAGAAACATGAAGTACTAATTATTTTACGATTGTTTTTTTAAAAATATTACCTTTGCATGAATCGAATTCTAAAATGTTGCACCTTTTAAAGTGCATCGATGAAATGCTCAATTTTCAAAGATTCTCATATAAGAGGTTATATTTACTTACGGGAATTTCAACGCTAACGTATATCTTATCGGATATGTGGGAAAAGTTGATCTTTCAAAGTTTATGACGGAGAAACGGCGTCTCTTCTCCAAAAAATTCAGAGAGGTTTTGGAAGGTGGGATGATTAAGAAGGCTAGGTAAATTAACGATTGGGATTTTAATATTAGAGGAATTGATAGGAAATGATGTACACTCGCGTAGGTTTTAAAAGTCACTTGTCGCATCGAAAATAACTATTTGTTTTTTTTTATTGATGTACATTTCAAGTTCGCTATTATTTGATAAGTTTTATTTATTTCCGTTTATATTACATTGGAGACGTATATTCGTTCCTATGTTTTCGAAGGTTTAACTCGATTAAAAAAATTTCTTTATACCCGCAAATAAAACCTTTTCGTAAATCAGGTGTATGTTATTGCGAAATTTTGATGTGTTTTGTAGGTTGTTATCAACAAAATATAATGAATTAGAATTACCATTTTTTGATTATTTCACAGTATGTTCCAATTCGTTGCAGTCATCGTATTTTACTGAGAAAGATTGATGAGGCGAACTGAGAACATTGCAATTTTTCTGAGTGAAAGAAATACTAAGAAGGTAATCTGAGCTTGACCATGAGCGCTATACTGACCATGATAAGGCTGACCAGTAGTGCGCTGGCAACTCGAGATCGTCAACAGTGTAGCCTATTTAGAGTTAGTAAAATTTTCCCCCGTTTCATTTCGTTCCTCCTAGCAGGATTGCTGTTAACTTTTTTTAAGGTGTTTAGGTTTACATCTCTGCGATCAGATGTTTATTTCCACTTCATATGCTTCCACTTTTGCATCGTGTAGGTAGCAGTTTTGGTCATCTCTGGTGGACATTGTCCACTCTCAAAATTACTGCACCAAATTTTCATACACAGAGTCCATTGCAACTTTAGATTTTCATATTGACTGATAAAGAAGGTTGACGAGTCGTCGCCGATGCAGATGAAACACTGAAAGAGGGCTGCTTGCATCTGCATCGACGGCGTAATCAGATCCACGATATGAATATTTAGTAATTTTTTTATGCTCAGGGAACCTTACAATAGTGCGAACGACAAGGCAACGAATAGTGGAAAGTTCTGATATTTCTGGCGCATTAAAAGTTCAAAAAGATGCGTATATCGCCGTTCGCTCGTTATCGATGATACTAATGGACGATGTGCTCTGCACCTTTATCAAAGATGAGGTTTTAGATAGAAACCTTTCCGGAGAAATTTCAGGTCTTAAAGTTCAAGTTCAAGTTTTTGTTGCTACGCTTCTCGAACTTCAAGCGTAAATACGTCGGTAATATTTTTGCACATCTTTTATATAATGATGTTGTTGGATTTTTATAAAACTAAATAATTGTGTTGACATGTGATCGCGTACGATATATCGCCGCCTATCGCATATAGTTTTTGAGGGTATATTAATTTGCGATATTTATTATTAGGTAGTAAACGCATATAAAATGGCGTCGATTCAATGTCTCAATCCGAAGGCTGAACTTGCTCGTCATGCTGCCGCTCTCGAGTTGAATATTAGTGGAGCTCGAGGTCTTCAAGAAATAATGCGAACGAATCTCGGACCGAAAGGAACAATGAAAATGTTTGTTTTATTGTTATGTGCATCTGTTTTTTTCTCGATAAGGTTTCTATTTTTAATTCATCACGCCAATTTTGAGTGTATATGTGTGCTCATACTTTTAAATCCACTCGTAGATATATTAATCTATTTGTTATTCATTTTAATTTATAGGTAATTTTGCCCTATTTTATCTTTTTTTTTCCCCAGCCTGGAATAATTCTGGGAATTTGAGCATAATTTGACACTCGGAAATAAATATTTAAAAAGGCTATTTTATTCGGGTAATTTTCGGATCAGGAACTAGAAGAAAGCCAGTATAGTATTAAAGGTGCATCATAGGTCGTCTAGAAATACGCCAAGGAATTGTCTAGAAAGTGGGAAAGCGGGAGGATTGAAAAGAGTGAATATGTTGTATTGGCGAATGATTCGTCGTTTCACGGAGCTTTTCATATAATTGGCGGGGATGATGAGAGGTAGCGCCTGAGCGGAGAAAGTTGGTGGGACATCTGTCTGAAAAGGGGATGATATTTTTTTAAGCAAAAGTGGGAGATTAAACGTCATGGGAGTTCCAATTATGAGTCATTTCCACACTCCATCGTCCATGAAGCAGGAAAAAAGATGCAGCACAGGTAAGGAAAGTGATAGATCTCTGTGTTTGTTTTTTATAGAAGCTAATATTGCCTTCATGTAGGATGTCGTACTTGTTTTTGTTGAGCAAAATTATCTATATATTCGCTGGATGCTTACCACCTTTTTTTCTTCTTTTTAAAATTTAAATACAGCATCTCAAAGTGAGGAAATATATGGGAAGTTTGCAAATAAGAATGTCTCAGAAAATATTCACAAAGCAAAAGTTTGGACGAATAGGTATGCAGTATATGAGAGCAGCAATAGTACGAAGGTCGAAACGACTTACCCGCACTTGAAAGATCAAGAAATGGGCGCGTAAACGATATCCGCAGAAAGTAGATTCGATGCTCGTACAACATGAAACTGGGAGCTTTGTAGAAAGTTGTTTATGATGTAGTATCTCTTGACGAGCTGAAACTGATACCAATGTCGGCTATGGGGAGCAGTGAACTGAAATATTTCTGAGAACGGAATGCCGGAAAAAGCAACGCGTAAATGAAATTATACTTGTTCCTTTGTATTCCAACGATCCCAGGTTAGAGATTTTTAGCCTGTGCTGTAATTAGATCAGTATGGATCACGGCAAACTTTGCAAAAGGCATCAGATATCTGCAACGAAGTAAGATGACCGTAGAGATGCTATGGATACGAGACGAGAAATAGATGAGTGGGAACTCCATACTCAATAGCTGCGAAATTGTGAGTAGGAATTTGCGGCAAAATATTACGAGGATTTAGGCATAATTGATTTTCTTATAGTATTTCAATGTTGTTGATTTCGTATTTCTTTGTTTTTCCATGAGTAATTTATGGATGCAATTTTAAAGTGCAAATCTGTTTACATAGGTGAATATAATTACATCGTCATCATGCTTTGTGGTAGTGATATGTTTGTGGCACCATTGGCTTAGGATGAAGTTTCCAGGAACACTATCATGATAGACGCCAATTTTTTTCTTATTTGGAACTCTTTATTAAGTAGGTAGCAATCTTAGAAAATATGATGATGAATTGTTCGTATCAGGTGTATACTGTTAAACCTGAACAGGAAGTTAAATGAGCGTTATTTCAGGCTTGTATCGAGTGCTGGTGATATCAAACTTACAAAGGATGGCAATGTTCTTCTACATGAAATGGTATTTCTATCAACATTATTTTTATATTTTATATACTGCCTGCATGATTCTAATAACGCGTTAAAAAAAAGATTTTGGATATTCTCAATCTTCGTGCTCATTAAGTTTGAATTGTATAGAGCATTGGCGCCGGTTGCGATGTTCAGATGTATCCTTTGCAGTTAAACGATGCTCAGTAGAATAGGTTAATTCCTGTATTTTGCTTCAGTAAGTAATGATAAAGACAAACTGATATCTTTGAAAGAAGAGTTTTGCTCGGAGGACTTTGTGCGAAATGTCTGAGTAAGAGGAAGTCATGTTGTGATTTTGTTACTCCCGATCCTATGTTTCAAAGTCCTTGGGATAGAGTCGGAGCAGACGGCTGTTGTAAGTGCTGGTAGTTGCGGAAACCAAGATGGATGTTTTCTTTGAACGAATGCAACCTCGAAATTTTTGCACGTTGGCGTTCGTTTATGTCGTAAGGATTTGTTCAGCAATCCGGAGCTAGTAAGCCTTATATTGATCACACTTCTTCACAATTTCTTCACAAGAAAATGATCAAAAGCTTATAAGTTGCCTGTTAAATTTTCGATACTCTTGGTTTGGAGAGTAATCGTTCATCGCTGCGATTATGCGTGTTTTAATGCCCGATTATGAAAGCTATCCCGTCGTTTCCTCGTCCCTAATCCGCCCCCTACCGACTTCTTTAACCATTCCCTCCTCCTTCCTTGAAGAAAACGACTATCAAATCCGCAGCAGCTTCCTGCTGAGAAAGTATGTGACCGCAATTCTGGCCGAACTTTTGGGGAGGGTCATAGTAACATGTGAGAATTCCTCAGTGTCCTATCCCATTTGCAAAATTTAATGATGATTTCGATGAGTAAAATCTAATAGGTGGCGAGGCATCATATTTTGATATATACTTTTATGTTTGAGAGGTCCGTTGTGGAAAAGAATTTCCTTCAAATGTGTTAAAATATTTTCAGCTTAACTGATAAACTTTTTTTCCTTCTTTTTCCAGCAAATCCAACATCCGACGGCGGCGATGATAGCAAAAGCATCGACTGCGCAGGACGACATAACTGGTGATGGCACGACGTCGACAGTGCTTCTTATCGGTGAACTACTCAAACAAGCCGAGATTTACGTATCTGAGGTAGGCTCATGCATGTATGAAAATTGCTGACATATTACTGGTGGCAAGAGGTTTATTGCAGAGGAGGGAAATGTTTGCTGTGAGTATCGGATGGTGAAATGCAAGTGGGAAAACCTGATATGCGCAGATAAGGGAAACGCCTGAACGTTGTAATGAAATAATTCTTTTACGTGCATTGGGGCAGAAGAATATGCTAGCAGTTTGGAGGTGTTAAGGTGGAGTATATGCTGGCAATAGCATGCACAAGTATTGTTCGCTGATTAACACTTCAGAGGGTATTAACATGGAGATGCAAGATGAAACTTGAGGAATTTAACTGGAAATTGCGGGAACTCTTTACTGAAGTGAGGTGTGCTTTTCATTCCTTGCCGTAATTTCTTTCTTAGTTTGGTAGCGATGCCCCCCTCTAATTTTGGAATTTCATTTGCCGGTCTTGATGTCGTACCCTCGACTGAAGGATGAGTCGGTTGTGGGTATTTTTGACCTCATCCCTTCCCTTTCGATTCTATAGTGAGTAAGAAAGAGTTATTTGATCCTGGACATGGTGAGAAACATCCAAGACATGCTTGGTTGTTCTGCAAATATTTCTAAACAGTACTGCTAGCGAAAAGTCCCTGACGTTATTCGGTCCGTTCTTTTACCAGTAGTCATTGAGCGAAGCCTTTTTACGCTAGACCGACTACAGTCGCGGATGTAGAGAGTGTCAAAAAGTAAAATTGTTCCATCCTGCCAAATATTTAGCCGTATTCCTGCAGCACTGCATCGTTTTCAGCTTTCAGTGCAGAACACCGGAATGTTAGATGAAAGAGCAACACGTCCGGAATTGTCGTTGCCGTATACTCCCTAACGGAGCTCTAGATTGCAACTTTTCTAGTTTTTAAGGTTTTACTGAGGTGAATTTTGTTTTCCTCCGGTGATTCTATCTAAGGCTCAAAGGCAATTTGTGGCATTTTCCGGACGCGCGGAAAAAAATCGTTTTTTTTTTGGTTTTCTGACGAATTGGCAGGGGGCATTTGAGGAGGCCTAGTTGAGGTAGTTCATTTATCAGTGCCGAAGACGAAGAGAGGATTCAGTGAGGGATTACTAACGACATCGCTTAGTTTATAAGTTTTAAATCTATTTTTGTGTATTTTTTACAGTTATTAGATCCCATAAATAGAAGGTCTGCTAACATCTGCGAATGTTTTCGCTTCTTGTTTTCCCAAAGCAATTCGAAAAGCTGTAACGATTTTGCTCTTAAGTGGGATTTCATTTTATGAAGCTATGCATAAGTTTTTCAAGTTGCTACTCAAAAAATCATTATACGCATATGCATAGTTAATAGGATTTTGAATTGCAATAAAATTAGAAACTAGATGTGTTGAACACGCTGTAAACATTTCTGATGTTTATGTGATGAGCATATTACAAAGTAATATGTCATAAAAGTATCTAATTTATGATGTGTGGAGTGGCACTATAAGATTGTGACTTCTAAGAAGGTTCGGGGTGCTGTTTCGTTCAACAATGCAATCAGTTTTTAGTTCAAACAGCAGTTATAAATTAAAATTGAAGGGAGTGCATCCACGACTGATCACGGAAGGCTTCGAAATAGCGAATGCTAAGACGCTGGAACTGCTCGAATCGTTCAAGGTTACGCCTCAAATCGACCGTCCACTACTAATTGACGTTAGTTGCCGTTTACTTTTATCCATTGCACAATTTGCCGTATTTTTTTTCTCATATTTATGCATGTTTAGAGATATTGATGTGAGGGCTTGGTGGTTCTTACGCGTTTGTGGTTTTCCTTTGATATCACCCGATGCTTTTGTTTTTGGAATAAAATTCCATCGTTGTTGCCGATTCCTCTTTCTTCACCGATATTTTATCCTTTCAGTCGTCTTCTTTGCTCCTTCTTTTAAAGTAATAATTTCAAAAATGGCGAAAATATTAACGAAGCAGAAGGAATCTTCAGTTACCGTCAAATCCAAATGAGGAACTTAAAGGATCAGGTGATGTAACGATCCGTCTTAGAGTGATTGCGATAAACTATGTTACATCGATCAACTTTAGATGCTTTGCAATATTTATATTTATATTTGCGTTTATACTTATGTTTATACTTACATTTGTATTTGTATTTGCATTTATATTATTTACGTTTATATTGTTTTTTATATCTGTTATTATTTCGCAGCACTCTTGGGCGCCGATCTCAGTAAAAATGCTCATGTGTGAACTATTTACACATCTTGTAACTGGTGAGATATTTAATCTCTTTGAAAATGCGTTATTTTCTATTTTGCAAGGAAACCCTTGTTCGGATCCCATGTATATGTTCCATTATTTCATCCTGTTAGTGAGTTTATATTTTACTCGTCCTCATAGCACTTTGTTTAAAAGATTGTACATAACAACGCTGCTTTACCGTTATCACCGTAGATGGGTAATCAGATAATGCTGAAATTATGTTATAGCATCTGATGGCGTAAAATAGGTGTATAGTCACGACTCCCATTGATATCCTTTATTTCTATGTTATACGTTAATGAGAGCCGTACTTTAAAGTTTTGCTTGTGAGCCTCATTAGATAGATGCTATGGAGAATTTTTAAAAACCGCTTCATTCCTTGAACTGTTTGATAGTTTAGAGAAGAGGGAATTGATGTTTCTGTGGAGCAGCTGCGATCTCACCTTTTGCAGGTAGCACGAACGTCACTGCGTACAAAGCTGAACGAAAAATTAGCGGATCACATAACGGAATGCGTTGTGGACGCAGTGCTCGCAATACGCAAAAACAACGAGTCAGCTCCCGATCTGCACATGATTGAGATACAGGTTGGCCCACTTTATTATTATGATGAGGAGTGGCACAAGCACTACTGTATTTCGTGTGGAAATGGTTTTTATCTGAACGTGGCGTTTAAATATGAAAAGGTCGTTAATATTTTCTAAGGTGCAAGCGTGGATAATCGCAGAATGGATCAATTCTTAGCTAGACTGGAACCGTTCAGTTATCCTCAGCATTCCCAATTCGATCCTTAACATATGGATACTGTTTTTCAGAACAATGGAAGTTCTCTTAGATCGCAAATTTACTCTGCTGCAAAGTCTGTTTGACGGAGGAAGTTTGGTAAGCTCAGATGGACGAAGCAGAGTGAAAAGTTCTCAGATTTTCCTTCTGCCCTTGAATAGTTTTCATCGAATATTTGATAAGCAGGGTAAGTGGGACCTGAAATTGTTTAAGGCTGTTGATGTTGCTTCCTCGGAGGGAACGTTTTGAAACATTGCTCTTGTTCCTGGAAAGTTCATTGCACAAACATCGCATTGAGAGAACCTTTTGCAGTCGGATTGGGCAAGAGAAATGGGCTAACAGGTGAATTGAGCAAATTTTTGGGGGAAGTTTCATGCTACCTTCCAGAAGGAGAGTGAATTGAATCACAGAACGGTTGAAGCACTTCAAATGTTGGATTCTTTTCAAACAGTAAGTTAAGGTCATCGAATTGGGAAGTATTTTCATTAGAGAGATTCCCCTATTCCAGTTCGTTTTCACTGCCTTATTTAAGAACGGAATCCTCCTTTTTCTTTATCACTTTTCTACGGCTATGACGATAGTTGCTCCTCATAAACCAAATGGCGCGTGATTTTGTATACTGAATTGCGAAGTACCTGATATGGGGAATGTTCGTGCTAGTTCAATGCAGGCAGCAACGGTAAGTATAATACAGCGACATTTTTTGAAGGGCGAGGGGGGAGGGGTGGACGACTGTCCCGCTATAGACCGTTTTCAGTGAGGTTGTCAGTGACAACCTCATAAACTTGAGAGGTACGATGCTTGATGCTCCGACTGAATCTTCAAATGCTAGTTAAAGTTTGTGCCTCTTGTTCACTGTAACTGCAGCAGTAGTTTTTTTTTTTTACTTGAGAGGTAATCCAGAAATTTGTGCGTCTTGATGCGAGAACGTTTTCCGAGTCTACGTGGCATTTTCCATCTGTAAGGTTAGGGTGGAATAAGTTTGAGATATGCCCGCGATGTCTGGTGCTTCTTGCCAACAGGCAGCAGCAGGTTTATTGCTTGAATTTATGAGCAGTTGCTTCTCAGCAGTGTTGTTTGCGTTAATACTAATCTTTCCTCTAAAAGGCTGCGTTAGAACCAACCAGTTGGCGCGTTTTTTGGCGTAATTTGTTTTTTGAAGTCAGTATTATTTGTTTGTCGATAGGTGCATTTCACATGACTTTGATATGTGCCAAACGAAAAAGACGATATTAATTCGATGATGGAGTTTATCTCAGAAACTTTGAGCGATTGTAGTATAAGTTAAAGATATGTGAGAGGATTATTGTGATATATTTGTATTAATAATGTTGTTTGATTTGCTCAGGAAATGCACCACGAAAGTGATATGGATACGAGACTCGTACGAGGATTGGTACTCGATCATGGTGCACGTCATCCAGATATGCCGAAGAATGTGAAGGATGCTTACATCCTCACATGCAACGTTTCCCTCGAATATGAGAAGACGTTTGTTTGTTCATCATTTTTATTGGGGGTTTATAGAAGTTTGAGAAGAAGTACCGATGGATGGCATTTCTTTCCAGTGATGCATATTGTCTAAATACTCTAGTGTAGTGAGGACAGTGAAGTGATAATCGCCATCGTCGTTTCCCGTGGGCAAGTCAAAAGGTGCAGGTGCGCGGCGAGTTAACATTGCGCACCTCTCATCAACACCAAATGCACCTCATTCGCCGCATTTATCAGTGCTGCTAGTATCAGAAATAGCCGTTGTTAATGAAAATTCCCCGCCTGAGTTCTCGGCGAACTCTCACATTCATTTGTTTAATTTCTATCGAAATGGGTGGCCTGTTCTCCGAGTCTCAATTAAATGCTTCAAAAAAAATTTTAGAGAAATTGTGCTTCCGAATGGGTATCAAGGTCAGGCCGACCAGAGTTGTTTATAGATAGGTTGACATTTTATCATTTGAAGAAAAAAGGTGATACTTACGGTTAAAGTGGAGAGGGGACTTTATGAGGTTACTGAATATTGTTGGGCAGGAGAGTTGTGGGTATCGCTTATGACCGTTGTTGTTTAATGGAAGATTCTTTTTGGAGTGAGAGGGGGACATTGAATGACGATTATCCGCATCGTTTATTAAACAAGTTATCTCCTTTAGTGAAGTGAGTTCCGGTCTATTCTACAAAACAGCTGCCGAGAGAGAACGTCTGCTTGGTGCAGAACGAGAGTTCATAATGCGTCGAGTGCAAAAAATCGTCGATCTGAAGAAGAAAGTATGTGATGACGCTGAAAAGGGCGACGGCAAGAAGCATGGCTTCGTTGTAATCAATCAAAAGGTATGCTGATTGCTCCAGTGCCCATGCGGGCAAATAATGCCCAAAACCTCCAAATGGGGGAATTGGTTCGCGGGGATTGGTTTTCTGGATGTGAAGCAAATTTAGGAGTGAATGAAAAATTTAACTGAAATCGATAAATGCACAAAAATCTCGCGCAACTTATGCTCATTTCTTGTCCACAGTATTGCTATCTGTATTGATTCCTTTAATGGCATGTATCATTCAAACAATAGTTTATTTATTGAAGAATTTGATAAAAATTTCATCGACAGTTAAGAACCACTATTTCGACACGTCTCGCATATTTGGTAAATGCTTGTGGATAAAGTTCAAAGTTTTCATTTGGTAGTTAGCATTTCTATTGGTATTGTTTCGATGCATTGGACAAGACCATTGAATGCGTTCATCTAAGATGTCCAAAAAATTTAAGCCAAAAACGACTTCATGCATAAGCACAGAAGCATACTGTCTCTTATTTGGCCTTTACAGAAAGAGTTTTGGATTTCACTCAGAAACGTTTGTATCTTGCCAAGGGTGAAACAGGTATGCCAGTAGCACTCACTCGCCCATCTCATAGATTTTCATCCTGAGGCGTTAGATTTCTGAAGGACCTGTTTCCGATGAACATTGGGGTAGGGATACTCGTGTACCTTCTGAGGTAATTTCCGATTATCTCAGGGCTTAAAGTTTGATACTTATTTGGCCTGGAGCACCGGTTGCCTTAGTTTGAGGTCTTTTTTTTTCATTTCATCTAACCTTCATTCACTCTAAGATTTTTGCTGCTGCATCTTTCGTAGTTTATATGGGCGATATTTTCTCTCATCATTTGAAGAGCGTGAAAAGCAGAGATGTTTTATGTTTCCTGCAGTTTTATCGGTTAATTTGCCTGCGGTCCTAATATCAATATTTTTATCACTATCATTACTGGTAAACATCAGTGTTGCTTTTGAGAGCGAGACCATTTTTGAATCATTTATTAATTCGGTGTTTATTTTAGTTCTTTTCTGATATAGATTGACATGATGAGGCAGTTGAATATTGTATTGTAAGGTTTAGTATGTGTTTCGGATATAGAGACGGTTGTTTACTTTTTTGGTTTATTAGGGAATCGATCCGCCATCTCTTGATTTACTAGCACAAAACGGAATTTTGGCACTGAGACGTGCTAAGCGACGCAATATGGAACGACTACAATTAGCGGTTGGTGGCGAAGCGGTCAATTCGGTCGATGAGCTCACTCCGGACGTGCTTGGATTTGCTGGCCTCGTTTATGAACATGTGCTTGTAAGGCTTGTTCTTTATTGTTTGCTCTAATCAATCAACACCGTCTTATGAGCCGTGTGAAGATATCGGAAATGTGGAACAGTATGGATGGAATCTTGAGCTGAATGTTCAGGTAGGTTTGATCCTACACCAGGTCATCCGACAACAAGCCGGTGTTGTTCAGGAAAAAATCTTATGGAAAGCTCAAATTCTGTGGAGAGTTATGTGGTCTCTCGGGCAGTTTGGTTGTCAATCACCTGCATGAAGTCTTATTATGTATGCAAATATGTCTTGACTAGTTAAATCCTAACTCTGTATGTCAATGATTGGCACGCTAGTATGGAAATGCCCAGCGGCATTTACTGATCGATAGATGTTCGTTGATGATTAGACATCTGGCCTAAATCACGTCAGGTCCATGCTGGGTAATAATTCAGACTTCTTTTCGACTGGTCAACTCAAAGTTGTGATGATCCGTGGAACGCTTTGAGTTTATATGTGCACATTTTATACTCTCTCTGATATCTCCATGGGAAATCTATGTGCTTATATATAGGAGAAAGAGGTAAATCAACAATGACATTAAGAGCGAATGCATTAGCGAAGTGGATGCGCTCAAGAGAATTACGAAAAAGCAGGATTATAATAGTCAGCTGAGCCTATGAATGAGCTCCGAGGCTTCTGGATAAGGCATTTTAGCGTAAAAGATTTTAGAGACAATGCTCTTTTTTTTCATTGTTTGATTTTCAAGGGTGAAGACAAGTATACGTTCGTCGAGGAATGTCGTAACCCGAAATCGGTCACGCTATTGCTTAAGGGACCCAACAAACACACCATAACGCAAATCAAAGACGCCATACATGATGGCATTCGCGCTGTCTTTAATACTCTTGGTGACAGTAAGTTCCAGTCACTTGTTCCTTCATTCTTCTATTGTACTATACTTAGAAGACAGATTCTTTCTTAGCCGGGGCTTTCAATTAGAGTTGCGGTTTCCGTTATATATATTGGTGAACTGAAGCGAATTGGAGCTTTTTTATTCCTTCCTGCTGCTTCTTAGCAACTCACTCTCAATAGTTTAGTAGTGCTTTGTCTGTGAAGTATAAAATAAAGCGAATGGAGGGAATTTGACTTTCAGTGGTAATGGGTCATACGTTCACTTTCCATTAATTCATAAAAGTCATTGCGAGAAGCTTACAAAGCTCTCACAGTTTCTATCGTTATGAAATGAGTGTTCTGAAGCCCTGGTAGCCCATTTTGCTGTAGTATCGCGAAATGAGGAAAATTCTTTCCTATGTTTTATCGAAGGCTTCTCTGAAGTGGATTGTAATAGCAAGGACGTTTCCTTTCCTCACTTCTGGAGTGATTTATTTGTCATCCATACCTTATATTGGAAGAGGTTTGGTTCCATACCATCCATACCTTATATTGTCATTATGAAGATTCATTGTTGTGGTCAATTGCAGAGGCAGTTGTTCCGGGGGCAGGTGCATTCGAAATAGCCGCCTATTGCATGCTGAATAAACAGTTGGACACTGTAAAAGGGCGTGCCAAATTGGGAGTCAAGGTTTGTTTCTCGTTGAATGTTCATATGATATCGATAACATTTCGCATTTCTTTGAGCGAAATGCCGCGATTTTTAGATATTCTTGGTGCTTTTTATAGATGTGTTGCTCCAAATGGCTCCTACAAAGGATGCATGGAAACAGTATGTACTTAGAAGGCAGTTTCCTATTTGGTAGACGTATAAGGTTAGCTGAATTAGCTAAAGTTATCTAGTCATCCAGTTGCATTTTTGAGTGTAATGGAGCTCCTTTATGAAATCGACGTTTCTTGTAATAACGTTGTTTTGTTCCGTAAGCCAAAAGGTGTTCATACTTTAAGGCGTATGCGGACGCTCTTTTGGTGATTCCGAAGACATTGGCGGTCAACGCAGGTTTTGATGCACAAGAGACGATTGTGAAACTTGTGGAGGAACGAATTGCGAGCGGCAATAAAGTACCCGTCGGATTGGATATTACTAGCGGAGAACCTACAAATCCTGTTGTAAGGATTTAAATTTAATGTTTGGATCAATTGAGTGAACGCAGAAATATCGATTATTTTTGTCAGCTGTTTTTGTTATGGGTGAATCATTTTGCTGCACTGGGAATAATGGATTTGTTATCTATTTGAAGTAAACTTACAGGTTTATGTAAATTTGATGCATAATTTCAATATAAACACTAATTCAATATAAACACAATTCATCACAAGAGTGCACTAGGATAGACTGGATGATTTATGCGGAAATTTGCATATTTGATATCAGTTCGTTACAAAAAAAAGAATGATCATATCGATGCATTCACTAATTGAAGCTTGGGCGCAGCTTTCTTGAATGCTACTGTTTTGCACGTAGCAGTTTGTAGTAAGAAGGTGTTGGCTATATTTAGCAGTTTTTAACTCATATGGAACAAACTTCAAATACTTATACCTTTGCGATGTCCATGTTTGTATTTTTTTTTCTTTTTTGGCTAGGTCGTAAGCAGTTCTCAATGAAGTTTAAGTTATTTTTATCTATTGCTGGTTATTTCTGGTACATTTCGCTCTAGCGTATACATCCAAACAGTTTGCAGATTTTATTCATTTTTATAATCGACAACAATAGTTGATTTGTGAAATTGTGAGGTGATAAGCATATAGTTTTTAAAGATCGGTGTGGGTAGTATGCACTTACTAGGTTATTGCTTATGTGCGGAAAGACGTCTTTAAAGTGATTGTTGCGGGATGTTTGGGACACAGAAAGATTTGTTTAGACAGTCGTTATTGCAGGGTGTTTGGGACAATGTGATTGTGAAACGTAATAGCCTCGCATCGTGTTGCGTTATTGCCTGCAACTTGCTGCACGTCGATGAGGTGATGCGTGCAGGTATGACAAACCTGAAGGCACAACAGTGACACTCTGGCGACTCCAGGTGGTGCGCATAAGATTGCTTATTGTTCCCGACTTACTCACTCCGTTTTATTGTTAATCTGCCTCACATTGTCCCCAGGTGAATAATGATTTTAGAAAAGGACTGAGATCATGAGGAGGAAGAGGAATGCTATCTAGTCTGGAACCTTTGTAAGAAAATTCAGTCCTTTTCTATATGTAGTCGCCGATCTATCTATTTTCAGTGTCGATGTTTTTGCAAGAGTTTTTATTAGCCATGATGGTAGTGATGTAAATTAGCGTTATAGACGTTCAAACGAGCGGCTAATCCTTCTTGTGCGATTTTGCGGGAAACTCTTCAGATGAGCATACTCATGTTGGTTGGCGTTAATGTTTGGTTTTCAGTTAGAATAGAGTTGGCGCTATTCTTGTAGGTCACCTGAATTAGCGAAAAGCTGAATATATCTTTGAATGTGGATTAGTGATACCAAAATGGGTGGTTTCCGTTTATTGTGGATGGTGAATAATGCATTGATTGGAATAGGGGAAATATTTCTGTCGGATTGTTTTTTTGAACTTCGGCGTAACGGAAGTAGTACCAGGTTTTGGGTGCGTAGATGGAAAAGAAAGGATTCGCACCATTCGATCATGCGTGAATACACCGTTCTTGCCCAAATGTGAGGCAGTCTTTGGCAATTTTTGTAGCATTTTATACGGCTACAGCATCTTTGAAACGATACAAGTGATTAATGCAAATTTTTGGTGTTCTTTGCTGATTTATTGCCGTTTTGTCATTGCATCACAGAGGTTTCAATTTCGGTTATTTGTGGTCATCACACGCTTTGCTTTATGGTTGCTTTCGAAACCACTCCCCTCTCCCCCTTTGTTCGTTGCGTTCCTCTCACAGTGTTAAGTGTTGTTGCGTGAGAGACGAAATAAACTTTCACATCGCTTTGTTCATTGTTACTGTTGTTCCTCCATGTGGAATTTCCCACTCGAAATGTTTTTTCTTTCAAAATACACCCAGCTGATGTTGTTTGTTTCTTGAACATTTTTTTAAAAATAACAGGGAAATTGTATGCTTTCGTTAAGAGTTGAAAAGAATCAAAGCTATGGAGGTAGGGAGCGGGAAGCAAGAAAAGCGGGAATTTTGTCTCTCCCGCGCTAACTCGACGTTGCAAGTTATCACGAAACATGCTTAGAGTATGACGGGTTACCTATGCCAGAATTTTATGCTGGAGAGGTGGCAATTTACATGGGTTTAGGCTAGAAGAATTAAGACGGGAATCCAAAAAGTATTCATAGCTCACCTACTTTGCTTCAGAAATCAGTGAAAAAAAATTGACGATTTCTTTTTGTCCTGATGCTTGGCGCAATACTAACTGGAATATCTTCTTTTTCTAGCCTTTACATCTTCTCTTGTGAAAATGAAGCAGTGGTTGATTGATGTATTATTGGAAAATTTGCAGAAATTTTAGTTGACGTATTGCATAGTTATTTTCTTCGTTGCAACCAAACCTATTGCACATCCCGTCTATGATGCGAAAACCCGTATATGCGCATCAGATATCTCCTGGGGCAGCACAAGAGCACATAAGTCGATCAATGGCAATGGACGAATGTGTGAAGAACAATGGACGAAAATTGACTATACGAGTAAGGTGATCACTGAGATGTTAGTTCACGAGCAGATGTCTTCGGTTGACTCTTCAGTGCTCGATTGACTCTAGTTCACGAACAGTTGTCTTCGGTTGGCCCAACATTCTTCGACATGTCGTTACTTCTACGTGGGTGTGCCATATCTTCCCATCTTATTCTAGCCTGTCGCTGCGCCATATTATTGCTAAATGTTCCTTTTATATACGTTCTTTATTATCAATAAATATTCTCATTAATTTCTACTGTTTACATGTCGTCTTCAAGTGATATTTTCTCCATTATCATTTTGGAATTGCCAACTTATAAGAGAGAGAAGACGAATTTAGGTTTGAGAGACGGCGAACTTCGATGCATTGTTTGTGCTTTGCTGTTTCATAGCTTTCTGAAATCTTTTTTTTTTTTAAATTGCAATTTGTTAATTTGTTGTCATCATTGTTTTGAGAATGCAATGTGGACTGCTTGATTAATGAAATTAGGATTCCGAGGAGGATTCTTTCAATCCTTAATCTTCAATCCTTTTAATTCTGAAATTCGTTTGTTTTATGGAATCCTGAAATTCGGAATAGTCCAATTTTGTTTTTGAGTTATCTTGAATTCCTCTAAATCCTGGATTACTTGAAGTTTAAGGATGTAAGATTATCGTTCGTTGTTTGCGAATTGTTTTGCTCATTGTTTAGTTGATTGTTGAGCAATCAAAAATTCAGACCGCTCAGTCAGCGTTTGAAAAATATCGAATCTCAACGATTCATAAATTTCGAGGCTTCGGTATTCGGAGATGATCCTTTATTTTTGAATAATGACTTTATCGAAAATATATATGAAATTATTTGTTCAAAAATTTAGCATCGTCTCGTTGTTGCTCGTCCCTATGACGTTGCGTTGGTAATTTTTTTTTTCAACTGCTCCGTTTTATAACCGCCCTTCGCTCATGTTTGAGTTGCCTATGGCTAGGCTTTCAAGGCTGCGCATGGCAATGAGCTCCCAAGCGACGTTCTAGTGTTGCATGACAGCCCTCAACGAGCCAACTAGCTGCGTTGGCTATTTTCTGTTTACAGTTTCGTCGAAGTTTTGCTTCTGCCAGTTAGTGTTTCGTTTTCAACATGCGTTAGGGCGACGTTATGTTTGTACGCTTGCAAATGCCTGTATCTGTTTGATTGTCGTCCGATGATTTGAACTTTGGGATCCGACTATCGTTATAGACCTCGGAACGATCTGTGACCTAAATGGTCTAAGTGAACTAAAAATTTGTGTGTATTTTGCATTGATCAAGTGCGCCGAAAATCACTGCTTTCTAGAAAATTCGTGCCAGTGATCAGCGTGATCAAAATAAGAATACATTGTTGTGTGTTTTATCATATATTAGCGTATTATGAAATTGATTGATCTATTGAGTGGATTACAAAAGCACATTTCATGCTGTCGCTGCCAGTGCGCTTTCCCACATGTTCTCGAGTTTTTAATAAGTTTTCATCAGTCATATTTCTATTTCTATTTGTATTCACAGGTGCAAAAAATAGAAAGCAGCAATATTCTCTTGCCTTGGATAGGGTACAAATCGTGGAAATAATTAAATTTTTTGTCAATGAAAGCTGTGCTACTTTTGCCGGTTTCATTTTCATTCAAACTAAAGGAGCGCCCATGGGAGCAAATCCCAGTCCTGATATAGCTGATCTCACCCTGTCCGTTATGGAATGTAAATGTGCCAAGATTTCACGTTTTAATGCTATTTGTTATAGATACGTTGATGATCCACTGATATTCAAAACTAATTACTTTCAGAGTATTGCTAAGTTAATCTATGGAGATTTACTACAGATTGAGATTATATACGCAGGTAGCACAGCTAACTTCATGGAGTTAAATTTACATATTACTTCTAACGGTGTCGTCTCAAGCGTCTATGATAAGACGAATCAATTTAGTTTTTCAGTAAATAAATATACTGAATTGGATAGTAACATTCCATTATTCATAGACAAAAACCTTATAATTTCTCAAATCTATAGATTTAGTAAACTTTGCTCATTTAATGATTTACAAGATTTTTTATCGACTTTGGTTTCTTACGCTTACTAAGCATAAGGGAGTGGTTTCGATAAGGTCTTACCAGTTCATAGCATGATCGCTTTGATCATATATACAAAGATTTATTGATTAACGCTCCCCAATAGCGCATTAGCAATGATGCAACACTGCTTGCCTTTTACATATATATATACGCAACATCTTAAACTAATATTTATTTTCGTAATTTTTGCATCTTTATATTGTCCTATGATTTCTGTGTATTAGTTTTAGTAATTGATTTTGGCATTTTTATATTAGTATTTCTTCTTTAGAATCTTTTAATGAACCTCAGTTGTTATTCATTTTGTTTCGATAGGTTTCACATTAAACACAGATCATATAAATATTACTCTACCCGGGTTAGTACTGTGAGATCGAGACCGTCAACACTGACGCTTCGATTTACCGATCACCAGTTATCGTTACCCACGGTGTCGATGACGGACCTTTTTGCTTTATAATTTAAACTATACGAATTTTTAGCTTAGTATTTTTTATATATCTAGCTTGCTAACTAAGTCTAAACATACTCTAGTTCTTACACTCGCTTTTTATATTAAACTATTCTTAGGCTTTGATTTTCCGTTATGATTGCCCGCTGTTTCTTCTTTTATTTAACTCTCCACTTTTGTATTTTTTAACATAGCCTTCAACATGATTTTCCATAATATCATTAACATGTTCCCTCAAAACCTTCTGAGCTTCTTGGTTTCAATTTACCGACGAATTTACACGAGCATTACATACATATTTAGGTTACACAAAAAACGTTAACCTCTTTTATTTCATTTTCAAACGGTTTGATCAGAATTACTTTAATTCCTCGCCTTTTGGTTCCCACTATTTAGCACCCATATCACCTTTTATGACAGATATGGTTACACATACTATTAATTACTTATCTCTCAAGAGATTTCATACGATACCTTAAATTCAGTTTCATACAATACTTTAAACTTTATGGTAGTTACATCTCAGCAACTAGGTACCTCCATGTGCCTAACGATGTGTTTGCAGTGGAGGTTTTATTAATCGTTAGTGTCATACGTCTTAACCACACGTTAGCGCTTAATGCTTAACCACATTTCACAAAAGCGAAAATGTCATCACTGATAAACAGTTCCACGTTTACATATTATTTCTCAATCGTTTCTAATGTGATGACAGGAATATGACGATGCGTTTTTTTTTTTTTTGAATCCCGAACAGCGATCATTCTTGAAGACCTTCTCATCGATATTGCAATCATTGCTGATGACGATAAAATATCTGCTCATTCCTAATGGTACTCCTCGTTTTCTTTTGAAACAGATCTCTAATGGTGTTCGGTTATCCGTTATCACTTCTTTTTTAGGTTATCACTTGAAACTTTGTCGACGCCTATTCAGTAAAAAACTGCAATAGGCATTCGATTGCGCAAGAAGTCGCCTTCATATGAGATCTCCAATTACAGCCCTACTTTTTCACTTGCAAAGTCATTGGGGGAGGAGGATGGTTCGAGACTCTGCTTGTAATTATTTTGTTCGAAACGATTTATTCAGCCGGAAACTGTTTGATTTTTGAAAGGGAATCTCAACGAATTCTCAATCGATAAAGTGTTGCAGTTACTAAGTTTTGATGTTGAATGATCGAATTTAGCCTAATTTTGTGCATTTCGATTATGCTAAGATATTTGATATCGTCACCCATCCAAAACTGTTATTTTTGTACCCTTAGGAGATACTAGGAGAGCCTCTGAACTGGACTTGTTGTTTCTGAGTGATCGAATTTTTCTAACAAAAGTAGGTAAAATCCCTTTCCCAATCACCTTTCATTGTCTGTAACGTCCCTTAAGGTAGCGTATTGGGCTCTAAGTTATCGCTGTTGTTTGTGAATGGCATCGCTGATCGCTTGACTAGTATCCATAAGCTTTTTGTTGATGACTTGAAGATTTATAGGGTCGACAGATGATTTCCTTTTATGTATCGAAGAGGCTTGGTGTTGTTTAGATTAATTTATCTAATTGCTTAACGCTTGACAATTGAATATTAATAAGGGGGTTGGCGCTTATTGCATATAGTTTCGAAGAATTAATGCCAATTAAAAAACTCCGGCGATTTGATTTCCGTGCCAATTCCATCCGAGATTTGAGAATGTTCGTTGGCGAATATTTGCACTGGGGAAGACTTGTTGTAAGTTTTGCCAAAGTTGGAGACGTTCAAGGTCGTAAATTACATTCTCTGGGCAATTCGATATAGTTGCACTTAATGTTATAAGCAGGTTTCCACTACTTGTTGTCGCCCTATTCTTGAATACGGTCATCCAGGTTGGTCGTCGCTTTTGAAATTGGGAATAGCGATAATGAAAAATACGCAAGCACGTTTCATAAAGATAGCTTTTCGAAAAATTCTTCCGGATCCGTAAAATCCGGACTACGAAACTTCTCTACACATTTTTGGCCTATAATCGCTTTAATATCGCCGCCTTGAATTAGATCTCATTTTATATTCTAAAATTTTTTGCAGTTTTTTGTGGTATTGCATTTGATTAATGCTCTGTAAAAGATTCAATGTTCTCTTATTCCGATCGATATATTTTATCACGAGTTCATAGTTTTCAGTTGTTTTAGCGGGTCTTATCCTTAATAATTCTTTATCTTTTCGGGTCGTCAGAGTGTGGAATAAACTTTCTATTGATGGCATCTCAGTGCATTGTACTTTTACGTTCACTACTTGCCTAAAGCATTTCGAGCTCGTGAAAATTTATGAGTTTTTGTTAAATTGACTTCGATTTTTTCATCATCTTCATCGTATTCGTCGATATCGTTCAGTGCTTGAAATTCCTGTCGTTTCTTCCTAAGGAGCAGCATCGATTGTTCTATCATTCGGAATGCAGAACGCTACCAGAAGTTTAGGCGATCCAGCTAACCAGCGATTTTTTCTCGCTGAAGACCGGTATAACATCGCCTTTATGATTACTCAAATATGTTTAAATAGTTGTTCCTTCTTGAATAGAATCTCAGTTTTTGAAGCGTTGTGAAAAAAAAATAGAAATCCTCATCCCTCTATCCTCTTTTTGACGAATCACGAACACTTTTCAGCATTCACTCAAAAATGTTTGAAACTCATACGATGATAAACAACAGCAACATATAATGTATTACTTTATTACAAGCGTAAATTTTATTCGAATATGTGCTTGAATAAGTAATGAAATTGCTAAATTCTTAAATGACAAAGTCCCCCACTTTGAAAAAAAGTTTCAGCATTTCGACGCTCATAAAATATTACAAAGAATAGAAGCTTTGAGCATTTTTCATTGAAATAAAAACAACTCAAAAATTATGAATATTCGTAGACTATTTATTGCTTCCTTTGTTTAATAATACAAAATTTTGTATAGGAGTTCGTTCAGAAAATTAACTTCAATATTTATTATATATGCAAAATAATGTTTAAAAAAAGCGTTGAAAGTATTGCAACAAAATCGATATTCAATATGAACGCATTGATTTTTTTTTTTTTAATAAGCGTTTTGAAGTGTTTTGAGGAATATATTTATAGTGGCGTTGAATATATAGCATAAGAGTGGGAATGTTTGTCTCTCTAGTTTTTATTTTCATACTTTAGGTGGAGGAAATCGCTGCGATGTTCAAATCTAATGTCTATACTTTGATATTTGACGTTCTAAAATCATTTTTTTTAGCGCTTGATCATATAGTTTATGCATCGTAAACTCTTTATGACGCTATGAAATTTGCATGCGCAAATTTTCGGCTGTTTTCAGGTGACAATGGATTTTTTATTTGTTTGAGGATTTCTACAATCGGTGAGTTATAAAACTTATTTCTAGCACGTTTCACTATTTGTAGATGTTCATTGAAGCAAGTTGATTGCGCAGAAAAGATTGTAAAAACCAGTTGATTCCAGCTGCCTAATATGTTCTCCTCCTTTAATTCACCCAGACTCCGTGCTGGATATTTCAGAAGGATATTCGCAGTTAACTATGGTAAAAGAAAACAGTACATTGATCCCTTCTTTTGATTCTGATGCATTAGTTCACTTGAGTGCAGGTGTCTCAACGATGCTCACAACAGGTAAAGATTGGGTATGCAATATGATGTAACTCAATCACAATTATGTCCACAAAGAGGATGAGATGTAACTCAATCGCATCCCTCGAATATTTTTGCGTTGATTTCTATATAGGTACCAAAAAAGTGCAACGTTAAAAGAATCACATCATCTCAATACACCTTGAGTCATCACTTCAGCAAGCCATAGATAAGACATCGTGACAGCCAGCTGAAAAAGTGCGCAGAAAGGAGAGTGTCGCTGAAGGACTCGTGCATGTTTCAACGTATATACCAAAAAGATGGTGTGTGAAGCGCGTAGAGTGGTGGTATGTCTTTATGCTAGAGTTACGCCATCGTGCAGCAACGCCCTTCTTGGCACTACTCATAGAGGTACTTTCTGTGTAGTGCCGCTCTGCACTGACTGTATTTACGTGTTGTATCGCAATGTAACAACTAACTATTCGGCACTGTCCCAGTCAGCTCCATATCAAATAAACCTTAGTAGATAGAAATACCTGATATAGTTGAGGTTAAGGTTGTGGTTGATAGTTATGGTGTAACAATAACCTCAATGATATATTTCTATATTAATCCTTGGAATTACTGTTAAATTACAAATAATAATAATTGTTGTGCAGGAGTGAATAGCATTACTTCGATGCTCATAATTTGATGCGATTGTTTTCTAAACCTTCTATTGGTTATTTTTATGGAGAGTTTTTCACTATGGTTTTCTTAATTTGAATTTTTTTTTTTTTGTATAGAAATTAAATTCGATACATTTAAATTAAACGCTCTTTAAGTGAAAAAAATTTAAATATTGATTTCTCTTCGAGAGGAAAAATTTCTTCAATTTTTCCATTATTGTTACTTTTTTTCTTATGAAAAGTTAATCAATATTTATCATTTAAATTAGCAGTTATCGTTATATATTTATGTTTCTCATTATTGCATTTTTTTTAAACATTAATAAAAGTAATACTATTAACTATAAATATTTCTGTATAAAATTTGCACATTTAGCAATATAAAAATATGGAATCAAAAGAATACAATTGTTAGAGTAATCCGAAGTATTTAGAAGAATTGGATGAATGTTTATAATCATATTTGAAGAATGCATTATTTGCGAACGTCGAAAATAATTTCAATTTTTAAATAAATGAATAGTGCAAACTAAATATGAGGCGATTCAATAAAAATAATCCCGATGATTTTTATATTCATGAAATCGATGAGAGTTGTTTGTGTGTAATATTTAAGTCATAGCTTTAAATTCAAGTTTAATGTTCCCTTACTTCCAAAAGGTTTTTTTTTTTGTTGAATATAAAAAATTCCACATTATGAGATGCACTATTCAATTATGCGTTCACTAATGAAGAGGGGCAATCACCTACTCGAGCAGATAGAACTATTTCCGCTCGAATGCGAACAACTATGCTTGGAATAACACAACTTTAAACTTTAAAACTTGATGGAATTATTTTTCTTGATGAAAAATGATGTCAAGATCGATTGTTTTTCCTTAGTGAACAAACATCGTTTTACGCTTTCTTTGCTCTGTTTTCGTAATTATTTTGGTTACTTTCATTTGTTGAAGTTGAGAAAGTGCATTCAGCATCTGTCAATAGCAAGTAGCATCGATCATTTCTTGTTTCTTAGGACGGGCCATCTCTCGAAATGCAACCGTAAGGAATTTGATACTGCTTGCATTTATGAAGTTTTACTCTGCTCGAATTAGCATCTTACCTCTTTGGATGGAAAGGGATTTCAGATCTATTTTGTGGATGAGATACAATTATGAACTCTTAGACTTCAGGCGAGTATCCTATAATGACGACCTTTAGAGAGGAGATGGAGGGGGGGGGGGGAAGAGGGAGGGGGATAGAGGAAGGTGAGGGAGGATGTTGAGGGGGACTTTGTTGACCAAATTCGTTTACAAGATATTCTTTACAAGATATTCCCCCCCCCCCCCCCCCCTCTCCTCACTTACGTTTCTTAACTTGTATTTGTTGATAACAGCATATAATCGAGCCTTATCATTAGTGTACTTATAGTTTATCAGTGGGTATGGTATAGTTATTCATTTCGGCTCGCTTCATTGCCTTTCGCCTCTAGTTCAAGTTGCACGTTGCTTAACTATTTTGAATTCGCTATTGATATATAGAAGGCGACGATATAGAAGGTCTTAGCAATTTAGGTTGTAACTTCTTTGTTTGTGGTTGTTTGAAGTGATTTATTAAAATCTTCACGAAGGTCATGCATACTTTGAAATGACATTGCAAAGATATTTCAGGTAATGGAAGGTAAGAAATTCTTGACAATGATATTATTGGCTACTAGCTTGTAAGTGAAAAAAAAACCTTTTTCCAGCATTCCCCCGAATTTCTGAAGTCTCATCTATTCCAAGATTTATGACTTCTGCTAATGTGATTTATTCGTTGTATCTAATCAATGATTAAATTAGAGTTTTCAAAAGCTATCTAATGATTAAAAAATATTGGATAAACCAACGAAGCTGCAATGAGAACGAACTTAAGCAAAGCTTTAAAGCTTCGATGTTTTTTTCCACTTAAAGAAGTGCTCAATAGCGAGATAAACAGGAAAAGCCGTCGGGGAATAAGAATGTCGTCGATAGACATCCACACTCAGCATTATTGACCCGCTGAACTTTGTATCGCTTTGCACTCAGTTGTGACAGCCTTGAAATGAACGCTAATGAAATGACGTCTGTTTAAATGTGTCTTGTGATTCGTGTGCAAACATTTTTTGGAGCGTTTTCGAGAATCACTGATGAAATCAACACCGACGTATGCCTGCTCTCTGATCACTTGATTTACCTGTTTAGATGAGTTGATAATTTTTCTAATTTTAATTGCAGGTGTAATAAAATAAAAAGTTTTTTTTGTTTTTTGCTCAGGTAAAATCGATGTGTTGCGCAACGGTTGTTCATGACTGCTAACCACTTACGATTCATATATACGCATGCAGCACGCATTTATTGCATAATATGCGTATTTATATATACGAGAATTGGGAGGCAGCTATAGACTCTAGTGCTGGGATTACTGTAGGATGTATAGAATAGATTAGTATGGCGCAGCAGAAAATGTGGCGAGAGGGGTTAGAGGGAGTGCCGTATTGAGTAAGACTAACGGATGTGTACTTCATTTACAGGTACCGTGGAATGGAAGCGAAAGGTTATGTAACTGATGGATGAAAGTGAATGCGTTAATTTCTTCTTGTGGCTTGTTAAATAGTTTTTTTCCAACTGTCAGAAACAGGTTGGTCGAACGAGAGATGGCGCTAATTATGGAAATCTTTCAAGCAGTCAAGTGTTTTTTTTATTATTTTATTGCTAAAAAGTTGGCGAGTAAGTTAAAGTCGTCGTAACGTCATGTTTCCTTTTCGGCTCCTCTTCAATTTTCGCTCTTTATCTATGCGCAAAAAGGTCTATATTATAACGTCGTAGAACTTGAAAGAAGTTGTAAATTATGCAAATATTAAAGGTGAAGATTGTGCATTATACAAATTTGAAAGATTCTAATTTAAATGTAATTCATCAAGCTCACTTTCACTTGTCTATTTGCTGTATATTTTATTCACCTATTTTAAAGTCATCAATATCATCCCCTCTATAATATCTCTTTATTTATGCCTTTTTCTTTATCTTTTCCTATTGATTTATCAACGAAACGTTCGAATAGATTTCATTCATCCGGTAATGTTTGCAACGCAAATTTTATAAAACTATTGATAGCCATATAGCAAAAGTGTAGATTTTATTGTTTTTTATCGTTTTCATCACTATATAAGAATATTTCCATGCAATTTTTCAAATACTTTTTTTCTTGTTATCTAGTTTTCTGCAATCTTTTTTTTTTTGGTATACGTTTAAGATTCTCAAGATCCAGTCATAACCGTCAGGTAGCGTTCCGCATATCTCCATTTCGTATATGTGAAAGTTTTTCGGGATGCATATATCATATCAAGTATCTTAAAGCTTATTTGCAGTCTCATAATTACATGTTAAAAAAAAACTAAACTGCACACTAACACAACGCCTGTTCAACCTCCTCTCTAATTACAAACACTCTATGTAGTAGTGATATGTGTACAGTTGTTGGATGTTTGCTCAGAAAATGACGTGCGCGTATTTCTGGACGTTTGCATATTTTCTGGACATTTTCGTGCAATAGCGAATTCAACTGATGCATTGGTCTGTCTATCTGTATGTTGATTGGTTTGTATATTTGTTTATTCAATTTCGCTCACTCAAATTTAATGAATGATACACAAAAGAGCGATAATGAAATTTATTAGGTGGAATTTATTGTTTATGCGTTAATCTTCTAATCATCGACAATTTTGTTTATGTTCTTTATTTTCATGAGTCACTTGCAAGTCTGCAAATCGAATTTGCTTTGCAATTAGTCGATTGCGTCCAAAAAAAACCGGATTTTTGATTACGGCTTTGTATGACCGTTCTATTCCGGAGAGGAACGTATCACTAGGTATTACATTACATTGCTGTTTTTTGCATACTTGAGCGATTTTCCTGATGGGTTCGGAAGCAATAACAGCATATTTTGCCGATATATTTGAAATATTTCAGTAGCTTTTCCACTCATCTAAAGGGATACTTTACTATTTTCAAACAATTTTCATTTGTTTTTTTTTAAAGTCTTTTCCTATTGGGTACGTCCACCACCAAATGTTGAATAAATAGCAATCGTCCGGTAATAATTGTGTGGATTAATCCGGCTTTTCTGGATGCGACTTACCGATTGCAAAGCAAATTTGATTTGCTAATTTATGAACGCTTCAAATGATTCGTGAAAACAAAAAGAATATCAACGAATTCGATGATCAGAAGTCAACCAATTCGATTGAAGCAACAAATGCTTAAAGACGGTTGAAAATTTGCATGCATTCTCCAAGTGGTCGGATTGCTTTCCACAACCATCATCAGTTTATCAAAAAACAAGGAAAAAAAACTAGGAGAGGACGCCAAATAATCGCTCTGGCACAATATGTGTTTTTGTGGTTTCATTCACCGAATTAGCCACTTTCATGAATTGCCATAAAGTAAGAAAATATGCAACGTAGTGCATTTAACCGATCCGATCTCTGGAACAGTTCTATTGCAAATAGTTTGCATGTTTTGCAAAGCACATTATTTATTGTTATGTCTGTTTCTGTCTGCCGACTAATTTTAATGATTGTTCATCAAGATAGTTAAGGCGATTAAAAATGCAACCATTTTTCTAGTCGAGTTGGAAAGACAACGAACCTCAGGCCAAAAAAAATCGATCATTTATGAATCCGGTCGAATCTGTTAAAATATGCTCCCATTTATTGCACAAATTTCATTACTTGTTATTAATTTGTACAGCTTGTTCGTAAGTTAGATGGAATTGCAACAGCTGCCCGTCTTCTTTGATGCGCTTTTCCATTTCTTTATTTCTTTCAAAATTTGAAATAAATTTACCATTTCAATGAGTACCAAAGTATAGCAATATTTCATGCTATGTCATTTGCAAATAAATTTATTCACGAAAACATTGAAACCGATTGTTAGTGGAATGAAGTATTGTGACAGAACCGTTCATGCTTAGTGGAAGCAAGTTTTAATTGTTGTTGTTGTTGTTTTTTTTTTTTTTTTAAATTGCCAATAGAAACCAGTTTTCTTTATGCATAGAAGAAATTTCATTTCAGAATTTTTCCGGTCTAAATTACCATTTTCGTTTGGACGTTTTTCGAGAATGAAACGATTTTCCCTCAGCATAAATTAAACTCTTTCATGTAAACGATCAATTAAAACATTTTATCAACATTTTTTTCACTTCATTCTTTAAGTTTTTTTGCAACTAATAGCGTAAATTGTAGTGCTTCGAATTTACGCATAAAATTTAATGTCATTGGAGGACCTCAGGTGGAAGGAACAATAAGTTTGCAAGTGAATTACATTCTAAATTTTAACCTTGTCAATGAGTTTTTATCACGATGAAACCAGAGGAATCGTAAATAGAGTTCTTCACTTGGAGCGGTCGGAGCCGAAACCAACATGAAGCTAAATTATAGAGACAAGTGAAGGAACAATTTTAACGATAATTTATGAAGACAACTGGGAGATACTTCGAACTTCAGTTTTCTCGATACTCAGTGCATCATATTTGCCGAAGCAGATGATCAGGGCTCCAGTTCTTTATTTGAATAGGTTAATATTTTCACGAAGGTGCGAGGAGAGAAAGGAGGAAAGCGAAGATGTTCACTCTCTTTATTTCTTTGCTCTTCGTATCGTGCTCACTTATTTAAGTATTGTTCACTAGAAAAATGCAGCATTAGATGTGATCGTCATTTGCAGTAAATCAATGCGGCATTTTTGGCGTTTTATTTAAGTGCACAGTTAGACAAATTTTCAAATGTAAGCACCACATTCATCGAAGCATCTGCATTATGAAAATGAATAATATTTGGAGGAAGCTTTCATTAATGAAAATTTCTATTCGAAGGAAGTTCCTCTTGAGGAGAGAGAGAGAGATAGGGAGGCTATAGTAAAATATATTCAAATAAGCACGATAGCCAGGATTTTTTGATATCTCTTTTGTTTAAAAAAAAAAAAACACTAACCGAGTCCAGTTTTATTCCGAATTATTGTTTTAAAAAAAACAGAAAATATCACTCTTAGTCATATGATATTTCATCTATGCAATCTGAAACACAACACGGACTGTCATTTTGTTCTTCTGGCCTCCGACTTTCGTCTCCTTAACAAAACGATTATTTTTTTATGCAGTTTTGCAAATTCTAAAATATGGAATATAACTATTAAGTTCCTCAATTTGTTGTGCAAATATTGGAAATTTTTAGCGTTTTTATTCAACACGTCGATTCAAAAGTGTAAGATGGAATATATGCGACAGGTCAGAGCACTAGAGGTTTCTATGAGCATTTGAATTTAGTATAACGCATAATCTAATCTGCATTTTGATGTAATTGGGAAATATTATATCATATTATCTCGATAAGCTTCGTATAAATATGAGAAATTGGAAGTGAGAATACACTGAATTAAATGGAATGAAATTTAATTAGCCCATCCTAGAGTATGTTTTGCGCGTCTAAAATCATAGTTGCTTGAAGAGTTTTCACTTTTTTTAAAAATTATATCATATAGAGTTTTACGGTAATACTGCATTTATTTGTAACGTTACGAGTAGGCGACGGTTGTTCTCTTCGATGGGCATCTTTTTATTGCTTTTTTTCCCAGTTTCATAGGAGTTTTTTCTAAAAATATTTATGCCATAGTAATGATTATAGACTTATACACTTGTATTATACTCGTTACTAAGTTCATATAGAAACTATTCGGCAACTTTATTGGTTCATTATCAGCTAAGATAAATGCGTTTACTTCATAACTAACGGAAAGTTTACTCTCTACAGAGGTAATTCCACGACAACTCTTTTTTTACTTTCAAGATTTATGCATGAAACGACTTTATAAGTTTACTGCTATAATTTTCATAACAGTTGTTCTATATTACCTGTGCATTAGCTCAAGTTTACATGCTTTCCGCCTTCGTTAACAAATTAATGCTGGGATAGGCAAAAAAAGCCGGTCCACTATCGCTCTGTCAGTTATTTGTTTAATCGTTGCGTTTTTCCTACAATTTGTGACGTGCAATTGAAGAGACATTCAATCCAACCTAAAATGGCTACTTGAATTTCAGGAATTTTCCAAGTGAGAATGTTCAGTGACGATATGCTCTACGAATCGGTACGCTTCAATTGCTTTTTATATGCTTTCTACGTCTATCTCTGTTCCTTTCTTCTGCGTAAATTACAATAGTCTATCGCTTTTTTTTGGCAAACACAAACATTGGTTATTAATCTACAGTAATTAGCGTAAGTACAACCCTCCCCCCCCCCCATTGATGATAAGCACGAAACAATAATTGAAGTATTATTTTTTTTTCTACTAATTGTAGTTTACCACTTTGATAATATCTACGTGTTTGCAAAGCCGAAATTTTAGAGGGAGGTGTTTTATTGGCCAACCGCAGGTGGGCGGCGCTAGCCGCATATACGACGAACAGCTGTCTGTTTAGTTCTATGCCAAAACCTGCTCTTGTGACGTATTCAAGAGTCGTCTATTTCCGCCGTTTGAAACGTATACGGAACGAATCTAATTCTCGCTCTCTTTATCCACATCAGTCATCGGCTGTTCAAATTTTTTAATCGATTTTATATTCTAATCTTCGAAAAAAAAAGTTTTTTTTTTTGAATTCAACGAAATATTTCTGAATAATTCTAAATTTAAAAAAAAAAATTATCGACTATTTCTTTCATTCTCATCTTGAAATTAGAGACATTATATATCGCTTATTTATATGAAATTTGCATATTACAAATGAGTAAATGTTGAAAAATTTTTTTTTCTTTGATTTTCATCGTTGAAAATATTTTCTTATCGCTTTTTATAAAAGATAGCTTCATCATTTAAAAATTACGCTCCTTATATAAAAATGAATCGAATTATTCAGCGATTTTTGAAAAATTTCTAAATGACGCTTCAAATTTTTTTTTTTTTTTATCGCTGACTAATTATTATAGCGTTAAGATGTTGATGCTTTCTTATTCATTCAACAACGACAATAAAATGTCGATGTCTATGTCTATACAACAATGAAATTCTTTTCATAAAAGATTCGCCGATGTTTTCTATAGCTTTCGTCTCGTTTTCCTTTTTTTTTGCCTACTTTCTTCTCGTGTTTTCCTCTCAAAAGCTCGTCTGCTTTCATACATAAATCGCCACGTTGCCAAGGCACTAATTTATTTGCTATTCAATTGAACGATCTCTTTCAGTGGTATATATTTATTGTTTTTATCTCACTATCAATGAAATAAACTTCAGTTGTCGTCTGGATCAGAAGCGAAGAGTGTCGTTGTGGACGAGCGAAAAGAATCGCTAAAAGGTGCAATGAGTAGTCGACCACCATCCGAAACACACAAACTACTCGTCGTTATAATTTTTCTTGTATTCGCTGCGTTCAGTAATTGGGCAGCTCTCGCCTATATTCATGACTTCGTTGGAAGGTATGTTTTATTGAAATTTTAAAAAATTTCCTTATTATTTTTATGAATGTCCAACGATGTATCCACATTTTATTGTGGACTTCTCGAACTCTCTAGAGTAGCATTCACATCTATTTATTCAAATTTTTGATCATATACTGCATTGAATGCTTTATGCCAGCAAAACAGTTGTTTTATTACAATTACTTTCAACTTATTACCTGGAGTACTTTTACCTGTACACTGCCTAGGTAATTATAACGACTTTTTTTGACCATCGGTTATGTAATGCTCGGCTAAAATTTCCGACAGATTCTAGTCTTTCTATGAATGTAAGGTGGCGCTTCTCTTTGATGACCCTTGAATAACTTTTGTTGACCCGTCTATCATGATTTGTAAAATACATCGAATCAAAATAAAGTTTTTTAAAACCTACAATCAAAAAGCTTTTCTTATCTTCGTAATTAACGTCATTTGTTGGTTGTTTTTTTAGTTGCAAACTAGTTAATACCAAAATGAAATATTATACCTGCGAGGATTTGCCTTTTGTCGTATGTTTCTCTCTTCCAGGTGGCATCTATTCTTTTCCGATTTGTGCATACTAGAACTTATCAAAATATTTGAACGCTTATTACTATTGTAATTTTTATTGTAATAGTTTCATGTCTGATACGACATCTCTTAGTGATAACTGCTATATGGCTTTCATTCTATTACTGCTACAGTTATCTGCCGTTTTATTATATAATTACCTACGAGTTTCTATAATTATCTAGTAGTTTTTCATTGTTGTTGCAGTAATTCGTTTTTCCGTCGTTGCAATAATTTTTTCCGCTTCTTTTAAAAATCACCTATTATTCTATTATCTTTTATTGCTTTATTGATGTTGTTTTTAAAAAAAAATGATGATAACGCATGCAAAATAAGCTAGTAACGTGATTGTTTTCTATTCTTTTCTTCTATTTGTTCTATTTTTTTTCTTATAGTATACGTTATATTATTTTTATTATTTACGGAAGTAATATAATTTTTTAATAATCGACGATCGTACATTTTGTTGCTATCATTTTTTCTAAATTTTTATAAATATATGCTAAGTATATTTTTTTCTCATTTATTTATTGATTATTGAAGCGTTATTTTAAGTTAAATTTAACTCAGATTTTTTTTTGCAACATTTATATGAGCAATTTTATTCGCTCATATTTTCGCTCTTTTTTTTTGTGCGAACGAAAATATTGCCCTTATTGGCAACGAATCATTGAGTAAATACGTTTTAAGAAAGAACAAGAGAAATAATCGTCATTCATAAAAGATAGTTAATCATTCGCTATTATGCGTTTAGGTTTTACTTCCAATAAACTTTCCTCTTTGTTCATAGAGAGCAATATCTTCACAAAACATCCATCGAACATTACTGAATTAAATTAAGTTTACATTTATATTTTCATGACTAGTGGTTTTTTTTTTGCTGGCTTCTTCATCTTCCTTATCCCCTAAGGACATATTTTTATCAAATATGATTATTATCACAGCGATTGAGTAAAAACTTTACGAAATTTCATCGAATTTTAATGCATTAAAATATATCAGCAATTTTGCGCATGAAAAAAGTTTATTTTTTCCACTATAAACTTTTCAATCTATTTTCGAGAGGAGGCGGAAGAAGGTTCTAGCAAGAGCAGAAATTTTTGAAACTTGGCGTTTGATTCATCGATAAGCCTTAGAAGCACTCATTCTAACAGAAATAAAAGAGACTGGTGACTTTATGTTCCTTCCTATGTTCCACTGCATAAAAATGAGTGCATTTACTATTTAATCATAGCAAAGTGTCTCATTTAAAAAAAAAACCTATGAGGAATTTGCTGAAATATGAGACAATGTAATTAAATAAAATTAGGGAAAACGCAATATTTGAATTGAAAAAAAAAGTCATCGGTTTTTTCGAAGTCGTTTTGCAGAGTTTTTTTCGAAAGTGAGGAGATGGTGTTTGTATTTATATTTCTTTGTGTTTATATTTATTGAGTAGATCTGCGTACCTGTCAGGTAAGTTCAACTTCGTGAGAAACGAAAACTATGACGTTGTAATCTATAGCTGAGAGCTAATTTCATTTTTTTTTCTCGGTTATATGAGTTTAAAAATGATTGAATATAGGCAAACAGCCAATTTTTAAGCGATATAAATGTAGTTTGTTATAAAGGGACCACTTTTTGGGTAAATAGGTTCCCAGTTGGCAAATCTGTCTTTGTTTTCTAGCTTACAGAAGGTGGAATTACGTAAAAAAAAAAAGAAAACATTGTGCGAACGCGGATGGCATAAATTCCAATTGGCTTGACATTGATTGACACGGTCGGTTTGCGATCAGTTTCCTTGCTAATGCGCGATATTTGTACCTATTATCGATCGTTTTCACCTTCACCTTTCACCTTAAGCTCAACTTAAGCTCACATGTATTCTTCTAACACATCGCTTTCATAGTTTTATTTATTGACATCATTAAGGGGACAAGGGGATGGGAGGTGAGGAGAAAGGGAGGCGAGAGAGGCAAATAGAAGGTAGGCGAAAGGGGAAACATATTCCCCCCAAAAAATTTTCGCGTTAGAGGCGCCTTTCCTTCAAAGTTCAGCAAACGTTATCGAAGTTTATGCTAATTTTTTTTCGGCATTCGGCTTAGAATCTCGATGAAAAGTGTGTAGAATTTGTGAAATCATTTCTTTTCCGTTTTCTATAACAGTAGGTTTCGTTAATTCTTCAAATATGGCAGAAAATTTGCGTTGATGAAATTTTTCGATCCTCTTCAGAGAAGAACTTTAGAGAGAGGGAAATTCGATCATAATTTCAATGTTGGCAAACTTTTGCTATTGTTGTAATCAAATAGACTATCTTATTTTTACCGCATATTAAGAAATGATTACTCAGAGCGGCGTTATACTTTACAATTTATCAACTATCAAAATAAACTATTAAAAAATTCATTTGATTTTTAAAGGTTATTCATTTGCATTTAGACGGTCACAGTTATTAAGAGTAAATAGTATACTATGGATTATGAACAAATATCACAACACTCGCATCTTCTAGAGAAATATTCTACTATAGAAGCGATAAGTCGTCCATTATACGAAGCGGTTAGCCATTGCTATCTATTTGCATTGATGTCGCATTGTCGATTTTTTTCTGTTGTTTTCATGTCATCTCTACGCATCCAATTCGTACAAAGCCGATTTGTTGAGTATTTATCGGTGTTATACAATGAAATATCGATATTCGCTATTGAATTTTTTTCGTCGAATTTCATATGATTGATTTGTTAGTGTGCGTGGACCATTCAAAAGTCGCTATTCATTCGTGGCTATGCACCTGTCGAAACATCGCTCAGGTATACTTTGTGGTGATTTTAAACGTAAATAGAGAAGATATATTTCAAAGTGCAACCAAAAATTCCCACTCGATAAAGATAGAAAATTATGCAGAATTTGAGTTCATAAGCAGATATAGAAGCGTTAAAAAAATGACCGCATTTAAAATTATCTTCATTTATAAATCTATAAGATAGTAATTACATGACACCTATGTTGCGTATAAAACCTAAGCAAAAAGCGAAGAAAATATGCTGCGTGTGAAGGAAACAAGAAATAGCAACTACGCGCCACATAAAGAACAACTCGTTATACCTGTAAGATTGCTTGAGGTATGATATTATTTCCACTTTACAAATCACCTAATAACGTGGAACTTATCGTCATATAAGGTTGCTTTAAGAAAATTGATTAAAACAGTTAGATATATATGTTTTTTATTTTATTTTAAATAAGTTTTCGAAGGGGATTGGCACTCCAATTTTATCATTCGAAATGTCCTCTCACTTTTATCTATTGTGAGCATTGCATTTAAAAATGTTGGCTAATCTCTTATCAGAGATTTATGACGCACGCGTTATGTTTTTCGATATTTCTGCTAGTTGAATATTTTATTATTACGTTTTATGTAAACAAACGTTACATGTGTTGATCACGAGATTGTATACGTCATCGTATAAAGAGAGGGAGAGAGAGAGAGGAGAGAGAGGGAGGGAGAGAGAGAGAGTCTCCAGGTTGTATGTATCATACCTATCTAGATGTGCCAAAGTGGAAATTTTTTTCTCAACTTGTAAGCTAGAAGAGGTGGACGTATGCGCAATGAATAACATTTTATGATGGTGAATTCAATTTAATGTTTGATGTTTTTTTATATTTAGCGTTAATAAAATAAAACTCTCAAAACAGTTCGCAATTTTAACAGCTATTTTATGAATAGTTCAATTGGGGAACATCGATGATTAACATAAGAGATAATTGGGATATTGCAGTAGTTATGCTTGTTGTTGTAGAAATAATTGGCTTAGTTTTCTAGAGGAGTAAAATCGTCGATGGAATTTTGTTCTATTTCACCATCCCCTCATATATGGAGCGATTTTTGGTTCACCTAGAGAGGGAGGGTGGGGGAGGGGGGAGGGAGAGACATCTTTATGGGATATTGTGTCCTATTTTTTCCTATCCTAACCACATGATGTTGTCTCGTTTTATTTGAAACGACTCTTGTCAAATATTAGAGAACACCCAATTTTGATGCGTTTTGAGGATAGAAGTACATCCTCCCATGAGAGTTGATCTCTGAATGCTTCGTAAGTAGTGAACATGCGCAAGTTAATAACCGAACTTGTTTTGACGATAAACAAGGATGTGCACTTCCAGTCAGCTTTAGTCGACAGTTTTAAAGCCAGCTTCTTTTCTCCCACTTCTTCTGTCCTTGAGGGTCCGAACTACGGCACGTAGGGCAGTAGTGACAACTCATTTATCGAATCAAAGGATTTGGCAACCGCCATATATAATTCATTTTTCCGTCCTCGGTGAGAAGGATGCTAAAATATCTATCTTCATGGGAAAGAAGGCAATGACAAGGTGATCGAAATGAAATCGACAAGTGATATTCATCAGTCATTGCTCAATGATTAAACACTAATGGTTATGGTATTGCTAATTGTTATGGTAATTGTAATTGTAAGTAAACTTAATACGCATTATGAAGTTATCATTTCTACTCAATGCCTTTTTTTATTCTCTAATCGTTTCAACAAAAACCTAAAAAACGGCAATAGAAAAATACCACATACGCCTGCGAGAAATTCAATTAAACTTCACTCCGCTTTATCAATTGTATGACTTGATTTATGAGTGCTGATTCCAGTGCTCAGCCCATCTCGACAGCCTATCTTTCACTACTTTAGAGGAGGGGGGGGGGGTGTGAAGTACTGTCGCTAACTAAGCGGATAGATGCCCACATTGAAGTTTATGAAAGTAGGTTACAAATGAGGGAAAATTTTTTATTGAGATATAAACAGGCTGAAAAAATTTGTGCCTTGTTAGTGCCGCTCACAAGTACTGGGCTTAATATTTGAGGACTGGCAACCTCTCTACTGTTTGATGAGAGTACTGGTATTCGTTTGTCTATAAAATATTTCCTTTGTTGGCACGTCGGCATAATTTCCGATTCATTTAAAATAAATGATAACATCATTTATTCATTATAACAAATATCTCTGCTATTTTCCATTTTGGCGACGAATAAGCCGAAAGAATGGGTTTTGAATTTCTCTTCATATATTGAAGTGATAAGATAAGTAATAAAATATAACACCTGTTTGCCACGGAATTTACATATATATATATATATATATATATATATATATATATATATATATATATATATATATATATATATATATATATATATATATATATATATATATATATATATATATATATATAGAGGAAAGAATCTACTAATGGAATGATTATAAACGAATATGACAATGGAAGTAAACTGTATCGACTGAAGTCATTCACTTTCCACTTGGATCGCCTCGACATAGCAGTCTGAGTTGTTTTCGCTAACAAAAACACCACTGTGACATCCACATTTGTGTCTGAAATTAGCCGAGATGCTTCAAAGAAAGTCCCACTCAAGCTTAATCTGACATGTAAGTTACATGTCAACAGGTGTGCACAATATTTTCCCCCATAAAAAAGAACATCTGGACTGGGCATTTAGCATCTGGGATCGTATCGCTAGAACAATCGATTAGAACTTTTCCACTGTACTAAAAGCGCTTAGTACAAATATGAATGAACTAATCAAAACTCTTATATGCCTATGAGGGATTGGTGATTGCAATCTATGATAAATTATGCGTTAAATAATGCAATAGAAAATAGGTGATTTACAGTGCTGATAGGATGTATGAATGTGAGTCTTATCAGGAACGAAGAGCTGATATTATATTAATAGGTTCTTTTCAATGCTCAGCCATACTGGTCACCCCACATAAACTGCTCCAAGTGAGACCTCATAAAAATATTAATAATTCTTTTATTAGCAAGTATCGATTCGTGAAATTCACTTCTATTTGAAATTATGTACGCCACCAACATTGCCTCATTTAAAAGAAGACTTAACATTCTTCTATCGATGTTGATGCCCATCACGAATACCTCTTCTTTACCTCTTCGTTAAATTTGCTGGATATAAGAAACATTGAATATGCAAATATTTTCATGCACTCGATTGTCTTCGCTTTATATTCCATCCTCTATTTCGCCTACTTTTTCATTGCATGCGTATAAGTGTTTCTGATGAAATCATTGTGCATTGTGTATGTCCTCTTACAGCAGACACGAATCGTCCCCAGTAGCTGTATCTCTGAAGCCGAAGTAATGTTATCGAGGGCGTCATCCGCAGTCTCAATCTAGTTTCATCTATCGCGCACCCTCCATTGTACTAATTGCTCATTGCGTTATGCGCTGCACTTTGAGCATAGCTTTCTATCGTCCACCTATAAAAGAGTATTTGTTGATATGTATAATAATCTCTCAACGTCATTTGGGCTGTTCATTTCCATGTTGAGTCATAGACAGTAAATTACATTCCAAAATATTCGCCTAAAGCAGATCAGGTACGGGAGAAACCTATTAAATTTGTTGGCGATTCTATAAGCGTTCGATCATAAAGGTAGATATATCATTATTTTTTATGCCATTATTTTTCATAATATTTGTGAAATTGCTTCATTGGGCTAAATCGCAACGAGCACATATCGCGCTAATTGATCTAATGCGTTTTCCCAATTCTTGTATAGACATTATAAACATGCGTTTTAACTGATAAAATATGTCTCAATTTTCATAAGTAGGAGGTGACTGGACGAGAGGGAGTATAAGTAGTTGTGTTATTGGGTAACGACTTAATACCTGTGTGTAAACCGAAATAGGATAGTGTCAAGAAGAGAATTATTTACTCGTAGCAAAAATCACTTCAAAATAACGTCAATTTAACCTATGAGGATGTGATTCTAATAGAGACAGGAACTTTTGCAGTAATAGTTTGCAGTTACTTAATTTATTACTCAGAATTTATATGAAAACCATTATAGAGAATAAGCTTGGATATAAGAGTTATTGGAAAATTTCCAGGATGTTTGTACACTATGCGAACGATCTCTTTGTTATGTACTCAATTGCCCTCCGGATATGTCAACAATAACTCACAGTGCCGTGCTAGGATGAATCGTTCGAGCATGAGCTGGGATTCGTTGGCTTTACGCATCCTCCAACAGACTATCAAACTCGGCTTTCAAGTTATTCTTGATTTATTTACTCGTTTATTTAATTTTTATTTATTTATTTATTTGTTTATTTATCTATTTATTTATTTATTCTTATTTCTTTGCTTACTGGCCCCCTATTTAATCATTATCGTTTTGAGACTGCCTAGAAGCTCATTTGTTAAAATGACTTATGAATAAACGCCGCTTTCATCCATTCAAACACATTTTTCCTTATGATATCCATATTTTATTACTTCCAATAGCTCAAATGTTACCTTCATTGATCTTGCTTGAAGTCCTCAGATAATTGCCACTCAAGTGATATACAATATGAAATACATAGAAATATCTATTTGTGATAACCAATTGTCTTTTGATATCCCATTTCAGTAGTGCTTAGAGTTTATTATAACCAACTGCCGAGTTTCGAAGAGGGCAATCTCACTACCTGCTGCTAAAGCCTTCACCGCTGTGAATAGAAAGAGGCTGAGTGTTCTGGCCTAATCAGCTCCTTGGAAGATATGCCCTTCTGATATCTTCAATCCCCCATCAATTGCAGACGTCGGACGAATTGTTTGTAGATGCATTCCATCGGTTCGGTGGATGTGCTCACTTATTTCCATCGAAAAAGGAGGAAGCCGGGGAGAACTGAACCACTAGCTTGTAGGATATTCAAGGTAGTCAAAAGGGGAGAGATTTCAAGAGATTTTCCGGACATTAAGGAAGGAAGTGATGTTTTAGGGTTCTTAAAACATCCACACAACCCCATCTTTCTATCTTATCGCCATCATGCATCTTCCTCTGAGATTGAATGGTACATGATATACATATATATATATATATATATATATATATATATATATATATATATATATATATATATATATATATATATATATATATATATATATATATATATATATATATATATATATATATATATGCACCTAAAGCTGCACCAGAATCTCTTTTACGAACATTCTAAATTCTGGCGTTTCCCCGAGCCGAATTCCGGTTTCAGGACTTTAAACTAGAACTCAGAACACTATAAAATGAAAATGACTGAATAGCAAACTATTGTGAAAGTTGGTTAAATAACTTTGTTGTTGCAGCATTGTAAGTCAACGCTGTCTTATAATTTTTTACTGGTAGATTGCTTGGGAAAAATTAGACTTCTTTATGATTCGAGTACAATCTCAAAAATGAACATTTCATTCAGAAAAATAAAGTTGCGCTCGGCTGTCATGACGAAATTTGCACAAAGGCATATAATGCTTGTGGAAAGCGGATTTCCGTCTATTTGACTCCATTATCGCACTAGAGAACATTTTAAAATTTAGAGGTTTCATATGTAAGCAACAAATATAAGACACATTTCATATGTAAATGACCTGAGAAAGAATGCGAAAAGTATCGCCATTCGTAGGAGGCGTTCGGCAACCAAGTGGCCATGCCATGCCGAGAAGAATGATATCAGTAATAAATTTTATAGTATTACTCATCTCACAAGGTAGATTTCAAACTTCCTAGGTCTTCCATAAACGTCCTTATATCATGCCACTTCATAATGGTACGCTCTAAACTATCACAGATTCGAGGAAAACAGGTTGCTCTATACATATGATGTGGGGGCTTAGGGGTGTGATAGAGCGCCTCACATGTAAAAGAGATATGGCTTTTTCGTGCCTCTTCACACACCATATATTTCATCTTTTTTATCCTCAGGTCGTAAACATTTGATAGATACGTTATGCTTTAAACGTACTTTTGCTCTAGAGTCGCTATCAGTGCTGTTTTTCGTTTATCGTGTGCGCGCGCGCGCAAAAAAAAAAGAGAAAATGTTCGGGAAATTGAACGCGTAAAGAAGTTTTTTCTTTCCAGTATTTGACAGTTGTGTCGAAAATTCTCTTGGCTCATCATCAGAATTAACTAAATAAGTAACATCTATTGAAGAGAACAAAAATGCACGGAAATGTTTTTTGGCGTTGAAATTTGACGGCTGGTTTTTTTTTTTTTAAATTTGAAGAAAGCGATTTTCTTTTGAAAAATCAAAAAGACGCTAATTGGAGAAAGTTGGCAGTTGGCCAGATTAGATGATGAATTTTTTGCAACATCTTATGTCCATAAAATTGCCGAAGAAAATCATCTGAATCAACGTAAACGAATTTTAAGTCAACAATTGGTATGTATGAAATAAGATTTTAATAAAGCAATTGCTGTGCTTTCGCTCGGTTATTCCGAATTTATTTCCGATTCCGGTTCAAGTTTTGAAAAACTATTTCCGGCAAGGTTCTAGGATACGTATATTAATATCAAAAGCTAGCAAGCAATTGATATTTCCTTTGTTAGGAGTATAGTTCATAGTGACAATTGCTAATGAATTTTATTTTTATAAGTGCAAAAAAAGAGAGAATAAAATTTGCTGTATTTTGATATGTATATGTGGCTTTATTTATATACCTGATAGCAGGTGATAACAGTTATGCTTATCACGCAATTATGCAAAATATTTCCGCTTCATTTTATAAACATATCACCTTTTTGTTTGCAGTAAAAGTATCATGCCAATTTCACATTTATATTTGCGAGGGAGTTTGCCAACATTCCAAAAAAATTCTTTGACATAAATATACAAAATTTATCTAACTTTAAGAGTCATTTCATTTAGTAAAAATCATCGTCGTCATATAATAGTAACAAAAACACTTCATATGGTTTAGCATTTGTGTATTGAAACACAATACGATATATCATAATATCTGGGATAAATTCCGAGATTATCCACTCCTCAAAGAATTTAAGACCACTTTATTATTCATAGAGGTTGGTGGTGTTCTTTCAAAATATGTTAAGAGATTTTATCCGGAGGGTGGAGCGAGGGGAAGGGGGATGAATTTCGAGGATATAAGGCGGAAGTCTATTTGGACAGGTTCGAGGTGAGGCGCTATCGTTCAACAATTGCTGCGAGAAATACTTGAATTTCGGGATACTTGCAGGTCGGTGTAAAGATGCTATTGATGATTTCAGGATGTCGACAATAAGATGTTGTGTGGTGATTTACTCTTCTCAGGGCATACTATCTCGATGGTGATCAGCTCCCTAACAATTGGCTACTATCTTCCACATTCACACAAATCTTTAAGGTACTTCATTAACAACGGTTAAATATGCGCATTGAAACGAATTTATTCATACAGCTTATGTTATTTTCATTTATTCTTACAAATTCAAGCAAATTTAAATAATTACAGGATATATTTTTTTACGCATTTATGCAAATAATGCATGATTACCTTATTATGCGTGAGTGTGCTATGCTCGCACAATTAGATGAGTATGATATGGGTGGCTTCTTTTTATTAAGAGGAGACAGTAATTTCCATAGTTTAAGGTTTATCCAGGTACAGGTGAAATTTCGTTGAATCGTAAGTTAATAGTGTCTGATTATGTATTATATCACTGATGGCTGGCACATAGCATCTGACTATGCATTATATCACTGATGGCTAGCGCAACTCTATTCTAATAACGATGGTGCTGTAAAGCGTCTTTTTTTTCGGCACTCCCTTCTATCTCAACATTTGCCTCATTCCCTCCCCCGCCCTCCTCCCCATCCCCCCACTCCCTTCCACCATTTTTCTTTCCCTGTCTGCAAAGGCAAAGGCTTATCTTCAGAAAATGGTGGATCAGGAGGAAAGCTGATATAGGAGGTCAAATGAGGTGTAGATTATGCCGAGCAAATTTCGTGATCCGGCTTGAGTAGATTTCAAGCTTCAAGCTACTAATAGTGCGGACAAAACAAATACACATACATTAGCACAAATATAGTGCATTTTGCCGATGAAAGTCCTCTCATGAAATTTTCGTAAATATTCTTGTCATTATTTCTTTTAAGGTTCGCTATGGCGAGTCGCAGTTTGCAGGTATGTACCATGGGTATTAACATGGATCGGAATGATATGTATGGTGGTTAGTAGGACACATTATACTATTGATGTCGTTTTTGCTTATTGGTTATCGACAGGCATCTTCACGTAAGTATCTTGTCCATTGATTTTCTTTTCAATGATATGACATTTTAGGTACTCCTCAACGATCTTTTAACGATGAAAGGAATATACAACAAACTGAGGTCTCTTTCATCTCATCCCGGAATGATTCCATCAAAATATTTGTTTCTTTTGTATTCTTTTCAATTTTTCATTTTTCAGCTTTTTTTACATTTGTATATCTTTGTCTGGCACCTCTTTGCAATATCGGGTGTCATAGTCCATACGAACGTATTTGTCTGTCTGTCTATCTGCCGGTCTGTCATCTCTCTGTCTGCCCACACTTCTAAATTGGGATCTAAAAACATCAAAAACTAGGTCGATGTTTGCACTATTCACTGAATTCTAGGCACTTATACTCTAGTAACTGTCGTACTACATTCACAGGTGATCATCAACGCGGTGCACATCGATAATACGCCAGTGTTATCGCAATAGAATCTATGACTAGATAATTCCTTCGCTTAAAAAAAATTCCAAATATACAGCCTTTTTATGAATAAGGAATTTCATGTATTATGACTATTCTCGACATTATTTATCTGTTGTTTTCATCAATTTTTTCAAGAATTCCCAACTATGTTGATCAGCGTTAATCAGGGAGGGATGGATGTTTACATGTTTCGTAGTGATTCCTCAGTTATCTCATCACTCTTTTTTTTTCTCTATTGCTTTCAATTTCTCTGTACTTTCTTCACGAGAATAATGCAGACGATTCACGTGAATTGAAAGAAATCGTTATTCTCGTTTTTTTAAGGCTGTATTTTTTCAGCTGCATCTACATTCTATTTACTTATGAAACGATTTTGAGCAAATTTTACAAGCTCGGAGATAAGTTCTTCAACATTTAACCTATATGGTCGTACAAAATAATTGCTTCATTTGTCTAGCTTCAAAATTTTTTTCATCTCCTCGCCCTTCACCGAAAATTTGACCTAGAGGATCGAATACTTTCGGTTTTGGTCAAAGATCAAACTGGTCAAACCACGATCCAGAAAGCAATCCTACTTCTTAGGATGAGTTATACTTCCTTTTCATGCGCAAAAAGAAAGAGAATTCCACTCTTTCACTTGTTTTGCACAACTTTGCTTGTCAATTGTATTATTGCAATATCGCATCATTGCACGTCTATTTCGTATATCAGTCTATTCATCACTCGTAACTTAACTCAAATTTCATGAAGCAAGACCTGAAAGTCTTGGTAGGAATGTCCACCAATAAGATGATCTAGACTTGAAAGTCTTGGCCGGAATGTCTGCAAATAGGATGATTCAGATTTTTTCAAGTCTTGGTAGGAAGTCCATCAGTAGGATTGGTCTATGCTCCTCTCTTTCGCATTGATCTGTCAATTTCAAAATAAGTTGTGGATATTTACAAGTGCAAAGATATTTGACTAGTTTTCATATCGTTGTCAGTGGATACCGATCAGATCCCCCCAAAAACACGACAGATCTTTTGCAAAGGATTTGTATAGGCGATCGGATGTGATAAAATATGAGCGCATTTATTGCGAACATTTCCGCATTTGCTGGCGATTTTGTACAGGGATAACTTGGTACAGGTATTGGGTATAATTAGGCGCAATCGCACATTCAAATATCATGTCAGCTGCGTTGATCTGTTCATTATCAGTGAAATTAGCACATTAAAACCACCTTTTATAATCTATAACATTACACCCGTGCTATGCATTCATCTGCTCTCTTCGGCACATTGCACATATTCAATATGCATAAATCTGTCGATGTTTTATAATGATATCGCACAATTTTGTGGGAAAGCAGCAAAAACGGAAAATATCGCAGACGTCATTTCGAAGATTTACTATCATTCATTTCAGTCTCTATCATTCATTCTGTGAAATCGAGACAACACGAGAAAGAGAGTCAACAGTATTGAGACGTTTATGGATAATGTGCGTCGTTGAATGGCTCGAAGAAAGCACTCTACCCGGCAGGTATGTTTCTTTAAATAATATCTGCTACGGGTCTTATCGCATTGCAGTTTTTTTTCTTGCAAGGTGGTGCATTTGCATATAATCTTTGTTTCTATGCATATGTTTATATATATATATATATATATATATATATATATATATATATATATATATATATATATATATATATATATATATATATATATATATATATATATGCTTGTTTTTATATTGTTTTTATATTTACGTTTCATTCTCTAGATGATCTGAAGAATCAATCGTAGTGAGTTGCGTAAGTTTAATGAAGTCCACGTTTTGCGTGTGTTAACAAATGATTGTGATCAAATTGTGATTGTTGTGATCAAATGAGTTTTGTGGTCGCCGTGGTCGCAGTGATCTTCATTTGTGTAACAAGCTGTATGCTCACACTTGTTTGATCTTGATGTGATATCTCTCGCATGTGGATCATGACCTCCCTATGCCTTCGGGGCCGTAGCCGAGGGTATAAATAGGCTGTGGTGTTGATTGGTAATCAGTGTGTCGGAGTGTGGGAGCTGCACAGGTAGTATCCATCTGGATATGTGGCCGTTTAGCGATGAACTCAGTTTGGGCTCATAGGTTGTGTTTCGCATCCCTAACCTTAACGTCTCGCCGTAGTATTAACCATTGCAGTGCTGCTTTTTTCTTTTCATCTTTGCACTCTTCTTGTCGCCATCGACAGTTTCTCAGCCTTTTCGTTCATGCAAATCACGCCATCGAAATGTACGTTGATCGATCCCCTATATTTAAAAAAAAGATCTGTAAATTTTGCATATATAATGTCGCAAATTAGTGCATATGCAACGAAAGTACTATGGGAATTATAGAGTGCAAGAGTAAATTGCCAATAGGGTTCGTTAGAAATGACTTATTCGAGTTATTTATAGCTGACGATGAATATAACGATAACATAAATGTAATTGGTAATAATAAGAGAGCATGCAATATTAAAAGGGGCTAGTAAGAAATTTGGGAAATAACATATCTCGTGAAAACAAACATCGAATTGATAAAAATTGAAATGCTATTTTCATTGAAATGTCGCAAAACAATGTTTTCATCGGTTAACGAGTATCATCATATGACCAAATAGATCGTTCGCTATGATCGTCGTCTAATTTTTCAATTAAAAGAAATTTTTCTTTTTTTTATTTCATTCATGTTTTTATCGTTTATATATCTCTACTTCGGGTGAAAGTTTTAAAATATGCATATTGCATCCGAATCGAACATTTTCAAATATTTTTCACTCGGAGGTATTACTCTAAAATTTGGTGTGATTCGCATAGGAGGAGGGGAGAGGAGAGGGAGGGATTCTATATCCAGCTCGAGGCAACGAAATTTTGCCATAACCTTGACTTTTAACATTGTGCATAACGCTAATTAACGTTGTATCCATATTATGTTGAATTATCATTTTATCAGTCATTATTGATCACTCCAATCATTCTTGAAGGATTGCGAACTTTTCGAATGCTTTGCTTGCATCTTTCTTTTCTGCCATCTAGACAGTACTAAGCAATTACGCTTATCGCAAAGCTAAAAAATAGTTATTTGAAGCCTTTACGTGTTTATAACAATAAATGAACAAATGTGCTTTTTGCTTGTTTCATCGTTGAATTATTATATATTACTTGGAGTGTTTAAGTTCTGTCGCCAAAGTTCATTGAGTTGCAATGTATCTCAGTTAGAGACAGTGACTTATGAGACGCTCGTCTAAGTGACTTATCAAGGCAGCCGTGTGTCAATATGAACTGTTACTTTATAGCTGCAATGAAATTAAAAATTCCAATTAATCTACTATTGCAATGTTGCATTTGTAAAGTGCACTATTGCAATATGTTATTTACTTGCATGCTTATGTGTTTATCCATCTCTTCCTATCGACTAGGGAATTTGCTAGTCAAGCGTACACTTTTGGCCATTTATCATGATCAGTCAATCTTTCTGTTGTGATTACACCAACCTATACACAAACCTACCGAAGGTTTATGTGAAAGGTGAGGTGAAACTGATAACAATATAGAGGTTTGTATGGCGTGTTCGCCGCCTGTTGATAAATCATAAAATTAGTTTCTCACGTGGAAGGAATGTTAAAGTGCACACCTTGCCAAGCCCTATTTCATGCCTCTTCTCTTGTTTGTTTGTTTCTCAGTTCATCGATGCTTTTTAAACAGGAAATGAAAATTTCGGTTCAACTTGATTGGCTATGAAGCTAAATAAATCAATCTGTACAATTTATCAGTGGTAATGAGGAAATGATTGTCGTGAACGTGTATGGCGATCTGTGTAGTCTTACATGCAACTTACGTCACAGGTTCTTACTGTCATATTAGCGGTGTATACCTTGCCAGGATGCGTTGATATACACTTTGGTGATGAGTGGATACATTGAAGGTTGTCTAAGCAGGCGATAAGAAGGATAAGTGAATGGAGACGGAAGATTTGTGAAAGTTTATACTGCACTTATTCCATTTATAATACCTCTGAACCAATGGCTCAGAACTGTAGTTCGTATTTATTCAATTGCTTTTTTTGGAGAGGGGGGGGGGGCATAGGTTATATCTATATCCGTTTGAGTTTTTAGTGGATTTGAATTTCGATTTGAATTCATTGAATTTACTGAATTTGGATTTTTTAGATTTGAACTTTCATCGTTTGGATTTCTTAGCATTAAAAGTATTAGGTGTATACTATAGAAAAGGTTGCAGTTGCGAGAAAGATGATATGGATGCAATGTTGTGACCTGATGTGTTTAAAACGAAACACCGTACCTTATCTGTCATATGAGACATTTCGATGAGACTATGCATAGCCTCGAGGAAATTTAAAATACACTGATACTATGAGATAGCCGCATTATTTCCTTTTAAGGCTTCAGCTTGTTTAAGTTTATTTGTTTCATTTTATTTTCGAAAGAGATATTCATGATTCATATTCACTTATAGATAAGATCTCTTGATGTTAAAATAAGAGGAGGTCATTTGTTGGCTTTATCGTTCGAGAATTTGCTCTCTTTATTTCTGCTCTCAACACAATTACTTTTACAATTAAAATTTTCATTACAGCTTCATAACTCAAGATTTCGAGTAGGGTTTTTTTTACTTACTTGGATCTAGGAGCATATTTCGAAGGTAAGCTTTTATGTTTGCTGTAGCGATTATTTGAGCTAAAATAATTGCTTAATAAGTATCGCTGTTTGAAAATAGGATCGTTACATGTTGATGAACCTGTTGCAATCGTCATTTGCCTATCATTTCCGCACATCTCCTTATTAGAAGGGATTTCGCAACTCCACCAACTTATTTCCGTACCTCATCCGTTTAATTCGCGAGGTACGCTGTTGAAAGAATGCTCTCATACTGCTTACTTATATATTTCACTATTTACTCGGAATGTCTGTTGTTCTAGGCTCGAGAACACATTTGAAGTACCGCTATTAGCGCGATTATTGAAATGGTGGAGTGATCGCTCAAAACCACACTATACACCTAATACAAAGGAGGCGTCATCCATTGGTGCATTACCTGTGTGAACTCATAGCCGTTACTGGACAACTAATCACTATGCATCTAATATTTTGAAATTCTCCTCCCCATAGTTTATATTATTCTACAACAATTGTTATCGTTTATTCCGAACCGTGGAATAATGAAATTGCTGTGTGAAATAAATATTCACTCAGAGAAATAATGGAAGTTAGAATTTTAGGTTGGGAGGGGGGTTGGGGGGTGGCACTTAGATGATCAGAAAAAAAATTTTTTTAAGGCCAGAATTTCCTCTAATTTCAGAATTTTATGCACGAGGATATTACATTCGAAGAACTATGCACTGTGGAAGTTTGAATCAATGGGATGTCTGTTAAACGATATGAAATATTCTATCAAAAAAAACGTCCACATTTGAAATATAATTTTTGATGAACTCTAATAGTATTATTAGGCGTTTTGAATTATTTTAAATGATTATGTGGGAGGCTGGGGGGGGGGGGGGGAGGGGCAGTTTAATGAGACACTTTCAAAACAATGCGGCATTTAAACTGGTTTTTTTCGATTTCACTTCTTCCTTGGTCTGGATATAATCCAGATGTTCGCCGAGATTTTTCTCATACTTTAACTCACGTCCATTCGGAACCGCAATTCCTGCATCACTACTGATAAATGCTTAAGTTTTTTAATATAAGAAGTATAAGCTTGAAATGGACTTCATATATATATATATATATATATATATATATATATATATATATATATATATATATATATATATATATATATATATATATATATATATATATAAATATATATATATTAATTATATATTAATTATCTACAATTGTTATAATCGATGATATATTTCATTCTTAATTTTCGTGGTATATTTAAGTAATGATATGTGATTTGCGCACTTATTATGGAAATTGCAAATTATGCAAATAATGCTAATAACCTTGGAACTAGACATTTTTGCATATTATCAACAAATATTTGATGGAAGATTTGTTGGACTAAGTTAAAATCAATTCATTCAAATAAGATTTACTGCATTTTCGTCATTTTTAGAGGTGGATTTTCACTGAGGAAAGACTTCATATAAATAGGCAATTCCGGAGCGCGAAGGCATATGATTTAAGGTAGGAATCCGGAACTTTTTTTTGACCTAGAGAGAAGGGATGGGAGAGAGGCGGAAACGATTATGAATTCATTATGCGATTAGGGCGAATGATTTAGAGGTGAATTTAACTCATAGGATATGTGTATTTTCAGGGGGTTGAGGCCGATGCCCCCCACTCCCTTCGCCTTTACTATTGGCTGTTTCACTTATTGTTATTGTCCTTTTTCAATATTGTATTTTTTTCTTTTTCATTTGTTGTTTTGCGTCAATAATTGTTTTTCGCTTCGATCTCAACTGTGATATAGTAGTAGCTATTTTATGGGTTACATATTATGAGCCAGTTTTTCTATTGTTATTGAAGGTTGTAAATAAAAACTTTAAATTACTTCGTCCAAAAATGTTGTAAATTACTTGCACAGAACTCACGAGGTTTTGGTATTGCAATTAACTTGCCAACTCTAGTTGCTTGAAGATTGAGACAACTGTTTGAATCTTTATGAAGTGTCTCAAAGCAAAACTCCATCGTTACATTTTATATCCAAGCGTAATAATCGATGAATTGAATTCAGCTTTGGTCTAAAAACGCACCTGGAGTTTGTATTATATGTGTCAAGTATCGTAACGACATCTTTTTTTAGACGAGGATGGAGCAGCTATTTAGTTGTTGAATTAGTTATCATTCAGGTAATTGCTCAGCCAGGTAAAACTCTTTGAATTGTGCCGAATACAGTCGTTTAGTTAGTACAGTGAGTCTCGAAATAGATGTGAAGATGTGTTAAGAGGGATATATAAGTGAAAATGACTAGAAATTTGAGTGGAGTTAATGGAAGGTAAAGAAATGTAAAAGGTAACGATCTTTCATGCGTTTTTCTGTCGTATATTGATCACCATGGACATATTGGTCACGCTGGATCACATATGTGATTGTATGAGTTGCTGCCGTAAAGAAAGAAGTAATACCGTAGTATGTGGTGAGTTAATCATGGAGGAGGAAAGGAATCCGTCGTATAGTATAGAGGCAGATGAATAATGATTTGAATACGGACACGTGACAATGTGAGTGTGGAAGCATACTAGAGGTGTAGGACACTACGAGTAGATTCCATGGTTATGGTAGTTAGACTAAGCGATTCTAGAAATACTTAAACGCAATAGCTAACTTTCGCAGCATTTTTGCCTTTCTATAACCGACTATCTGCACAGGTAATGTGCAAGCGGAAATTCGTTTGCATAAATGAGATGCGTTCTTATCAATTCACAAATGAAGATCGTCTCTCGAGAGGGAGCTTTGTTTCGATGATCGCCATGGAGTGTATCAATTGAAATTCCCTATTCTATACTGGTATTTTTGGAAAGCATATTAGAATAGGTTCTATCGGCATAGTCGAGGTGACGAGTTGAGGTTGCCGTACAAACAAGCAGGTATCCATGTATGCGTTTAGATATGAGGTTATCGTAAGGCATGTACGGAAAAATTTTCGAACATCAAAAGCTGATTTCTAATCGGTAATTGCGACGTTTAGCTCTATAGCGACGATGTGTTTATTTCAACTATATAATTCATCCGATTGGTCGATAGCTTAGTTATTAGCAAAAGTATTCAAATGAAATCTCAATTAAAGACCGTCGTATGAATTAGCCTCTATTTTAATCATAAATTTCAGTTTCATTTCACTCTATTATCATATTTCAATTCATAGATTATTTAAATGTGATTTTTTTGCATTTGCATTTTCTATAATTTTCTAGGATTCGAGAGCAATTAGCGCTTGGCTCATGAATATTTCTCGTAATGAGGATGATTTCTATGGTTTCAAAAACTTGTTGAACCGATCAAAATAGTTTCATAGTCTTGCAATTATGATCAACAGTTATCCTGTTCATCTAGAATTAAAGTTTATCTTTTCATGTTCTCAAATGTTATAATTTCAAAGTACGTCCTCGAGTTATCCATAGGTGTCATTCATAGGTATCAGTCCTATTTTATGTAAAAGCCCCCCTATAATTGGCCGTATCGCTACAAAGATTTCCACGCTTTTATTGCAAATTGTCGTTTCCAAGTTAAATATGCAATTGGCATTCGGATACACTCACTCGCAGGGCGGTTTATTATGATGCTTGGATGGAGAGTTCAGAATGTATGTACAGAAATTTGCATATGTACGCTACTTCCTAGCTAAGTCATTAGGAACGTCTTATATCGATAAATTAGTGGATGTGGCCCAACACGGGAAGAGGTCTTCAATGAGGGAAATAAGAGGTTCCTGAGGATATCAGTGGATCACTAGTGTCTTGCATCACTCAGATGACATAGTCATTCGCAACGGATGTCTTGCAAAGGTAAATGCTTCTTTATTAACGCCAGTTTCATTGAACGGAGTCTGTTAGCGAGCATTGGCTGTTAGGTCTTTTTATGTGTTGCGTTTTCTGTTCGGTGGAATAAGATTTGCATTTTATAAACGGGTTATTTGATGCCTCATCGAGAAGGCTGGCTCCACTCTCTATGAGCAAGCTATGGCTAAGAGACCTGAGGTTTATAATCTTTGTCTAGGAGTCCTCTAGTTTTTCAGGCTTTTCGAGCGGACATCTGATCGAGAAAGGACGATTTCGTTGCTTTTCTGTGAGCGAATTTATGAAGTTTTACTCTGGATTATCCACATACGTTACAAGCGTGTTGAATTTTTGAGTTTTTATCAAAAGGCTATTTTTATCAAGTCGAAGTCAGCGTGAAATCCTCGGATTTAATAGAGTGCCTATCGGAAGGGCATATATTACCTTCCTGATTATACTGGAGCTGTATAGTCAAGGAAGTGATTTATAAAGACATGTATGTATAGCACAATACAGTGGTGTTGCGAGAAAATAAAATCCAGCAAGCCACGAAATCACATCGTTGTGGGGTTTGATCTAAGAGGTTGATCGTATGATTTGATCAAAAAAATGACAGCGTACGAGAATTAGATCATATAAAATAGAATGTTGCGCACCTTTATGTCACCCCGAACGTATCCTATTCACTTTACTCGATCTTCTTTCGACCTCAATTTCCGGCTCCTTCATTTTTCGATTTAAATATCCTTCATACCATGACGCCTTTTACCAGACTAGAGATTGGAGCTGCAAGATTTTTTATTTATATTCTAACACTACATCACATTCAAATTGATTCCCGCTTTTTGACGTATTTGAATAATGAACACAGAGAAGGATAGTTCGGTGTTTGGGGGTGAGGTGGTTAGTGCAGGAAATGAAACAGTTGCACGAGTAAAGGTCCGATTAGTTCATACGTTTTCGCGTGGACTATCATAAAGCATCACAATTAATTACTCTGATCTATTTAGCATATTTTCATTTCTCCCATTGTCATGTTGTTTGTTGTTGAGCCGTATTTTAGAAGACGAGCGGCAATGTGAAGGTGATCTGGGGAAGGGGGAGGAGGTGATCTGGGGAAGGGGGAGGAGGGAGGAGGGAAGTGGGGGTGAAGCATTTAATAAATACATGCCGTCTGTACTAACGCAAATTGTTGTTTCTTGTAATTGACTGTGATTTATGGCCGATAGCCATGATCTTATGTCGTCTTTGTGCGCATGAGTTGGCAATTACGTTTAATCATATGGCGTACGTTTATCCTTACTAGTCGGCGTCATTGTCGGACGTATAAATTGAGATGGAAAGCCTGAAAGACCGCTTCATTCATTTGGCGAGAAGAAATTTTAGAGGCTTAATATATTCGGGTTTAGATGGGAAAGGTACAACAATTATTGACATCATCGTCAAATTTTTTTGGATTTTACTGAAGTAGGTCGATTTGTTGTTTTAATTTCAAAACGATTACACACTGGTCCAGATTTATACCAATTGTCACTTCTTCCTCCCTCCTACCCCCTCATCCCTTCTCTGACTATGGGGGGGGGGGGGAGGGGGAAATCCGGGAAATAGCTGCCACACGGCTGTCATCTTGCAGCATGCAGTAAACCCGACTGGATTAGTAAAGGTTGCTCAAAACTGATTTGATTCAGGTCAGCAAGAAACTGGATTTGCTATTTACAGTGCCTCATAAACTGGTTCAACGAAAATTTGAATTTAACATGAATGGCGTATGCGCATTAATGGTAATAACTATACAGCCGAAAACATACTACTGCACAATTCACTGTTCACCACAGAAAGCAGTAGAACCACTGTCAGAATTGCAGGTGGTATATTTTAAGGCTTGCCATCTTTGGGTAATATTGCCGCTTTTGTAGGTAAATGTCTACTCTAAGCGCCTAGTAGTTTGTATGGCATTCGTTGACAGGTAATAAATATTAACCTTTAATTTCAAATTACCTATTACTTCGAAAGAACTACACGTCAGTGGGAGGTGATCTCGACTCTAAAGGTACTGTGCACATAATTTTATGCAAATTTTTTTGCATATTTCTCTTTCACTCTTTTCTCACGATTATATTTCTAACTTATTTGAAGACTTATAAACGGCTATTTCGATGAAGCTCATCTATTTGAATAAAACGTTGATTGTGCTGGAGCAAGTAGAAATTTTTTTAAAAAGTAGAGTGTTGTTCCCTATGGTTAGGATAACCTTCAAGGGAGGAGAGGAGTGTTGTTTGCACTAACGTCCGACCTTGAAAATTTCCTCGCGGTCGCCAGAGACGGATCGTCATCAAGAGTGCCTTATCTTTTCCTGATTTATCAAAACATCCGAGCGGGTCATCCGTGACCAACGTTTTTTTTGGGGGGGGAGGGTATTGTTGCCAAAGAATTTCTTATAATTTGTCGAATCATTGGGATGACCACTCGCCTTGTTTGTGTTGTATAAAGTTTCTACGCCCGCTGATATGGCTCGTTAAATCGTTGATTTTATTGGTCACTATTCGCCTTTTGAAGGAGTCATTCGTGATTGGATCGACGAACTTTCTTGATGGCATGCACTCAGAGGATCGATGAGCCGCTGTTTAGCGATGACGACGATGAGACAAACGATGATCAACCGGTAGGTGATTTTCTTATGCAGAAAAAAAAAGAGGACGACGTGTTCTTCATTGTTGGCCTTTTTTGGTTTTTTGCACATTTTTTTGGTAATATGACCTCATCATTTGCGTTATTATAGTGCGATATTTAAATTCATCAAGAATTATGTTGGGAAAGTGTTGCTTAAAATTTAAGGTGCATGAAATGGCACTGCTGGGTAATTCGTCTTATTTTTCAATCGCATTTAGGTTGTATAATAATAAAGGATGCATAAAAGCGTTATTCATATATGCGATACTAAGTGATGGCATGGATTGTTCAAGATTGTTTCACTTCCGGGGGATCGCGATCAGCCGAATACCGTCGATCTCTAACAGTTCCACTGATTAGGTCTTAAATTTCCTCTCCCAAAGTTGTTTGAGGTGCATTTAGTCAACCGAAACTGAATGACAATTTCCTTTTCAAAAACGTACACTTTTGATAAGTGTATAAATTCCACCTTCAGAAGGTTTTCCGTGCATTCAAAGGTTGGTGTAAGGCAGAGAAAGTCTTTGCCAAACAGAGCGGTGCCTTCTCAAGAATCATGGAAAGATCTAGTATATTTTTTATTGAAATTCAAGGATAAGCAGTGTCACTGAACCAGTTTTGATGAAAATATGTGACTGAAAACCGATTTAGTCGAATAGATGGCACTCGAAGCTCCCAGGTCCTTGATTTGGTCAAGGTCAGATACAAAGTCGGTTCTCAGGTTGCGCATTTTCAAAGACATTCAGAATCACCAGCTGTGAAAGTCCAAGGCTAAATGATGGTAGCTTATAGGGAGGTCGTAGATGGGGATGCTTAGGTCCTTCAAGGCAGTCACATTTTAAAATGCTGCCAACATTCATGTTCGAAGTGTGCACACTCTAAGCAAAGTTTGATGAGAGTCATAAACTCCAACCAACAGGATTCTTAGGACGTCATTTTGAAAAGAGCGGAAGGCATTAGGAGAAGTAGAAAGAGTGTGGGGTGTTCAAGTGAGTGCCGCCGAAAGTGAAGCCGGACTTGAGTTTAGCTTACCCGAAAAAACTAGTTCCAGTGTTGATTTAAGATCCAAATCCATAAGGCCATGTTGGTGATATCTGTGAGGATAGAGGTCATAAAAGTGAACATTTCCAAAAATAAAATCAGTGTTCGCTCTAGCTCGTGAAAAGCTCCTCTAATAGTTTTTGGTTTAAAAAATTGGAATCAAAAACTTCTTTCGCTTGCTTGACCCAATAGTTAGAAAAAAACCCGTGCATACGTATGTAAAAGCTTTTCCGGGGCAATATTTCTCCCAGTATCGCAAAAGGGACTAAAAGTTTTTGCTCATGTTTTAAAGGTTTTTATACAAGGTACCGCTAGATATCCTTTGTTGTTGTCAGTCAACCTTTGATTTGTAATTATAAGTAATTCTCAGGTTGGCTATGTGGAGTTTGACGTGAAAGGTATAACGAAAAAATGCGCAGTATTGAAGGAAGAAAACGTTATAGGACGGGCGGCCGATAAGGGAGCAACTATCATTATCGATGACCCGGTTCAGTTGTCATTTTCTTCAAACATTTCGTCCTTTTTTATCTGTTTTTATTTGCTTCTATGTGGGGTTCTACTGCAAAGGTAGGATCTTCTGCGCCTTTGTTGTGCTAGAGGTGATTAATTATTCAGTCATTATATTATGTAATTATTTGATTGTTATGTTTCGAACGAAACCATCAGGCATATTCCAGTTCTATGATATGTTTGGAATATATGAGAGGAAAAAGATTTTCTCGTTTTCCATGAGAGAGAAGTGGATAATACGCCTTCTAGGATAACTGTTATAGCGGGACGTGAAATTGGAGGGATGGTGACATGGTTGTAAAACGCATGTTTCATATAAGCGAGGTGCATATGATTGGTGATGTTGTTGCAAATCGATTTGTATAATACAGCAGCTCTTTTTAGTGGAGATCATAGTGCAGTGGTTTGACGGTTGGCATTTTCAAACATCACCCATCCGAGCATCGTTTCAGACAGTATCATCAACGCATGCACGCATTACAGCAGTCGATAGAAACACATTCTTTATAACAGATCTCAAGTCGACGAATGGTACCCAAGTAGATCAGGTAATTTTTACTATACATCCTGATTGAAGTTATTCTGTATTTTTGTCTTCGCGTCCTTCCAAACGTCGTAACTTTCGGGTTGTGCTGTAATTTCATTTGTTGATTTTCGGATAGAGAGGGGACGAAAGATTTATCGTCCGATAAAAAGTTGGAATTTCGAATTTGCAACATTATTTCCTGAGAATTTCCATTTTCTTCGTTTTGTTCTAATACTTTCAAACTAATGTTTCCCAATAGTAGTGATAGTCGGATAAGTACGGGCAACCTAAGCTAATATATTGCATTCATCTATTCTTCTCAGAGGAGACCTGATTATGCGTAATAAAATGAAACTCAACAAGATGGAAAATATTCGCAATTAGGTAATATGAAATGTGAGTATGATGAAAGTGCGGGCGAGAAGGATTTTTTTAGAAGTCGACCGAATTCTGATCGATAGCTGAATAGCCAACAATGAACATGATGATGAGGATTATATTTAGGTGAGATTGAGCGAACCTTATCGGCAATATGGTTTACGTGATGGTGCGATTCTCTGTTTTGGCAAAGTTAGGGCGAAGTTCACAATGATCGATGCGATGCCTATTGCAGCGGTATTTTTTCTTTTTCATTTCTTTGAATGAAGAAGAAAAAGCAGTAAAACCTCAGCATGAGATTCGTGTGTAGGTTTATAGAAGGGAGGGCAGAGGTGGGCACCAAGTTTTAATGTTCCAGACTGCTCGCGTGGATAGGATTGTAACCATCAGAACAGGTCAGAAAGGCATGTAGTCGAGCAGAAGAGATTTATTGATCTCCCAGCGAAAACCCTTCCAGCTTTTAAATTTGTTTTATTAACAATGGAACAGTACCTTGCCTTTTCTTTCCAGATTTTAGCCCTGAATTATCGGCGTTGATTGAAAGTTCAGCAAGGCAGCTGAAATATAAATACATATTTTAAAATCTTTATTTTGCAAGCGAAATAAAATGAGCGCTCAAAACATGAGGCCAAGTGAGGGAAAAAATAAACCACGCGATCACAGCGACCGAAAAGTCGCCGTCATTCGAACACTCACTCGTCAATTCCTCGAGGTTGAAATGCTTTAGGCAGTTAATAAACGCGAGCAGAGTAGTCCTTGAGACGACATCAATAGAAAGTTTATTCCATTGTCTGACGACCCGAAAAGAAGAAGAATTGTTAAGGTTGAGACTCGCGGAAACAATCAAAAACAATGAATTCATGACAAAATATATCGATCGGAATAAGAGAACATTGAATCAAATGCAATAGCAGCAAAATAGTTGAGAATTTTAAAATACAATATGAGTCTAATTCAAGGCGGCTTTATTAAAGCGATCTTGAGCCGAAAATGTGTAGAATAAAGAAATCTATTTCCAGCTCTATCAGATGTAATAGGCTTAGCTAATTGTTCATTAAGAGTGTTATTTTTGGCTGCATAGTTTTCGCAATTGAAGACGAGAAGTATATGCTACTCAGATCAATAAGGCCGTTATGCTATGCTTCCTATAGTCTTCGGTTAAACCCGTCATAAATTCTTAGTTCTTTCAAGGTTGTATGTATGCAAATGTTTTTAAATTATGTGTTTAATTCGATATATTCGAGAGTGTTCCTCGCTTGTCTTGGAATTGAAATTGCTTATTTTGTCGCGATAGGCATAACATATTTAGGCATATAGCAAAGAAATCAATTCAATGATCTCGTTGTAAAAATATTTTTTAAAATGTATTTTCGATGAAAGTCTTTGTTGATTCAGGTATATTACTGCTCAATTTCTAAAAAAACTTCTTGGCTGGCTTAAGTTCTGCTTATTTTACTACTGAACTCATGCGAAGTTTTGGGAGTGGATTACTGGCAGGTTACTGAATTATTAGCTGACAGCTAACTTGTTGTGAAGTAGTCGATAGTTTTATAAGCTCGATTTCCGCTATTTCCTTTGGCTTCCCTCATTTGGCGATCTCTATCCTAGCATTGCCGGATTATGAAGAGAGTGTCTTTTCCTGCATTATTTATTACCTTACGCAGTTTTTTTAGAATTGTAGTTCCAAAAAGTAACGAGAGGAGGGAAACATTTGATTCGCAAATTTGGGAAGGGCGATCGTTGCAAAGATGGTCTTAAGTTTGTGTCAGAGTACCTGCAAACAGACCAAAGGGCCACTGATGTAATTTGTTCATTTGACTGCGAGGGGATTTGAAAGAACAGCTAAGCACTTTTTATACTTAATCTTCCCACATATCAGTATAGCATGCGTTTGAAACTCCGGCATATTCTTTTCTACAATGTGGGCAACTCGTAGTTCATGCATCATTCTTTCGCATAATTGGGGGATATAGGACCTCCCCACATCCTCCCCCTCCGCTCTGCACCTCATCCGCACCTTCTCTTTATCTGCTATGGTTTCGCTATCTTTGAATGTTTTTAATTGGGTTTATTGCAGGGTGTTCCTTTGCCTACAGCACCTGCGTTTGTGTTTGCCGGTTCGCCTATCAGTAAGTTTCTTTTTTTCCTTTATTTAAAAAATCCACCCTGCGCTTCTTATTTAGGATGTTGCATTATCGATGTAATGAGGATTGAATATCAAAAATGGAATTTTTGTGCAGCATTGTTTCCTTTTACAACGTATAAAAAGGAAAAAATTTTTTTACACAGATAAAGTAAGTATTAGATTTGCATTATCTTTATCAGTGATTAAAAGGGAATTATATTGGCAAGGACGTTTTTAATTTGAATCGTTGCTGTTAGAGGCGAAGGTTTTTCGAAGATTGAATGCAGTCGTTTGAGCTGTGTTTAGAGCAGACGCATCCATGTTGATTTTTTTTTTTTTCAGCTCGTTCACCACTTGCAAGTACAGAGAGCTTATTGAAGGTTTGTTACGGTTCTTCACTTCAGGTCTTTTTGTCTTTGTATCTATCTTTATAAGCTCATGCTTGCGTAGGATTACAAGGTCTATTTAAAAAAATATCGACGAAAACCTCATTTGTATAGTGAAAAGAAAAAGAAACTGTTTTAATTTATGAGCCACAAATGGATTATTTTTGTACACATGCAGGCTTTGGAAGACAGAAGTCGTTTTTTGCAGCGCAGAATTTGTTTGCAACTTTCCTGCTAAAATTTTGAAACATATGGAAATTGTTTATAAAGGAATTTAAATTTTTGGCAGTGAACTTCGACATTTATTTACTGATTAGGATGCATTTCTTGATTTGCTATGAATTTTTAATGAAATATTTGAGTTAATTCATAGATGTTCGCATGTTCCGTTTTCATTCTTTGCATATATTCTGCACTTTGTATATTTTTGACAGTCCTCATTCTTGTGCTTCATCAATCGCTAAGCGCTTTCTCAATTATATTGTAGTACATTTTTGTAACATTATATTTATATATATATATATATATATATATATATATATATATATATATATATATATATATATATATATATATATATATATGCAGCTGTACGTAATATATATACTTACTTTTGAATTTCCACCGTTCCCTTACCATATCTTTTTCTACCGGCTTGCAATATTTTTTATTATTTAACGTTTAGATGACCATCCCGATCGATGCGTTATGTAAAGTAACATGCCCACTACCATCAAAGGAAGCATCTTCGGTAAGCTTACTAGCGCAGCCTTTACAAACGGATCGGCTGCACGCTTCATCTCCGTAAGTCATTCTTTTATGCGGTCATTGTTTTAGAGTTATTGTATGACAGCTTTTGCGGGTCAGTTATGTGCTTAATATGACAACCGTCTCATCACGAAAAATTTTATAATTCGTGACTGATGGATTTGATTGGAAGATGACACGGCTCTGACTAGTATCGAAGCTTACGCAATGCCAGCCATGTTTCCCGATTCTTGTAATTGGCGAGTAGAGGTCGCGGCACTTTGTCAGTCTCATTTAACCTAAACATGGGCGACTTGTCCGATCAATTCCAGAACTCATTTCCTTTAGGGGAGCGATTGGGATTTGGCCGGTGATGTTCTTGCGGCTTAGATTAAGGGGCGAGAGCAGGAGAGAAGGAGTCCTCCTGAAATTCGAGAAGAAATAACCGGTCTTAGAAAAGTTTCGTTTTGGTTTGCGTTATTGAACTCACTAAACTTATCGAGGCCGTTATTTCCGTTTGATCGTTTAGAAACGGGAACACTAGCGTTTTTTAATTGAAGGAAGAAAGCGACGAGCCGTTTCGATTCGGACGGTGTATATCGTTCGATGATCGAACAGGCAAACAAACCAAGAGCTGATATACTTATTCATCCGGACATGCCTAAGTCGAAGGATATTTACGATTTGGAGAGTTCACCGGGCTTGTCGCCGAACAAGGAGGGTCACCATGTTGATCCATCTCCATCGGAAATATTATCAGCAAGGGGCAAAATGCGAGTTCATCAACGAACAGTCCTTAAACCACTGACCTCGGAAATGTGCAATATAGCTGCAAACAATGGAAGATCACCAAAAGAAATGAGGCAAGGTGAAGGAGAAAATGACGTGAACGATCGGTGAATATCTTCGTTTTTAACCTATCCAGGTCTTTGTTTTATGGTCATCGGTAGGATTCCGGCAATTCAAAAAAAAAAAACTTATGAGTGATTGAAAAATTGACGCATATTTCTGTTCTGATTCCTTCTCCAGCTTTTATGTTGAGATCAGAAGTCTGAGCCTTTTTAATCACTTTTTTCATGACTCATTGAGGTCTGGTTCTAAACTTATACAGCTTACATAGAGAGCTGATCGTCGACACAAATGCATACTAGACCTTGAGCTAGCAAAAATTGTTTACATTATTATGCGCGTTTTGTAGCGATCGATCTGTGTACAGCATACATCATAAAATTTACAGCCATTGCGGATTTCGAACTTAATTTAAGGCGTAAAACTTAGTTCACTTTATGTAAAACTTTGTTCCTTTTAAATCCAATGGCTTTTGATTTTTCTTTTTTTTTGTTCATCTAACTTTGATATTTCTTTTATTATTGAAGGCTGGAGCTGATTTTTGCATAATCTTTTTTACTCATTTTCTCCGAGAGTTATAGACAGGTGATATCGATGCTCTAAGTTTTAATTTGTTATTCGTTAGCGGGTGAGAGAAACAATGAGGCAAGGCATTATGTTAGTTGTTCAGCAAAGAAAAACAGTGTATAGTTAATTCATGCTTTCGTTGCTTTAACGAGAGGTATGGTGAAAGTGCGCAACACACCGATATCTCTTTAGATAGGATACAGCAGCGCAGCACTCGAAAAAGGCAGCGAAAGCATATGCTGAGGTCAGTTACAACACCAAGATCGAGCAGTATTAAGAGACAGTCCCGCCGAAGACGGTCGCAGGAGGATGATGTGTACAAATGTTCAGGCAGCAGCGATGTGCGCGGCAACGAAACACAAACGCCGAGAAGATGTTAGTTACTTGCATATTTACTTGTTTTTATGAGTTCACATATCAGGAGACTGACTGTAACGGTCGGTTACTAGTAATACGTCTTTAAAGATTCTACTTCCCCCCCCCCCTCCAAAAAAAGGTGCAGTCGATAAACCTGTAATTTTGTGGGTCTTTGCACTTAACTAAGCAGTCTTATGTCATGTGGTAAGGTGCTGCGTTAATATTGGTAGTGGACTGAGCTTGGGGAAGCGTGCATCTTGCCATCTGTCATTTTTTAAGTAATCTGTTCACCTTTGTTTTATGGGTTTGCAATACTTCAAGATGGCCAGTTTCATGGGCTTTCAGTGTTTGTTCAACTTCCTTGCCACTATGTGCTTGTAATTGCCGTTCAGAGCATCTTACTGGATGAGTGAGGTGGTCATGTAAGGAGGGTATTATGAAATGCTGGTGCATCAACATTCGTTAGAACCGTATGAGTACATAGCATGTGATAGAATCTAGGAAAGACCTGGGGGGGGGGGGGGGAACGAATATTAACTTTTTCCATGCTTTAGAAGTTGAATCGGTTGCATGTTATCTGATGTTGCAGTGTTATCAGAAGTTGTCAGATATGACACTGATTAAGGTGGAAAGTTTACTGAATAGAAGCATTTCTACAGTTAACCTGTTGAACCTTAATGTGATCTCTCTATTGACATATATTATCGAATTGATATTCGACATCTATCATTATTGTGTCACCCTCCTGCCATTTCTCAACAGCACAAAGAGGAGACTTTTTTGTGAGATTATATTCTCGTTTTTGCATTATCATTTCTGGAAACCGTCAACTAGATATTCTTGTGAAAAGCTCAAAATCAAGGTTTTATCAGAGATTTAGCGACTCTTTAAATCAAAGTTTTAAGCCAAAATTGTTCACGATTGGTACCGAACGTTGCTATTAACGTTGAGGTTATTTTGGCAGCGATGTTTTACACTTTGTTCTTAATAGGTTTTATTGGTTATCACTTGTAACATTAAAGGTAGTAACATTGAGGATATTTTTACTACCCAAAGGAACCTTACTGAGTTCTGTGATGAGATGTCGAAAGCCCTACGGATATTGAATTTGCGACGAAAGTTTATATAGTTCGCAGTAAAGCGAATTGATAGAAAACAAATTTCGTTGTTTATTGGGCTTCTTTACCTTAATCTCGACGTAATAGTTTTCATGATACGGCAGTAGGTTACATTAGTTTGCGCAATGGTTGGCAAATATGGAAATCGAATAACAGGGAACACTTCATGTCTTAATTTCCATCAGTTTTTATGGATGTTGTAGCCTCACGCTTGGCGAGTGGCGAGCGTCGAATCGTCGACTTTGGCGTTTTCTTCGATTTTGTGGAACGCAACGACAATGCAGAGTCATGTCAGTCGGAAGGATGGGAAAGTGATGACGATATTCCTTTAGCTGTGGTCAAAAAACGTTTGAAGAGGGGCGGAGATGAAAAGGGGTGGCGAATATGTCCATCAAATGGTTATTTTCTCAATAACTTCATCGATATGAGCCAGTTGCACTGCACTTAGAAGGGGACACGTAGGGGATGGCTTCACTCAATTTGTCTCCAGTGTATTATGGGATTAAAGTGCAATCTGAGTGTTTTTATTGAGTGAGGAATATTCCTTTGATGTCTGTTGCATTTTGGCGTATGGGGAATCAGCGCTTCCGCATGCTCACGGGCTTGTTACTTCCGAATATTGAAATATGCGCAGAAATTCAAGTATTTGAAACATTTATCGGCGAAGTCTTGAAAAATTCTTAGAGACTTGTACCTTCAGATGTGCTCGCCCGATCTTCATTGTATTCGCTGCAATTTGTTTCCTTTTCTGTCAGCTCTTTTACAATCCTACGGATGTTCTCACTAAGTCCAAGTTGAGTTTGCATTTGCAGACGAGGGGACAGGCTGTACAACAAAAAAGGAGCAACGCTCGAATTGCACTGTGGGAACTCCGAAGAGATTTCAGACAAAAAAAAGATAGCTTACCTTTGGACGCCTCACAACGTGGAATTTCGGCAAGTCGACCAAGCGCAATTAGAAAGGAAAATCTGCTTTAATTTTTACACGTTTGCAGGAAATTTTCTAATAAAATAAAAGCCGACTTATGGAAACTCAAGGACAGGAGGTATCGTTTTTTACTTCAGGAGTCTCCGATCCCGAAAGGTCACAAAATAGCACTGCCGCATCTCAAATCGCCATGTTTCAATTATTTATTGTTCAGAGATGAGAAATCACCGAATTTAGCATCTCTCTGTAGGAATTATCGCACTTGAGGGCTTATAAAATTTGCTCGTTGATCTTCTTCTGTTTATTCTTGCTTGACAACGAATGTTTATTGTTGCATTTATGCTGCCGAGCAGATGCGTTTTTTCATTTCTCGAATTTTGGTGAAGCCGGTTGGTTTATTGAGCGGAACTACATGAAAAAATCTTATCACTGGGGTCACTATGGCCTGCATTTTCACTTATCTTTACATAGATTCAAGGGGTGCTGTTTGGTGATAAACGGGAGTATCTCGATCCACTTCATGTGTGATCTTCTATATTTATTCCACTCCACCTGGCGTTCTTTGATTACGCTTTTGAATGCAAGAATATAAATATGCTTGCAATCCACGAAGCACTATGTGATAATATGGGGACGATGTTGCAATTTTTAGCTTATAAACTAAAAAATTGTTTTGTTTTCAGCGGCGAATCGAGAAGGCTGCCTAAATACTCGCCTAGCAGACATGCTTTATCGTCATTTGCCGATCGAGTAGTTGCAGGTATAGTCGTGGTTTTTTATCTGGCAAATGTGGTGCTTTTTCAGTGCTCATTTTTATCGTTCATTGTGCTCACGATTCCATTTGTTTTCCTTTCTGCGTGTCATGCATGCTGCTATTCTCTTCGAGGAGAATAATATTGATGCGGAATTCGGCTGTTGGATATAGAATGTTTTTTTTTTTTGTAAGATCTTGAGTTCATGGAGTTGCTGACTTCCTCTGTGTGCAAGGGAGATTTATACCATTCTTAAATTTCAAAGCGCGTATATATTTAAGAAAAAGGCTAGAGGGGGAATGTCTTCAGCAGAAGTGAAGAGGTTTTTTTTTAAATTTATCTTTTCGTTTCAGATTTATCGGTGGTTTTCCAGACTCTGTGGGCCAATACGTCGGATAACGGATTCGACGTACACCTATTTCAATAGGGGGGCTCAAGTTTTTGGGAGGGAGGTCACTTGCGCTTTCCAAAAAGTTTGAAAGAGGAGGTTTGGAGGGGGCACGTACAAATATGGAAATATCGTATATGCTTTGGAAGGATGACTGTGACGTTTATATATGCTGTTGTTTTGTGTTGTCCATCAAAGATGGTGGAAACTTAAACCTGAAAGGCTTCTTATCATAAAAGCAGTCCCCAACGTCCTCCAGTTAGGCGGGGAGGGGGGGGGGGGAAGGGGGAAGAAGTAGTTAAGATTCCTGAGAATTCGAAAATTACAAAGTGACGCCAGATTAGCGAAGGCTCGAGTTTGCAATTAAAAGGGAGGAAGCGTTTTGAATTTTGACGCGTTATCCCATAGTTAAAACATCGCTACTTTTTAAAAAAATCCATTCCATATTCGCACTGCTTAACTTCCGGTGCCACTTCTGTTTTTTTCCTTTAATTTAAAGCAGTCATGCTTTTTTAATCCTTAGCATTTTCTTTGTCTCTTCAATTCTAATCTCTCCAGGAATTTTCAGTGTTCTCATTAGAGAGGATTGCTGTTGTCGTTGCATTCGTGAGCATTTATTTGAGCGTATGACCTCATTAAATTCTATGAAAAGCATTTACGTATGAATTGTACCTCCGAGATTAATCGCTGTTTCCTATGTTTTTCCTCAATATAGACTTTATTTTCAATGTTTTTAATATAGCGTCTATGTTTATGCTTCAAGTGACATGCCTGATATAAAGAGGCTCCATTTTGACTTAATTTATCTTCATCATTTGTACTTTCTTCACAAAGACAGTTTTCAGACGAGTGAGAGCATATTGATATCTTTACCTTCGACGCTTTTTAAAAGAATTCCCGCACGAATCGTCGTTATTCCATCTCATTCAGGAAAGTGGCGAGAAGAGATTCCTCGCCTTTTTAGAAGAAAAGCACTGGCTAAATAACAGGTCCAAAGTCCAAGATTTGTCTGCTGGCACTCTTCTGGCCTGAATAAGAGTTTAACTTTGAAGCGTTCAGGACAGGAAACTTAATAGTGAAGGGTTTTCGAGCATGACTGCACTTCCTTTTTGTCACTTTTTGCTGTGATTGGTCTAATGAGTGCAATTTCAAAGATGAATACCGATCGTATCACCTCAAGAACTTTCTAAGTGAACTGGTAGTGATCACTCAACGACGGTGACCATGTGAGCGGGTGGCTTTTGCGACTGTAAGTAAGCAGTGTCAGTGATATGGCAATGAGTTCACAACAACGGGTAAAGGACTTGAGCGGAGCTTTTTCATTTTCCGGTGGATGGCGTTTTATAAACGTCATTGAATATTGACCAGGAAAGAGTCAATAAGACCTAGGGAAAGTAGGGAGCTTTTTTCATTTCCGTGCAAGGGGGCTTCATTTTAGGAGTTTCAGGAAACATAATGTTCAGGTATTTTTCATAGGAATTGCTGTGTGATGCGATCTAGGTAAGGTGGTGAGATTTGCTGATTGTTGTTTAGTTTCGCCTGCTAGAGCTCCGATGAAATAGTTTATTCAACAAAATATTGCATGAATACGTTGAAAAAATATCACTTTGCATATGTGGTTTGCTTGACATCCACAATGGAGTGCTAGATATGAAAGTTGACTTCGGTAAACTCAACATCATTTCCATTTCCCCACAATCCCTGTTACCGATGCTCGGTTGTTGACACCACTGGGCACGTGTGTAGCCGGGGATCGCATCCACCCTTCGTCATTTTCATTTTGCCGATCATTTGTGCAACTGTTTTGTTCACCATTTTAGGCTTAAATTATTGCTTAAGCATCGAGCGCCTTTTTGCATTCTAATAAGAATTCATGTCGCGTATAATAATGCGTTGTATATCGGTACTGCAAGAGTTAACTATTCCTAACAGTCTAACGAAATCACTCATCCATGCATATATGGATTCTTCGCCTCATGACGTGACAAAATAGCTAAATTAATTTGTTCTGAACAGCTTAAATTGCCGTAGTCGGGCTATAGGGGATTGCGACCGTTTCCTTTTCGTCATCTCCTTCAGAGGTTTGATGCAGCTAATGTTGGCACCATAACTTCGCCAAAGAAGGAAGTCAGTTAGTGAAGTCTTGAATGAAACAATGCGGGGGAGTGCAAATAAGCTCGCAGCGCTGTTACATCCATAGGCCAAGTTCTTTACCATGTGAGGAAGCTCCGTTTGCATCATTTTCAGTTTTTCATTAATGTATTTTAGACACAAATAAAACGAAGCTTCTGCAGATACGCTTAGTAGCATAGGAGTTAGCATGGACAAGTTGAACAGCACCTCTGAACCAAAAAAGTGCTTGTGGCCGACGTGTTCTTCTAACTCCTCTCGGTGACCGTATATCTACTCTAAGTGTTTATATCATTCCGTTCCATATCCGACTTACATACATGAAGGTAATTCTTTTCGTTCGACTAGTTTCATGTTGAAACCAGTAAAGGTGAAGTTATTAAGTTTCTCTGATACGAAGTGCACAGTGCGTCCTTCTGTATAATAGTAATAATAATAATAATAACTGGCTTTTTATGCGACTCACACGGAGCAGAATATTCCAAACTGTGAATCCTGCCGAGTGGATCGCAAAAAGGCCGTACTGAAACAGCACTCTGCAAAGAGAGACGTAACAGACACAGTACTCGCGCCTTCGACGCTCGGGGAGGCAGCAGGGAAAGAAATGGGTAACAGGCTCGCGCCTTCGGCGCTCGCAAAGACACCAGGCGAAGTAGTACACAACAGAAGTGGGGATGCGAACCTCTACTGTCTATCTGGATTTTATTTCAGTATTTATGCTATGCAGTGGGGGATACTACACCTCCACACAACTCCTAGGCTCTGACAAAGAAGGGGGCTTCGGCCTCTCTTTACATCATACATCAACCGGTAGGGGCTTCACTCCCTTCCTACCACGCACAAAGAATATGTGGTGTGTGTTTATGCACCACACATATACGTCACACCGAACGGAAAAAGTTGATCCCTCCTCCCCTATACCACATACAAGCAGAAAACGCACTCCGAACGGAGTCGAGCCTTGCCTCTTCCCATGATACTTCATCTTAACCCAGTGCGTAGTCAACTCCGCCATTTGATGCTTGAGGAGAGAAAAAAACCTCACTACCAATATATTCCCATGGGAAAACGTACACACCGGAGCCGCGGGCCTGTTATTCAGTTCCTCGTCTTCTGGGTTGTGGCGCGGTTGGGTTGCCAATTACTTGGCCATCTGTCATAATCAGCACCCAGGTCCCCGGATTGTTATATATTTATCCGCCTCCTGTCATTCCGGCCACCGAAAGCGCGAATCTGTTGCGTGTTGCATTGCCTGTTGCCTTTTCATACATGAAGGCGCGGGCCCCTTCTCAACTTCATTTTTGTGTTTCCCAGCGCGGTGGGGGCGAGTTTTTTCGTCCAATTCTTCGATCGCCGTCTTTGCGAGCGCAGGATCCGCGAGTTTTTTATAAGTTTCTTGGTCTTCTGTGCGTCCCTGCGCCGTGGGGAAGAGCTTTCCGTCGAATTATCCCCACTGTCTTTCCGAGCGCCGTGGGCGCGAGTTTTCACACATTTTTTCGTCTTTTCTGTTTCCCAGCGCGGTGGCGGCGAGTTTTTTCGTCCAATTGTTCGCTCGCTGTCTTTGCGAGCGCAGGACTCGCACATCCTGCGCTTTTTATATTTCCCAGCGCCGTCGGCGCGAGTTTTTTTACATATTTGTTCGTCTTTCGTGTTTTCCAGCGCCTTAGGAGCGAGCTTTTCGTCCATTTGTTCGCTCGCTGTCTTTCCGCGCTCAGCATCCCCGAGTTTTTCACCCGTTTCTTGGTCCGTTGTATTCGCCAGCGCCTTCGGAGCCAGCTTTTTCGTCCAATTCTTCACCCCTTGTCATTTCGTGCGCCGGAAGCGCGAGCTTTTCACACGTTTCTTCGATTTTTATCTTTCCCGGCGCCTTCGGAGCGAGTTTTTTTGTCCGATTGTTCGCTCGCTGTCTTTTCGAGCGCCACCGGGCGATTTTTTTACACATTTCTTCGTCCTTGGTGTTTTCCATCACCTTCGGAGCGAGTTTTTTCGTCCAATTCTTCCCCCGCTGTATTTCAGCGCTCAGCATCCGCGAGTTTTTCACCCGTTCCTTCGTCTTTCGTGTTTCGCAGCGCCATCGGCCCGAGTTTTTACATATTTCATCGTCTTTGGTGTTTCCCGGCGCCTTCGGAGCCAGCTTTTTCATCCAATTCTTCGCCCTTGTCATTTCGAGCGCCGGGAGCGCGAGTTTTTCACACGTTTCTTTGATTTTTATCTTTCCCGGCGCCTTCGGAGCGAGTTTTTTTGTCCAATTGTTCGCTCGCTGTCTTTCCGAGCGCAGGATGCCCGACTTTTCCACACATTTTTTCGTATTTCGTGTTTCCGGACGACTTCGGAGCCAGTTTTTTCGTCCATTTCTTCGCTCGCTGTCTTTTCGACCGCCATCGGCGCGAGTTTCTTACATATTTCTTCGTCCTTGGTGTTTTCCATCACCTTCGGAGCGAGCTTTTTCGTCCAATTCTTCGCCCCTTGTCATTTCGAGCGCCGCCGGCGCGAGCTTTCAACACACTTTTGATTTTTATATATCCCGGCGCATTCGGAGCGAGCTTTTCCGTCCAATTCTTCGCCCGCTGTCTTTCCGCGCTCAGCATCCGCGGGTTTTTTACCCGTTCCTTCGTCATTTGTGTTCTGCGGCGCCATCGGCTCGAGTTTTTCACACATTTCTTCGTCTTTGTTTCGCAGCGCCTTCGGGGCTAGTTTTTTCGTCCAGTTCTTCGCTCGCTGTCTTTCCGGGCTCAGCATCCGCGAGTTTTTCACGCGTTTTTTCGATTTTTATCTTTCCCGGCGTCTTCGCAGCCAGTTTTTTCATCCAATTCTTCGCCCCTTGTCATTTCGAGCGCCGGGGGCGCGAGTTTTTCACACATCTCTTCGTCATTTGTGTTTCACAGCGCCACCTGCGCGATTTTTCCACACATTTTTCGTCTGTTGTATTTCCCAGCACCTTCGGAGCCAGTTTTTTCGTCGAATTCTTCGCCCACTGTCTTTCCGAGCGCCGAGGGCGCGAGTTTTTATCCGCTTGGTCGTCTTATGTGTTTGCGGGAGGCGAAGGCGCGACTTTGTTGCCCTTTTTTCCGCCTCCCATCTTTCCGGGAGCCGGTGTCGCGAGTTGTTATGCGTTTCTTCGCTTTTTGTTTTTCCGGGGGGCGATTGCGCGTGTCTGTTATATATTGATTGTTTATTGTTTTTTGGAGAGCTGAAGGCGCTCCGCTGTTCTCCATTTCTTCGCCTTCTCTCTTTCCGAGCGGCCAACAAGCGTGCGTATTATAGGTTATTTTACCTGTTGTCCTTGCAAGCGCCAAAGGCGTGAGCCTGTTATCCGTTGCGTCCCTCTTTGCACAGCGCTGTTTCGATTAGGCCTTGTTGTGATGCACTCCTCGGGATTCGCATTTTTGAACAATCATTCCGAGTGAATTGTATAAGAGGCCAGCTAATGCAGACGATTCTATTAAATACAGGAGATCGTAAGGCATTTTGCCCTTTCGCCAATGTGATATCATCAACGATCCGTTGGATTAATGTGGTTTTTGCGTGAGTTGGTTAAAAAGTTTTGTGATTTTGGTGGGCGAAATTACACAGCAGGCGCATAACAGTTCTAGCCCTCAACGCTAGCAAACACAGCAGGCGAAGTAATACACAACGGGTCCGTTTTGATCTGCCCCTACTTTGATCCATTCTCGTTTGACCTATCTTCATTTTGATCTACATTCATTTTGATCTCCATTTTGATTCATCTTCGTTTTGACCTATTCTCATTGTGACCTGTTTTCATCTCTATCTTCGTTTAGACTTACCTTCATTTTGATCTCCATTTTGGTCTTCGTTTTGATCTATTTTTACTTTGAACTGTTTTCATTTTGATCTACGTTCATTTTGAACTCCATTTTGATTCATCTTCGTTTTGATCTATCCCCATTTTGACTTGTTTTCATCTCTATCCTCATTTTGACCTACGTTCATTTTGATCTCCATATTGGTCTTCGTTTTGATCTATTTTTACTTTGAACTGTTTTCATTTTGATCTACATCCATTTTGTTCTCCATTTTGATCTGTCTTCGCTTTGAACTATCCTCATTTTGACGTGTTTTCATCTTGATCTTCGCTTTGACCCACCTTCATTTTGACCTCCATTTTGGTCTTCGTTTTGATCTATTTTTATTTTGAATTGTTCATTTTCATCTATCCCCATTTTGTCTTCGTTTGATCTACCTTCATTTTGATCCATTCTCATTTTGACCTATCTCCATTTTGATCTATTTTTATTTTGAATTGTTCGTCATTTTGATCCATCCCCTGATCTACCATTTTGATCTTTCATTTTGATCCATTCTCATTTTGACCTATCTCCTGATTTTGATCTATTTTTATTTTGAATTGTTGTTTTGATCTATCCCATCTTCATTTTGTTTCGATCTGATCTATTTTCCTATTTTCTTCGTTTTGATCTATCATTTTGGATTTTGATCTATTTTGATTTCGTTTTGATCTATCTTTTGTCTTCATTTTGATCTATTTTTATTCTTTTGAATTTCTTTTGATCTATTCATTTCGTTTTGATCTATCCATTTTGATCTTCGATTTTCATTTTGACCTATTTTTTTGATCTATCTATTTCATTTCGATCTCCATTTTGATCTTCGTTTTGATCTATTTTTATTTGAATTGTTTTCATTTTGATCTATCCTCGTTTTGATCTCCATTTTGATCTACCTTCATTTGATCCATGCTCGTTTTGTTCTATCTTCATTTTGACCTACATTCATCTTGATCTATCTTCATCTTGAATTATCCTCATTTTAACCTGTTTTCATCTTGATCTTCGTTTTGACCTATCTCATTTTGTTCTACATTCATTTCGATCTCCATTTTGATTTATCTTCGTTTTGATCTATCCCCATTTTGTCTTCATTCTGATCTACCTTCATTTTGATCCATTCTCATTTTGACCTATCTCCATTTTGATCTATTTTTATTTTGAATTGTTCGTTTTGATCTATCCCCATTTTGTCTTCGTTCTGATCTACCTTCATTTTGATCCATTCTCATTTTGACCTATTTCCGTTTTGATCTATTTTTATTCTGAACTATTTTCATTTCGATCTCCATTTTGATCTTCGTTTTGACCTATTTTTATTTCGAATTGTTTTCATTTTTATCTATCCTCGTTTTGATCTCCATTTTGATCTACCTTCATTTGATCCATGCTCGTTTTGTTCTATCTTCATTCTGACCTACATTCATCTTGATCTATCTTCATCTTGAATTATCCTCATTTTAACCTGTTTTCATCTTGATCTTCGTTTTGACCTATCTCCATTTTGTTCTACATTCATTTCGATCTCCATTTTGATTTATCTTCGTTTTGATCTATCCCCATTTTGACCTATCTTCATTTTGATCTATCTTAATTTTGACGTCTTCTTTCCGATCTTTGTTTTGACCTGTCTTCATTGTGATCTGTCTTAGTTTTCGTCTGTTCTCATTTTGGTCTACCGTCATTTCGATCTATCGTGATTTTGATCTACTCCGCTCTACAGAGCATAAAAACTGAAGCACGCACCACGCCGAATCGAACGCTCCATTCTGTTAGTATACTTTGTTTCGCTCCAGTGCATAGCCGACTGCGCTCTTCAACACTTGCAAATGCCGCAAATTTCACCTTCACTATATTTGCGAGGGAAAATATATACATTCCCTTTGCACCAGACGCTGTAGTCCTCTCGATGAGTAATCGCACTGGTTGGAATGAGGTCACCTCGCGCTCCAATTTGATACCGTATACACTTGTGCAACTCCGCATTTTATGATTTGCCAAGCACGGAAACCCTTAAGTGAGAAAAGGCATATATACACACTTTTCTCCCAAATGCAGTACACCTGCTCCCACCAAAAGGTATATCCTTGGAAAGCACAAAATTTCCAACATTCTAAAGAAAAAATGACAACAAACTAACGAATCGTTGTTGAGATAACGTTGGCAAAAAGGTAAAATGGCTTATGATCTTCTATGCTAATCAGATCAAGTCAAATTAGAAAAAGAAAAGATTTAAAGAGAGTTATCGCGTCCACAACAAAAAAATAGTGATGTTCTGTATATATACTGTATAAAATAGATATATGATTTTAATTTTAAAGAAAGTTATCGTCTAACACAACGAAATAAAATTAGTGATCTTCTGTATAGAATAGCTTAGACCTTCAGGCTCTTCCATTTGCCCTGAAAGAGGATTAAATGTGTCAAGGAATCTACTTGTAATTCGTATTCGCAATGGCTGCATTCTGGGCCAGGCATGCCATAAAAAATTTTAACTTTAGAAATTTAACTTTAAAAAATAGCGCAGGCGACCGGACCAGTCGACGCATAAATTTCTCAACCTGCGAAGCTGGATGACGAATGCAAAAATTGCATGCCGCGCCATGCTGTTCTTCTTAAGCGCTTTTCCGCTTTTCTTGCGCTAAATGCCTAGCACTGTGGGTCCGCTTTTAAGAACTTATCGCAAATTTTATGTAGTGCAAAGCAAATCGAAGAATTTATTAACAGTTCAGGACACAATTACAGATGATTTGTTCAACCAAAAAAGTCTTGCGAGTAGTGCAACCGTTACAGCTAGTATCCAGACGTAATGCCGTATAAATGTATGATCATATGGGCAAGCCTCGAAAACAGATTTCGAAATGGGATGGACCCAGCGGATACATTCTCCCAGCAACTGTGGGGAAAGGCACGTAGCTACGTCGTGCTCGTTTAACCTACTACAATCTCGTTATATAAAGTAACGCCATAACTGCGCTGTCATGCACATAAAGTAGCTTTATGATGTCGTGGATTAGAGATATCCAACTAAGCAGGTTAGCCATTCATTTCGGTTAGCTTTGCACTCTTTTGAGTTCTGTACAACATAGAGTTGGAATAACCTGCCCGTTCAGGTAGAGCTGTCAGGAGTACGTTTTTAGCAAAGCAGTTATACGCCATTTTGAAATCCTTAGGCCATGTTCACTCGAGTTTAAAGCATTGAACATGACCAATGGCTACATTTAGACAGCATTACAACAGCTCCCTGAACAAGCATGAGAACTGATCATTGTTGTATAAACGATCAGCACCAAAACTAACGAGATAATAAGAAATACATTCACCAGTGCCATAGAGAAAAGAATCGCCTTATTAAAACAAGGTCGAGTGGTTGTCGTTGCTGATGCTTCTAAAAAAATCCTATGTTTATCATTCGAAAGAAGTACTGATCAGTGGTTTAAGGAAAAAAAAACTCGGTCAAATTCATCATTTGCGCCAGTTGCTGTCATTCATGAGGTTCAGTCCGACGATCAAAGGGTTCATAGCCTCAGCATTCAAGATAAAAACCGTTTCTCAACTACACTATTAGCAGAATGGACTTTTAACTAAGAACGGCACGTCGACATTCTTTTAGGGGTCTAATCTAGAAATATCATTATTGCATCGAAAGGCTAGGACCTCTTCCTCTCGAATGTCTTTATCAACAGATTATGCAGTAGGGTACTTGCGACTGCAGTTATAAACATCAGCCACCTCATATCTTCGCGTATGGTGTTGTCGTTTGGTTAGAGCCTTGCTAGTGTTGTTTTAAAGCAATCAAAACGTTAGAATGAACCTCGATGAGGTTGGTGATTGTCCCGTTGCTCAGAAAGTTGCACTGCAACACTATCGAAGAGTTCAAGCTGCTTCACATCATTTTCGTTCAACGCACGTCGCAACCGGGTGCCGTTCCTCATCGCTGGACATATTTCCTGTGACATTTGTTCAACTAGTCGCTCTATTGGTTATCATAACCAACAAATTTCTATTTTTTGATCAGAGCTCAGTTCTCCTCCAGTCTTCCGGGCAAGGAAGGCAAAGCAGGGATTCTCGCTTCGAATCGAAGATTGAATATTGAACCTCCAAGTTTCAGGCCGATCGTCATCCCATTCAATTATTCTCACGCTGAGGCGCTCGAAAAGTATAAGTTTCTCTTCTTTTTTTTCTCTCGACGTATTGCCGCTATTTTTTTGCTGCAATTTTACGGTGACCGCGAAATTCCCCCACTCTCACCCTTCCCTCTGCCCTCCGCCTTTTTCTTGCGATCTGCAGGAAGATCCAGAAAAAGCGGATGGAATTTTGTACCAATCGTGGTCCAGCTTTCATAGGAGGAAGACTGAAAGAAGGTCACATTAAGCTACCAAGGTTCTCGACCGAAGGCTCTCGCGATGTGATCTGTTATTCATTACAATATTGAGATGGGATTATTTTCCTATAGGGCAAAAGTGATAACAGATAAAATTCAGCATTAAATGCTGTTTGAGTATAAGTTGGAAAATACCGGGAAATTGTAATTGGTGGATACATCGACTGCGCATGTGAAATATACATCATCGGGACCCGGAAATCGAAACGCATTGATTGGGAAGAAATAATAAGTTTCATCGTTGCTCTTCGTTCGTGACATATTACCTGCGAGTTGTGGTCGCGATATGCACCTGTAATTATCTGAACCTTCGTAAAATTCCAACTACGCCATAAAACAGCATTAAGTGGCATTTATACCCATCTTAGTCAACTTTTTTATTGGCCATAACCACTTTGCTTGTACCTGTCAAGCTACCTAATGAACTTGCGTTAAAGGTATAATCATTTTCACGCTTTCAATTTCTTTGTGATTTACGCTTTAAAAATGCTTTGCAATTGCGCTTTAAAAAATTAATAGCGCATATCGTTTTCTTTTGTTAAACTTGACAGAGATTCAACTCAACCATTTGAGTTGATCCCTGAATAATATTGGACCTTCATACCTCATTAAACTCAACCTTGGCAAACGTTCAATTCAACTGCCTGGGTGATTGCCAACAGCAGGGAAAATGCACGAAAATTTCTGAAGGTATTAACAGCGAATAGACTCTTCCTTATATTTTTTTCTTTTAAACATACACCGGAATTCGACGAAATACAAATGAGGTTTTGCGATATGCGCAATCGTATTTCCGCTCAGGGCGATCGACTGTTTATCCATTACGAATATTAGGTTATTATTACCGTCCGCAATAATGTATTCATAGTTCACCTTATCCGACAGCACATATTTTAACCGGTTTGTTGTAGCGTTAAGCAATATAATTGTAACATTCAAGTGGTCTTCTTTTGAACATTCCTAACCAGTGAGAAGAGGAGACGGACCGATCAGTTGTAAAATATACTTTAAAATTTGTCCACCTTTATATGGATATAATTATTTTCGAAGCCGATGGATCAACTTGACGTTCGATGCAGGAATTAAATCTATCGCTTAAATTTTACTGTTGATTTCACAGCTCTATGTTTAGTTTTTGGCGAGTTGAAATCATACAACAAGTACAAACACATTCATACGTTTCCTATTGATGAAGATAGGTGCACAGAACTGCAAAACGTATACATCAAATTTTCAAACAACTATTGCACATAAATTGAACTTTACTAAAAGAAAGTAATGATAAGAATTATCCAACCCGGATTGATCGACGAGCTGAATTTTCGTTGAGCCAGTTCCATCGGTTGCATAACATGAGTGCACAAACATACTGTACTGATCCTTAGCTAAAACAGGATGTAATGTAGAATATACAGGGGATGATTGCTATCAGTGCTGTTGTTGTGTGCCGCTGAAGAGCTATCGAGGATTCAGAGATCCAGGTCTACGAACTGTAAGCCATTGACGGCTGTAAGTTCCTGAACACTGACATCATCTGGATCCCCACCTTTTTTCCCTGCGGACCAATGAATAAAAGAATTCGTTTCTCATATTGCATTTGTCCAGAAAATTTCTAGTAGTTTACCAGTAACGACCAAAATTATCTAAATCGGAAACGGCTTTCCAATTCTAACGCGTTTTTGCAAAGCGCATTATGTCGAACTCGTTTCTAGAAATAACTAACGCGTAAGTTTAAAGTCTACAGCTACCCATAGACTCCACTGCAACTTTTTTAGTAAATGCCGGATGGTGAACCACACAGCAAGGTGAAAGAGATGAATCGCATTATAAATATTCCTTACGAAGTGTTTTTGCTGACAAAATGAGAACTGCGTCAACTAAGTTTTTTTTTAAAATATTTTCCTTATTCGCTCCATGAAAACTCCGACTACGAACGGAAATTTTGCACCGGTAGCTGAAATCTAATATTATGACCCAGAGAAGTTTAAGGCAATAAAGGCAACGTATTATCAGTTCGCATTTGTTTCTGGTCCTCTTTTTGGCGAATTTTGTTGTATGTGCAATGAGTTGAACGATTCAAAAAGGTAGAATTGATGCTTGTAATATGAAAAACTCACCAACGTTCGGGGTTTTCGCGTGAACGACCAGTGAAATTGTGTCTCCAATTTTTATCGGTGAATTTACGGTATTCCCGAATGGACCTTCACCATATTGTATCTCCAAGTAGATGTCAGCCTTTGTAGTATGAGGGATGATGCGTTTTGTGTGGCAATTATTCGAATCGAATCCATATTTTTCGTTCGAAAAGAAAATCCAATTTTGTTGACGTTCACATCTCCGATACGCTTTTTGCACAATCTTTTCTCGTATTTCCTTATTATATATGCCGTTTGGAATTTTGTATCAATTTTCGCTTATAGATGTTCTTTATTTCGTACTACTCATTGCTACCGTTATGCTTAGAACAATTTTATCTTCGATTTTTTTTTGCATTTAAGTATCTTTTAAAATTCGATTGATATTGCTCGCTTACTCAAAACCTCTTCTGAATGGGACTTTGAATGCTTAAGTATTGCCACTTTTGCCGAAAATAAAAAATATCCGGTTCATTGAAATGTTTCATATCAACTGCTCAGCGATAAAAACCTTACTGATCTTCAGGAAACATGCTGTTTTGTAGCCCATCTATTATAATTATCAAAAATTGAGGAAATCAAGTTATGTACATGAAATAGTAGTTGCTTCCCAGTTTCCGGTGAACGGGCGAATAAGCTAATCTATAGACGCACGGAACGATGACCAGTACCAAATGTACACTCACTGTCCGCTATTTCCAAATAAGCTATTGCATCCACCATTGTAGAATAGTTCAAAAAATTTCTATGTAGCAACAATTCTATTTTTTTTTTAAACTATGAAATCTCCCATTAGTTAAAAATATACCTCAAAAATTGATCGGTGAGCTTGTCTGTATGAGTGGTCAGTGTAGTTGCAATTGTGGACCGTTCGAGTAAAGTCGACGCTACACCTCCCGTTGACGTACTTGAACTTACACTACTCGAAACTGCGTTTCTTTCAGTCCAATTATTTTCAATTTTCACATCTGCACTTGTGCTGGTCATTTGGCCACCAATGCTCGTTGGCGCAGTGGATTGCATTCCGGTGCTCGGAACATTGCAGCAGCTGTTTTTATGAATCTTTGCAGGAGTAATGGGCTTTGGTAACGTGACAACAGGTACGATAGGCGTCAGCGTGGTCACGTTTGTAGCAATCGACTTCGTTAAGGGAGAAATTGGCCAATTGCCCCAATTGTTTCTGGGCCCATTCTGGGCCCCCACCTCTTGAGATTGGATATTTCCTTGTCGGTTTTGTTCTTCTTGCAGTAACAAGGAATCGATATTACTGTCAGATACGTGAAACATTCCAAGTTGAGATAGTAGCGACTGTGGGATGATGGGTCAATTCGTTTGAAAAGGTGAAGCCGTAATCTGCAACTTTATTTTTTTTTATGAAATCTTGGGACTTTGAAGAGTGTTGCTGGATAACTGTAACTGAAATCCATTGCAGTAATTATGCGATTATACTGTAGAATGTGAAAACTCGACAACTAACATAACAATAAATACACCATTTCTTTCTGCTAAACTTTAAGAATCCTTGGGTTCACTTTTGAATAATTCGTTTAATTTTACCCAACAAAACGAAGTGCCTGTGCAAAATTCACACACATAGTGCCAACTATCCTCTAAAATTTTCACATGGACTATTTCCCTCCTCTCTTCTCTCTCGCCGTATCTCCCGCCCACATTGCTTCCTAACACACCTCTGTCCATATTTTTCCTCATTAAGCCCTTTCTCGGATAAAATTTTCTCTTTGCAAATATAATATGTGGAAACATATTTGAGGTGCGGCTGTTACAGTCGGACCATGTTTAGTAAGCAAAGAATAAATAATAAAGACAACCAACCTTATGCAAGTGCCTGGCTAGTTGATCATCACTATGCGAAGGATATACTGGAGGAATGGGATTGCGATTATCGACTGTTAATTGGCACATAAAAGAGTATTGTCGATCACATAGCGTTTGTGCTTGTCTATCCATCTGAACGTAGATATGATTTTCCATCAGGTCGATTACCTGCAACCGATCAACACCTCATATGATCGCAACGATTACCTTTTGCTAAGTGGAAAGCGGATAATGACATCGATTTCGTTGTGGATTAATTCCAGCTGACGGATTTCAATTTAGTAAAAACGTTTCTGAAAAGAATTGAGAGAAAACGATAGAGGAAATAAAACAAAGGTGATAAAGAAGAGAATCACCCATTAAATCATATTTCATGAGCTAACAATGTAAATTTTATAAGGTCAACCCCAGTTCAATATCAGTATTATAAGGTCGCCAATATCTCCGTAAAAAAAGGTAGACGGTGGAAATGACTAATATCGAATCCCTAAGTATTCATATTTTGCTTTGCTTTTACGCTTCAAGTTTCCAGCAAAAATCCAAGATGAAATAATAATTATCTATTATTTTTAAAGCATGAAAAAACGAGGAATATTATGAATTAAAAAAATATTTTACGTTTCTTGTATTTCGAGAGATACGTGTACCACATCTATGAGCCGGTATTATAAACTGTATCGAGCGCAATCCCGTACTATTATAGTAGATACATTCATCGGTCGTCGAATAATCCAACGAATAGATTTTCCCTTTAAATGGTCGATCAAATTCCATTTTTGCCGTAATACTTTCAGCTGTACATATTGCACTTACGGCTGAAAATCGGCATTAAAATAATCCATAGTTTTCACTTGGCTTTTTTTATTTATTAGAAAGGTACAACGAGGCTTTTGTTGAAGGTTGAAATATTAGTTATAACACTTTTGAAAAGGAGGGTCTCGGAAAGTGGCAACCATCGCAAGTTGCATCAAAATGTTGCACGTCGTTTTTCAGGAGACGACCGATCAGATCTATTCCAACTTTATTAGCAGTCTAATCATAAAGATGAAACAGAAACGAAGAGTTTGAATTAGGTATTGCAATGAATTAATTGCGTCGTCGATATAGCGAGTTCTTGATATTTCGTGTCGCCTCGAATGAAACCTTTCCCATGCAAAAAATTCTAATCCTTGTTCTTTTCGAAAAAACTTTCGTCTTAAAAAAAAGCTCCTTCTTCATTCCAACAACTTTCTCCTATCTTGAAATCGGATAAAATCAATTCCATATATTATACTAAAAACTTTTGAGAGGAAATAACCTCGCCTTAGCAAGGTAACTCTCTTCTATAACTGTCTTGCCCATTGAGATTTTCGGAGATTAATTGCTAAATATGTGTTCGCATCGTATGCTAACCTCAAATCATTAATGCGTGATCTTTAGATATTTTGACGCATCCAGATAGGCACTTTGACAATACGCTGACTGAAGCTAATATAAATGGAGATAGCGACATTCACATAATAAATTCACCAGTTAATCGATCGGAACGTTATCTTGATGAATATGTTCACAATAAAATGAATCCACAAACGAATCAATTTATGACCATTTGCTCTTCCTTTGATATGGAATATCTGCCTTGGGAAGAAAGACATAATAGAACATTTCGATTGGGTCGTTCCTGGTCACCGCAGCATTGGAGCACTCGAAGAGATTGGATGGCAGATAGAGGGTCAGTAGAAATCGCATTGAAATAAAAATTTCCATCTAGGTGATAAAATTAACTAAGAGATCTTAAATAATATCAAGAACTTCAAATACATTCAGCTCAACCATACTTACACTTATATAAATAATTTCAGTAGCTTCAAATATCAAACAAATACCTTGATTCACCTAACATCATTCACATGAACACTTACATAAAATCCTGGCGTTGTCGGTGGCGAATTCGTTGATAAAGCACTCGACTGTCAACAAACAAAGTAGGACCTGCGCAAGTAGACGAATCATTGCAGGCCATCAAGAGTGGTTCAGGCTGGACAAGCTCTGAAGTGTTCATTTTGAAACGGTTCATCATTGTAGGAAACAATGATGAAGCCGTTATATACGTATTATATATATATATATATATATATATATATATATATATATATATATATATATATATATATATATATATATATATATATATATATATATATATATATATATATATATATATATATATATATATATATATATATATATATATATATAGACTGCTCCACTATTTCTGGCAAATTCAGTTTGCTTAAACGAATGTCCTCAGGTCTCAGTTATACGGCCTTCGTGGAAGTAGAACATTGTGAACTGTCTTCCCGTGTGACACCGTCAGCTGTGCGAATCTGAAGCCGATTTCGGAACTGCTAACGATGCATAGAAGACTCAACGATCTCCTAAGCATGGTTAGACAAAAGATTAAAACTTTCCGTTAAATTTTTCGGAAGAACGCAAAAAATATCGTTTATTGCGGAATATTTCTAAGGATTTTGAAAGTGTAAATCGCTTCTTTAAGAACTTGAGTGACCAGCAAATTCTAACTTTCATAATCCGACTTCTTCTAGAATAGGTTTTTTTATGACGCACAATTTTATGCTTCAGCTAAAGTTTGAGACGGCTAAACTTGTCGAATTCAATCCACCCCCCCTCCCCCTTCTTCCTCCAGATTCCAAATATAAAGCTAAATCCATCTTCAATTATTTCAGCGACAACTATTTAACTCAAGATCTTTGGTGAGATAAAAATGTGAGAGGAGAAGCCCACTCATGCTAAACAATCATGAACACTTACCAACGAAACGTGCACTGCTGCAGAGGCTGCAACCGAATACGCACGTGTTCAAATAGCGCACTATGACCAGCAAGTGGAGGATGTTGAACAGCATTCATGACCTTCAAAAATCTTCTCGTCCTATTCATCCACGTTTCATAATTGCCATAGGACTCCCTCACCAAATCATGCATCAATAAATCCTCAATGTCATGTTGTCACTCTTTGTATGGAAAGTCACCTGGAAACTGCTGGAAAATACGTCTCCTCTAATGCGGCTCTTATAAGTCAAGGTCATAACTTTTATTACTCGAATACTGCTGTGCATTCAGCATTTAGTTAGCAAGTAGTTTTGCGTCAATTCGTATTCCAGCAACTCTCTTGGCAAATTGCTTTGCTTTTTCTGTACGCCCGCTCGCTTATTTTTGTTTTCTGCGGTTTCTTTTTTTGCGCTTTCAATCGAATATCCATTTTACGCGTATATTTTATGCATTCTTTGAATAACTTCTATATTATATCATCTTGTGTAAGCATTTTCTTTGTGCTGATCATTGCAGACTCAACGCGTTCCTATAACCTCCTTGTTAGCAACATCAAGATATCATTTAGCGTCTTTGACACCGCATGAAAAAGCTCTTACCTATTTTGATCACTTTTACTATGTTCTTTCGCAACTCAACCGGCGCCGGTACCATCTTGCTGTCCGAATCTCCCATTATGCTATAGCAAATGGCATGCCATGATCTAGAAATGCATAGAATATTCTTTCGAAGAAACCTGGAAAGTTAGCCTTCCGGACAACGATCTGATAGATTCAATGGGCCATTGCATTGGCCATCAAAGTCAAACAAGTTTCAAAGTAGAAGTCGGTCGTTAAAGGTGGCCCATAAAATGTAATGATGGCGCGCACTGATGTGGACTCAGTTTCAGCTAAAGCCTAAACCAAATCTGATGGATATATTTTCCGAGGATGGTGCTCCAATATGCAAATATTGCAAAACATTGTTGTTCAATAAGTTGATGGCAAATTTTAAATATTTGGAGTCGAGGGAAATATTAGACCAGTCCCCGGTCGTGGTTGAAGTTGTCTGAGTGAGGTAACGTTTTCAGATGAAAGTACGCGAATGACATCACTTATAAATTTGCAAATTTTGACTAGAAATACGCAAATTTTGAATAAATTTGAAATTGAATTAGAAAGAAAAGTTAAATCTAAGGTGAGAGAAAATGGCAACTACCAAGTTTGCGCCAAGGTCACATACTAGCTTAATTGCAGCCGATAGGGCAAATAATGCACATAATGCAACGTGAAGCAATTTTCGAACAATATCCCCCATTTATTTTAAATGAAAACCGACCTGCACTCCTTTAAGGTGATGTCTTGAAATGAGTTTTGCTTGAATTGCTCTGCTGTGATTCGTTTTGAATTCGCATGTGAAAATAGCAACACTACTCGCTCTCATCAACATTCACTGAGACACCGAACCGCATGGACGATGATGGAAATATTGAAGGATGATTGCAATATGAAGGATGTTCTTCTCGGCGTTTTGTTTGATAAGTGTCTAGAAAACATAAATTTAGTAGGATGCGGAAATAAAGATCAGCAAAACCAGAACAGTGTTAAATTCTTTTATTGTGAGGTATGTAATTAGAATTGTCTGAAAATTATCGATCGCCTCGGAAGAAGCATAAAAGTTAGGATTTCGACTGCTTTACGCGGGGTCGACTAGACATGATGTGAGAAAGAAATCGGCAATGAAGATAGGCAGAATGTGAAATCATTTTGAAACAGAAAAATTTTTTTAAAAATGACCTCAGAAAGCTTTTTGCGAGGATCACTTCCGATAAAAATTTCACACAACAGCCAAAGCATATGAAGGAGTGATTGTAAGTGGATTTCAAGAAATCGGCGATCATAATCTCCATTCATCATTGATTTTCATACGTATATTGAAGTAACAATTATCACAAGAGCAATATTTCGCAATAACAAAGAAAAAAATTTAAAAAAAAACCCATTTCCGGCAAACAACAATCCTGATGAAAACAGCACTAAGTACCGCGGACAACAATTCAATGAAGGATCAGAATACTTTGTTTTGATAAAATAGAATAGATTCATGCAATATTTCCCATTTATGTTTCGCATCTATGCTCGACAGCTTTCGAATGAACTTGTTAGACATCTGTCACTAATAGACATGACTACTTTTCTTTTTCAATCACCAAAAATTTTCGCAACTGTGCCATCTTGACAACCCCTAGAAATTGGGAACACATGAAACCTCCTCTGAACACAAAATCATTGTGGAAATTTGTAAAATGATTCTCTTATCAGCAACAATATGAGAGAACAACCATCAAGTTGCAAAAAGAAGCATTTTTTAAAATTAGGAAAAATGGATTTCTTTTAAGTGTAAAACATCGCCAAAGATTTTTGGAGAAGCAGGAAATCCGCAATAATCATTGTTGTTGTACAAAAAAAATTTGCACATATTTCAAGCATTTGCAACATTTTTTAAAAATCTCTTCATTAACCTTTTGTATGAAAAAGTTAATTATGGAGGAAGGTATCCGCTATAAATAGGTGTTTTTCATCGTTCAAACTCAACGAAAGTAATCATTGCAATCACATTCACTGTGCAACTTTTTTTCAGTATCAAAACTACATCGCATTCGCCAATACGACGCATTCGAATAACAACACTTCCCTATGTCCACGTCATCACCCATCTTTCACGCGAATACTTTGTCGTTTATTTTTTTTTTTTTTAATTTTTATGATCAGTTAATTATTTGAAAACAGTGCAATCAGAGCAGAAGATATAGGTACATTCTTTAGATTCGTGCCAAATTTGCAATAATCCAAAGAAAGTTTCATAGAGGCGAACAAACTTGATTCGTGTTCCTTTTCTTGTTTCATGTAGCAAGCTCTTAATTCCCCTATGATGGTGTGCATCCTTCACATTTATTACTTATAAGATAATTTTCAATTTTTCACCATAAGCTATCCACTTGTACAAATCAATGTTTTCCACAAAATTCCTCTAGAAAAAAAAAAAAAAACAAAGAAGAAGGGAATAGAACATTGTCTCAAACTGTTGCAATAGTGATCCTAACATGAGCACTAGCCATCTGTCACTTGTAGTCGGAGTCGTGATAAATTGCAAATAGAGTGGAGTTATCACTCAAATATGTTTGATAGCGTGAAAAAAAAAGCTCACAACGATGGAAAAAGCATAGAGAATTCTCATGAATTTTGAACGCTTCAAATTTTCTGTTATATGAGATTAGATGGAAAATTTTCATTCAATACCGTCGGGATTTTGCTACTCCTTCATGTATCGTGAGCCGATAGCCATGAAAACAGATAATCCATACTAAAAAAATTAACAATACGACTTTCCCTAAAAATTTCTGAATAATTTACACGTTCAATTTTCAAAGAATTTGTAGATAATTTAAAACAATTACTGAAAAAAAAATTGTAGTTCATTAAACAACTTAAAGAGCGCTTTTCTTTCTCTCTTTAAAATGTCACGAACATTTTAAACGACTTGATTTGATTGATAAAGTGATTAGCAATTAAAATGTACTTAAACTCACCATTACTAATAGTTATAAAATATTAAAAAGCATTGCGATATCGCAATTCACCGTTTAAGAATGCAACTGAATTGCATTTGAAAGCATCATAAAATTGCAAAAACTATTGCAATATCTCCGAACGGAGAAGTTTAAAAAAAAGACGGTTTTCGACTGAACGCAACACTTATGCTTTCATCCGCAAAAGTGAAAGCATTTGATTTTACTGCTCGAAATTCTCTTTTTTTATTAAAGGATTTCCGCGGCAATTAATATGACACGTTTCGCAATCCCTTCTCATACATTCGAATGTAATTCAGTTGCAAAATTCAGCGCTACGAATTGTGTGCCCGAATTGCAAATTGCCCGATGAAAGAAGTAGAAGAGGAACTTCTTGCAAATAGCGTCGATTCGCCGACACTTCCACATTATTTCGACGACACAACCGAGAAAGAGACTGCTTTTAATGCGCAGCAAATAGCCAGGTGAGATGAATTTACGATTAAAAGTAGCAGCGCTATATTAAAAGACTGCTTAAAGTGTTTATGAAATTTAGCTGAAAATTTATCACATGTTAAGAATTTTGGAAAATTTCCACATATCGCTTAAATTATTCACAATTTCGAAGAAAATATCGAATAGTTTGAAGATTTTAATGAAAAATCCTCAAATCTAATATCGTTGTTAAACAATTAATCTAATAGTATAACTATTTATAGGTGTTTAAATCATTACATTTATGACTTACTCGTTTTGACGAGCTTTCTAATAACTATAAGAAAAATTTTTGTCATGTTTATGTGTAAGTGATTGTTCGTTCGCCTAAACTCACAAACCAAAAATTTTGTGGTCAATTCATTGCACTGGACAGAGCTAACATTGAGGTGGCCTAAGAAAAAACTGCTTAGGAATTTCGCAAAAACCATGGCAGCTTGGGACATCTCGAAGTTGATAGAAGTCCCACTTCTGAATCCCCGGACTTCCAAGTTTATAAGCTGCACTATCTGGAAAACACTAAATATACCCTGCTTCGAAAAATCATCATCCTTCGTGAATTCGGTGAACTACAAACCCTTTGCGAACGCATGCTGAGCATCGTCATCTTTATATGTCTGTATCTACAGGTTCGATAGTTCCAACTCCCAGACAAGGAAATCCTCCCACGTCATAAGACAATCTCTAAGCATAATTTCCTCGTGATTGTTTTTCTTTAGCGTGAATTTCGAACCAGCAAAAACGCAAAGAAAAGCGAATCTTTAGACGTGAATTTATAAAAGAGCTGTTTTTTAAAAATAATAAATCTTATCGGACGTCATATAAAACTGCTTTTGGGCAATTATATAGCTGATGGAAGTCGATATACTTGGAGATTTGCAAAAAAAAACGCCTATTGCGTCGGCCCCCCAGTCGCACAGCATGGGTCTTTGATGTTCTACGCAATACCGACTTGAAACGTTACCTAGTGCATTTCCGCAATTGTTAATAGCTGGTAAATGCGATCCCCTTAACTGATTGCGTTTAAATGCAGCATCGATGCAACGGAATTAAGTCAGTTGAACGAAGTTTATTCCATTTGACAAGGTAAACGTCCTTTAGTTCTTAACAAATAAGTCATGACGTTAAAACACACCTCCCCGATAGACACTGGTTGTCTCGGATAAAACATCTAGATATCATACCTTTCCACAATCCACAGTCAGTTTCTAAATGAGACGCCTGACGTTTTTTAAAAATACTTCAGCGTGAAAAAAACTGGTTCGCGATAAAATTTTTAAAACCCTTTGCGGTTATGGTACCATATCAGCGAGATTACAGAATTAAAGTGATCCGTTTTCTAGGTGGAACCCTGTAGTTCTTAAACTAACAGAAGTGTTATAAGCTTATATAAAACATACTGCATCCGAGTCTAGAGTGCGAAGGCGCACCGAGGGAGTAAATAAAATTCGTTTAATACGCGTAACAGAATAAAAAAAAATTCACTGAATAGCGAATAGCAAAACAAATGAATATCGAAATAGCGAAACAAACACACTGATTACCAAGCAACACCACAGCCTATTTATACACATTCGGCTACGGCCCCGAAGGCATGGGGAGATCATAATCCACATGCAGGAGATATCACATCAACATCACACGACTCGTTACACAAATGAAGGTCACTACGACCACTGTGACCACAAGACTCATTTGATCACAATAGATCACTCGTTAACGTAGACCGCTCGTTGACACTTACTTAAGATCGCTGACGGCGGAAAATGGGAAGCATCGCAAGAATCGTCCCACTCGTTCGAAACAACCGAGTCAGAGTGACTTACTTGTCCGATGCAGACGATACGTTTGTTCGGTGCATATGGCGATGTGTTTATTGACGCTTAGTGGATTTGCACTGTTATTTCTTTCCTATTATATAGTCGCTTATGTGATATCTTGGTGATGTTGGTTTATTTTTCATATTATGATGTATAAATAGCTAAACATCCCATTCTCCGAGAATCAGTTTGTTTTTTCATAGGAAAATCTTGAGAACACAGCGAAGGAATTTCGATTATCGAATATTGCGAAAGAATCCATAGTCGACCGTTGGTAACCAATGAATTTGATGATCGATTGCAATAGTGCAACTTTGAATATACTTATAATTTACTACTGCCAAAAACGTTTGCTTCGAAGTTGAAGATATGAACGACAGCATCACGTTAATTGTTATGTTGTTTCGTTGGTCAGCACCCATTTGAACCCCACGGAAATGGCAACTGACGCCAATGCGAGGTAAATAAGTTAAACAAATAAGTGAACAAAGAAATTAATAAATAAACAAGTAATTAGACAGACGAGCAAACAAATGAACAGATAGAGAAATATGTCAATAAACAAAGGGATGAGACCAAAATCGTTGGGCGGTAAGAAAAGGATAGGAAAGTAGAGTAACCTACGTGAAACAGAGAAAAAATCCATAAGGTATATAAAAAATAGGACTATTAAAAGATCCGAACAAACTTAAGAAATGAAGGAATAAAAAGGGTTATAAGAAATATTAAATGCTCAGAGAGAGAGAGAAGTGATCACGTGTTGGGCTTTATCCGTTTATGTGAGCATTTGGGTTATGCGTGGATCATCAAGAGAACGAAACGCATCACCTTCTTGGTAAAGATAGTAGTAGAGATGAAGTAATGGAGAATATTTTATAAATAGACAAATAGTAAATTAACTTGATGATACCTTGCATATTAGATTATATGAGCTTGCCAATCAATTCGAATTTACTACTCAAATTTTTATATGAATATATTTCTAGTAGAAGAGAGCGAAAACTTTTATTTTTGTAGTTTCTTAAATGTACTGTACACTTGTTTTTTAATTCTTCATTATGGGAAAACAACTTGACAAATCTATAAAAGTATGAAACTATTAGGTTTTCATGTCTAGTATTACTGTCTAATTGAGCGTAGTTGTTAACTTTGAAACTAAATTGCTCTGCTTTATCGTAAACACTTTTAATGACACCTTGATTAGTAACATGAAGATCTACATCCATAAAAATTGGCATAGTTACCCTAGTATGCAATTTCGCTTTATAATGCATCTCCCGTAAACTAACTTTACACCTGATCGGTATTAAATATAAGGAGATCGTCTGCGCATCTGTAACAAACAGTACTTGTACACGACATTTTGACATATTTTTACTCCATTACTGATAATGTAAGGTCTGCTATATACGGTTTGACATACCGTCCACAGGTACACTCATAGCTTGCCTAAAAATATATCCAGCAAACATAACGTGATTTTCCTTATCAACGAAATTAATTATCCACATAATCTGCACTGGATATACGGTAAGGAAGTGGCTGTTAAATTCCTAACTTTTCATCTAAAACAAAGCTCTTTGCTCAAAAACTTTTGAATAAGCATTTTTTGAGCTATTCAAGCATAGATGTGTGAAAATATCCCAAAAAGTAAAAATATGAAAGCGTAGAAAAGTTAGCCGCTCTAATCGTTTTTATTTGTTTATTATGTTTACTGACTATATTCAAAACCTCTACGAGTTCTTTACACACTGTACTAATAATTAATTTCCGTTCTTTTTTGATGTTGTAGTGCAATAGCGACGTGTAGATGTTTTCTAAGGAATTCTAAAGTGCAAATCAAAATGAAATAGAATAATTTCAGGGGAATTTTTACTGACTCAAAGCTATATACATCTGAATTTGCAGGAATTTTTATGCACCTTGAATATGCTGAATAATTTGGGTAATACTCTGTTGTCTTCATTAACTTGAATTAAGTTTTTTTTTTGAAAATTTATAATACAATCTAATAATAATATTGGGTTTTTGACGTATTTATAAGTCCCGTTACCGTTGATGGCATTGCTTGGAATCTCTAATTCTTTGTATATGCTCTTCCGATGTAAAACGTTTTGCAAATAAATGTGCAATTATTGGCTGCTTGGTCGGCGAGTCTTCTTTTTGCAACCTAAGGACGTTCAATAAAAAGCTAGTGTCCAAGAGATGCTCTGAGGGAAAGTTATAGAGGAAGAGGAGAGAAGGGATGAGGGAAATTTGAAGTGACCATAAAGTGCCACAAGGGAAATGACGTCACCTTTTCTCCATAACATTTCAGATAGTTCTATGACGTTGACCCCGAAGTTTCTGAATAATGCAAATTTCAGACGTTCTCAGACAAGTACATGACTGCTGAAAATGTGGCTGCCTATGAGCTCATCAGCATAAACCGATTAGATGAATCACAATCATTTGAAAGCTTGTAAAATTCTTTAAATCCGGTCTCCGGAAAGCCTCCTGAAGGTTTGAAAAATATTATTAATCCGATCTCTAGATCACGTTATAGTGGTCTTTTCACCTTCTAATTGCTCTTGGTAATCTATGCATGGAAAAGGAGTCCGTACAGCTTCTAGCCCTTCCCCCTTCTAACCTGGTCATAGAGCCGAACAGTGAAAACATTTTCCTTGCCTTATCAAATCGTTCCTTTATTTTCAACGCTATCCCCTCCCCCTGTTTCGTTTTCTAGTTGAATACTTCTGAATCGTTACAATCGTATTACTCACCGTCGCTAGGCAGTAATTAAACAACTTGATTTGCACTCACTCATGAAATTTGCAAAAATTTAACCAGGTCTCGATAGCAACACTAGAAATATACAACACTGTAAGCCCATATTTTAAACATTTGTGAAGTACTGATGTATGATTTTCTATTCAAAAATAAAAATTATTTAAATTTATCTAAATCAAAATCAATTCTATTCATGAGAGAGAAATTTTATAGAAGAAAAACGAAAGTTAAAATGTAATAAGCGGTACTTTAAAAAAATTATACAGTAAAATGTGCAATAAAAAAGATGTAAAACATGACTCTTCTCTAATATGTCGATGATAATTATCAATGGTACTTTCAATTTCCAAATTTAATTCCTTTTTTTTTGCTCATTATCGAGATTTTATAACATTTGCGCACTTCGTCTTAATGACCCCCCCCCCCCCCCCCCTCACCGGAGAGCCTTCCTTCCCTTCTATTCTATAATATGATATATATTGCTATTCAAATTAGTAATAATAATAAAAAAATATATACATTTCAAAGATATTAGCATCGCTACCTTAAAAGACTAATGAAATTAAGCAATTGAAATCCATAAAGCAAACAAATGATCAACACCGGTGATATACCAATAAAATTTGATAAATTAAAGATCATTTGCTAGCGAATAGTAAGCTAAGAATAATTCCATCACGAAATATAATTATATTTTCAAATATGAATATAAGTAAAAATTATTCGAGAAAAAAAAACCCGTTAAATTTCTGTAATAAGTTCATTTAAAAAATTCTACAAATACCCGATTTAAAACAATTGCAAATGATCTATTGTTTTGAAAAATACCTGAAAATCGCAGACTGTCTCTGCAAAAATTTCCCCACAACAATTTCGACATGAAATTGAATGAAGCAATAAAAAATCCGATTCAAATTTCTGCCTATACTTCAACATCTCAAGCACAAAGGGATAACTGCAGAACGAGGTGAAAAAATAAGCAACTATTCCCTTTTGTCCTCTTTTTACTTTTCCAGTTCACGGTTTTGGAGCTATTCAAAAACAATGAGGATACTATCTTACAAACCTTAGCGAATGGACAAATTTGCATACCTAAATAATAATGCTATAGCATTCAATTCGAGCGACATAAAAACCATATAAAACAACATCCTTCCGCAATACCCGTTCGATCAAATACCATCCCACCAGATAAGTTATAAGTTAAAAATTCCCCTCTTACTCGTATTGATTTACAGTGTTTCCCGGAAAAGAAGCAAACCGCATAAAGTCAACAAAGTCACGCTGTAAGATATGGACTTTTCGAATAGCAGTTTTTAAAGGGATTTTGCTCTTGCAAGCTCGTACAAATCTTCTGTAAATTTTTTGGGGGCCTATTGGCGTCAAAAATATTCTACACAAGATTTTTAGCCTCAAATCCATTCATGATAATAAACTCCTTATGTAATTCGAAAAAAAAGTACATCACATTTTACGGTCTAAAATTGTAACTGCACATGTTTTCTTTACATTTTCTAACATCTCTACAATATATAGGCATTCAAAAACCATTTGAACATCCTCAGCTTGACTTGAGGTCCTAATATCCTAACTTAACTAAAACCGTTTATGGGTAAACTTGAATATCCTTAACTTAAGACTTAGAGAATATCCAATTAGACTGCGGCTCGAAAAATGCAACCTTTACAGAGAATCCGGGATGTTGCAGAAGCAGCGAGTCGTTGAAAGAAAATAGATGGTAGCGAATGATGCAAAGAATAGACAAAAAACGGCGAGTAATCCACAACAGCCAATCAATAAATGACCCATCATATCAATTTTGGCATCAAGTTAATTGAAAATAAAGCAACACAAAATTACCGAGTCAAATAGAATAGAGGATCTCCATTCATCAACGGCAGAAATAACCATTTCAGCAATGAATTTCGAAGGAAATAAGAGACATTTTTTGAGACTGCTGTCACCAGTTCAAAGTACTTGCTTGGTAGGGGGTTCAAGTATTACATGAGCCCATCTCCTTTAATAGTTTTATTTTTTCCATGGCATTTTCCAGAATTATTTATTACTCATTTAACAATATTCTGCTATCGCAAATAATATTTTAGAATATTCACTTGACAGGATCCACTGCCATAAAATCCATAAATCCGTTCCACATGTGCACTACGAAATGCTGAAATTGGTGATAGCTCAAATTTTTGAATAACGACCACAAAACAAGTTGAAGATTTCGCCTGCAAGATGCGCCTGGAAAAGTTTTTCTAATGTTCTGCTTGTTCGATTCCCTATCGAATTGATAACTTTACTTGGCTAGCAAATCAAAAATTGTTTACTGCAATAAAATCAAACTTCTTTTTGAGAATACCACAAAATTTAATGAAGTTATTATGCATTCATGCTGGTTTGTATTGATAAGTTTAAATACTTGTTCTTTTATTACAAAATAAACAGGTCTTAGCAATGAAGTTGTAAAATTAGAATAGCTGGGGATGGGGATGAGAGACTTTGATGAATGAAGAAAAGATCAACAAGCTGCCAGAAATGTTCAAAAGATTTTAATTTCCACTCTAAATTGCAGTAATAACTGAGCAGAAACCAACTCAATCTCTAATACCTGGAAATAACGCAAGCGAAGCGTATAGAGCTGCATTATGATTCTTGTATCGATTCGTTTGAACAGCGCGCAAAAGGATGTGAGCCGGGGACTTCTTCATGATCCCTTGGTCTCCATATTTCAAGTCTTCTTATGATCGACGACGCCAACGACGCTGCTAATATAGCATCGGAACTATTGTGCTTGTCCTGCAATACGTAGAGTCTCCATCGTTGCCCATACCCTGCATGTACAAAATCCTCCACCTACGAGCATCTCCTCATGCAGGACATAATCGCAGATGTCCTGTAGGAAATCGCACTTGCAGGACAACATGTCCTGCATGAATGAAACCAGCAACAAGAACATGCGGAAAGCGATGTTCCTTTATCATTCTTAAATGATTTGAGGATAAACATTCATTCCGCTCAAACTTTGAAGGCTTTGTTCTTGACAGTCTATTAATGCTAGTTTTATTCAGCTACTATCGACTTCCTCATCACTAAGAACAAAGACTTTGTCATGGATAGTATCACAAAGCAAAAACCAAAATGTCACTCCCAAGATATCGGGATTCGATTCCAAACCTAACAGCCGGGAAAATAAAAATGCTGCTTGAGGATACTGCTAGAATCACAACACCAAAAACATTCAAAAGAAGAGGAAGGAAGGAAAACTGATGGATCGGGGGGGGGGGGGGGAGGAAGAGGTGCTATAAATTCTGCGAAACATACAAATTACTCTGCATTGCCGGTTCTCGCAATCATTCAACAAAATCTAAGAATCAACTATGTGGCAGAATTCGACACTCTTTCTCTGGATACAAGTCCAGGTCACAGTCTTCCAGCTAAATCATGGGTTAATGGATTTGCTGCTATTAGCTCAAGCAGGCCCAGATCGAAGTCAAGTTGCACCTATCCAGGTGTAGATAAATAATGTCGCTTCAACATCACTAAAATTTGCATCCCAAATCATATACAAACAACGCTATTAAGGAGACGAGAATAAAGCAAAAATCGTACCAGGACACGTCGCAAATCGCCTAATTCACCGTTTAATTTTGCAATATCACATCTCGTCCACATCACTGCTTCATAATCCAACGTTTCGCGTAAGATGCTCAACATCACCCATATATCACGAAACCTCTAAAAAGGCAATTTTTGCAGCAGAAAGACACATTCATTGCAGAGCATTTTATGCCGACAAGACGACATAATACCAACTTCAGACAGAGAACAACAAACGGAAGACAACTTAAGGCAACTGTTACAGTGGAATAGATGAACGAGAGACTTTGCCTCTTCTTTTGCACATTTCGCTTTAGAGCATTACGTGGTTATAATCCCTTCAATCTAGGATGGCTCCCGTTACGGCGAATATACCATGCAGTCAGAGAGAAGTGCGAAAGAAACAAATACACAAAAACATTCATCATTCAATACTTCGTCTTGACGTTAAATCGTCTTCTCTCTAAGCATTTTATTGGATTATGGAGGGTAGTGGTTACACCCCTTCTCTTTAGCTAGTTACTCCTGATGTATGACGATGAAAAACGTTAGACACTTCAGCGTGCGGCAACGAATCGAAGAGTTTCTTTGCTCGGAGAAATGATGCTGTAAAAAACCCAAATGGAGACATATTTCTCATCCTTGCATCTACATCGATCCAGGTTAAGCCCACCTGTAAAGTATGATACGACTGTATATCACTATGGGGTGATGTTCGCTTGTCTATGATACAGTACAGAAGAAGGGCACTCTTAGAGACAAATACGAACGCATCTTACTTGACATGCAAGTCCTGAATTCTGACCGACCTCAAGGAAGCTCTATTTACTTACATGGCGAAAAGTATGGATGAAATGGCTGAAGAGGGAAACAACTGCTTCGAAATGCTGTGTGTGCGAGGCGTCACAGCTCGACGGGTCCATATCGGCTCGTTCAGTGAGGTGTACAAGCAGTCGCCTCAAACAAATCAGTTTGCACGAAGACACTTGAGCACATGCTGATAATGCTTGAGTCGCCACGCAAATACCATCAAGACTTCCATCCAGAAACTGAAAATGACCCTCTTTCAGAATGCGCTTTTTTCCACAGACATAGAACAGCGTTTTACAGAGGCAATGATGCTAAAATCGCTCCCATCGAGAAACACTTCGCTTAGACAGAATCCGCGAGAAGGCACTAGTGGATGGATGAGCGAAAGAATCGAAATTCGAGTCAAATCTGAGTGCTGTTTCTTAAAAGCACCTTATAGGTCAACAAACGACAATGCTTTCAAAGCTACAAGCAATGCACCTCAACTATTTCCTCACTTCTCCAACAATTTTGTGACATCCCATATGTTTAATGAAGATTAAGCATGAAAACGAAAATTCCGAAACAAGAAAAACAACTCAACATGTCACTAATATCGGTCAAAGAATAAACACTCTCGGTTACAAGCAGCGTTCCATCGACCAATATTGCTGCCAGCTGATCGACTTCAATAACCACCCTCTTCGTTGGCAATGCGGCAATACTTGCAGGTAATCCCCGCTGTCTACCGCCGACAGGGCCATCTCTTGATCAGTATATGAATGCCACAGCATCCTAATGTGACAATATTCAAAAATACATCGCTGTATTGCAAAAAAAAAACCCAACATCGAAGAAAACCCAACACCAACAGCGACATATGTTGCCTTCCAATGTTTAAATGAAATTTTATCGCACACGATAATAACAGGTCACATTTTAAAAAAAAACATACAATGCGAAGATTTACTTGCTATTTAAAAAAAACAACGAAAAATTACCTGGAATATACTCGAAAATTCGAAAAAAATTGCCTTTTTACGACCAACAGAGATCGGCGCAAATACCTCAAAAAAGAAAGAAGATGTGCTTGCATAGAATATCCGACAACTCAATTCACATCATATGGAACAGAAACGCTCAAAAGAAGATGATTAAATCAAACATTGCGATGATGCATGATTCCCTAAGATGAAGTTTTTAAGGCGATATTATTCAGAGGTATGCCATGCTGGCGTTACCCTTTCCCATCATATCATTGATTATTCACATGAAATGAATGCAGAAAGTTTTTTTGCATTCCATTCACTAATCGAAAACTCTAAATCCCCATCAATACGGAAAGTTGTGCGAAAACTTGCGAATGCTACCGTTAATATATAACTACCTCTTTACATAGAAGAACATCTAATGACGCTATAACAATCAAAGACTAAATTAATGAACTATTTAATTTCTTATACTTCATCGAAACTCATTTTTTCATCGACTAGCACAGACGAGTATAAACTATGAAAAGTACTTACATTATTCAACGCTTTTGCAATGCAATTCCAAATTTCAGCATCCGAGAACTCATCAACTGCAATTTTAATAATAGCGAATAAGAGGAATGCCAATTCGAGATTCGTAAATTCGGTGAAATTCCACGAAGACATCAGCTCTAGTACAAGCCTCACCTGGAGAAAAACAAACCTCAGCTGCATAAAATTAAACCTCAGTTGCGTAAAATCGATAAAATCAACTCATTATAAAAATTTACACTACTATTCGTGCAGCTTATCTCAACTCACGTAATGCTTTCGTTTGGAGTTGATGATAAAACTAGTCTCATCCTTTCATAAGGACAACATCTTTCCCCACCTTAGACTTATTGAAGAATGTAGACATATCTAAGGGAACCAATAACCAGAGGAAAGAAGAAGGATTCGCAGGTAGCGCAACTTCTGCAGCGTAAAGCACCTGAGATCACTTTTTGGAACTGAACTCTTTAAATGTCCCACAATTCATCGCGCATGTAAATAGCAAACACCTGCAGAATTGCCTCTGAATGAGGTGCACCTTTGAACCATCAGCAAACACCTTCCACAAACAGCTAAGATAAGCCATCATATTAATAATTAACGTCTAAACGATTTGCAAATAAAAGTAATACAGATTATAAGTGCACTGAACCATCGTTTGGAAATGAAGTGCATGAACTGAAACTCTGTCTGAGCACAGCTTTCATCAAGAGTCAACACTACATCTTCCGGTCTCAGTTGAGTTGACTTAGGAATTTTCAATTCAATTCATTCGTTCACCTTTATTTGCTACTTACAACACATCTATTAAGCGCATCATCTATTCGACGGTTATGAATATGATCAAATAAAGATACAATTAAAGGCAAATAAAATAACGCCAACATAAATTCATTACCCTTTGAGTGCAAATTTCTCGTAGTTTTGCAACATCAACAGATGCGAGAGCAGCAACAATGAGTCGCTGATCGCGATATTGCTCGGCGAGTGGTGCAATTTCACCAGGTGGCAAAAGGACCGATAATGGGCATGCGGATGCATACGACAACATCGCCAACAGCTTATCGAAAGTCATACTCGTCACCTCTTCGTTATTTGATTGAGCCGACTGGCGAAAAGATAATTCGTACAATCGAACACCATCAGCAGTAGTGCAACCTGCGCAAAATAACGCTCTTTCTATGGAGGAATAATTGTCCGGTAATAAATGTATATCTTCCTCCTTTGATAAGAAACGAACTGCAAAATATATGAATATAACATTAAGTCAGCCAACGCAATTGACAACGACAACGTTAGTGGCATCACCGATGACCAGTATAGTTTGAACCACTCATATCGACCATTAGAAGAGAAAGAGCAGGAGAATATAAAAAACAGAATAGCTACGAGTCCACCTAAGATGGCTATCAACACCCTCCCCCTTCTTCAGAATTAAACAGAATTTATAAAGGATAAAGAACCCGGTTACCTATGAACACTACGACAATGATCAATGATGCCCTCAACTGCAAGAAATAAAACCTAGTAAAGGCTCATTATCGCCACACGTTGGTAAGCAAATTATATCCCACAGGTGACACTAATCTGCCGTCGTATAAAGACATACGAGGTATCATTGCACTTGAAGCGACGTTCGAGCTATCATGTTTAGGGCACGAATTTACAGTTGTTTATGAACTATTCAATAGGCTGCCATAACAAGCTCCACTCATTGTATACATGATAAGATAAGCTATACTAGATGAGATCTAACTAACCACTCACCATTTATCATTGATAGATGATAATCAGAGATTAAATAGTAAGCTAATCTCGCTCTCTCTCTCTCTCTCTCTCTCTCTCTCTCTCTCTCTCTCTCTCTCTCTCTCTAACATATCACCTCTACCAATAAACCAGTGAATTATGACGAGATAAGCCGAGGATGTCCATGACTAAGGAGAGATTAGAACGTATATAGTCTCATCCATTTAAATTCAAACTTATTCCCCCCAATTTTTCCAACGGTGATTTCCTGCAAACTTTTATGGGGGAAATTTACATAAGAAATATTTCGCGATATTTTAATTCGCCATTATTCCACTTAAATTTGCATATTCTAATAGCATTTCGTTCTTCGGTGCTAATTAATTTTACTATCGTTTAAAATGAATTAGCACGTGCCATAAACTAGATTCGCATCCGTTAAGAAAATCACAAATATGATCCATAATACTGAGCATTTCTATTGTTGAATAAATTAAATTTAATAAGCAATGCCCCCCCCCCCCCCACTTTACCTATTATAAAAACATTTGTAGCTTGAATTTCTATGAAATTTACAGTTATTTTTGACACAGTTTTCGTATCTGTCGTTCTTCATCATATAATTTTCGATATTTGTCCAATTTACAGACGCATAAATCGCATTGGAATAGATTTCATTTACGGTCGTCGATTGAAATCTTTTATTTTTACTCTTTCAACGTTTACCATATCTATTTTAGTAAATCTTTTCAACTATTCACTATCAAAAGAAAGCCACTATAAAACGGTTAAGAAATCGGAATTCCAATTGCAAGAACATTCCCTCAATAAAAAAGAACAAGAAAAATCCCCCGATGAAAAACTTACCATTAGCATCGGTGCATAATAAATGTGGACGGGTGAATTGTCCGTTAAAAACTTTTCCACTTTCACTAATCGAATTACAGCATAATTCCGATTGAACAATCAACCGTCTCGTTTCGGAATTATTCGGCGAAATACAATCCGATGACTCGAAATCACTAGAAAAAAACAAACCATCTCAGGCAACATAATAATTTTCAGTTGTATAGAGCAGAATACGGATGGAATCCACTGAACGAATACGTTCCAACATTTCGATAACCTCATACCGGAGAACGAAAAATTACGAAGTTAGGTTGAATAAGCGCTAAAACAGGTATTTTTGCACTTTCATATCGTATCTGATGTAAAATTGTGGAAAACGTTCGAGAATATTATCCTCGCATGAACTTTTGTAAATTATTTTTTAGACCGTTTTCAACTCCAATTCGATCCAAGACTTTTTAACCAGAAATTTCGGAGCATCGCAAGATGCAATTTGATCTCACTCTTTGCTATAAAATCATGAGGCGCTTTTATTGAAATATCTTCATGCCACTGAAACTATTTTACTCTTCACATAGGAAGATAAGCGAACAACTCATAAATATTAAAAAAGTTTGCAAAACTTGCTCTACAAACAGCGTTTCATAATTTTGGTCCTTAGCGATTCGTATTTAGAAATATTATCTCTTTTGAATCTAGAAGGCATAAAAAGTTCCCATATCTGAGAGGCACTTTGATTTATTAGATTCGAGAAGCCTCACTGTTTCAGTCTATCGTACATCTATCAGTTCTCCTCGATTAAATCCTCACATATGTCGAAGATTCCCGTTGCACAATCATGCAACCTTTCTCTTAAAGAGTTCTTGCAAAGCATATTATATCTATCCTGCCAGGAGTTTCCATGTGATGCTTTTCGAATGTTGCACACAGTTTTCCCTCTTTTTCGCGTCATCACAAATGCAGTCAACTAAGCACCTTTAAATATGCAAATTTCTTTACTACATTTACATATTATATATAATTCCCACTTTTTCCCTCTTTCCCTCACTAAATATGCAAATTTATTATTTATACATTTATATATTATATATAATTCCCACTGTCATGAGTAGTTCTTCATATTTTCCCATCAAGATGTGTCTTCTCCTAAATGAATTCGTCAATGAAATGGAATGCGAAACAGGATTTCGACTGTTATTAATTTCGATATGCTCTCCCAGTAGCTTGTAAACTATGAGCATTAGTCTTCCATTTGAAATGCGTATGAGGAGCGCTACTCGTTCACCGCTCCAACCCCGACCTGATTTATTTACCCGACAGTGCTCTAGGTGATTTTGCTCTTCTCTATGCAAAATAGTGATTTACATTCTCCGCTTATTTCTGCACGCACTATGTGTTCTTATCCTCTAAGCGTTGCTGTTTCTTGTTAATTTTTATACAATAAGGGTGAAAACTTATCCTTCTGAATATACTTATAATCGTTGCATATCTCAGTTTGTTGGCCAACAACTCTTTTTTACTTCGATTGTTATAATATGCTTGACGTTCATCTTTGAAATTCGATGTACTAAATGAGGCAGCTTAAAATTTCACTTCTTTATATTCCAACCAATAAAATTTTGACGATCGTATGCTAAATATTCGATCCTCTATGAAAAAGTGGAAAATTAAGGCCTAAATTTAAATGGGCCATTAAGGCCTAAAGAAAATTAAGGCCTAAACTCAAATTGGCCATTAAGGCCTAAAGAAAATTAAGGCCTAAACTCAAATTGGCCATTAAGGCCTAAAGAAAATTAAGGCCTAAACTCAAAAAGTGGAAAATATTCGAGGCGCTAAACTCAAATGCACAGAGGTAGACATGTTTGACCGATTGGCAAAAGAAAAACTTTGCTCGTTGGCTATTGCTGGATATATTTTGTGAGATTTATTATACATTAAAAAACATGACAAGCTCATTAGCTAATAAATTAATATCGATACTAACCGTTTATAGGATATAGACGGGGAGAGTGAACAATGCTCCGAATCAATTCCATTCTCCAAAAGAGGAATGATAAGTGGTGAAAAATTTGATAAAGACGATGAAGAATCACCATCATCGTATAACTCCGAACAATCATCATCCGATAATACCCGTTCCATATCCACCATATTTGCAACTACAAAAAAAAAAACCTTGACCTATACTCTTTAAAAAATTCTTTAAAAAACGCATTATCTATGTGTATTTAATATTGGCATTCAAGTTTTTCAACTTCAATACTCAATACTTAACTCTCCAAACTTTCCAACTTTACAACTCGAAAACCTAACAGCAATTTCATATAAACGGATGATTCGCTTTTATTTTTCGCTTCTTCTCCGAATAACGTTGTGACTATGCATCGTTAACTTTATGACCGTATATGTATCTGTTTAGCGGCCATTAGCCCACATTAATTTCCACAATTTCTGGTCACTAAATCATTTAAAAAATATCGACCATCCGATGCTTGTTTCGAAGCATTTCAATAATCACCGTCATCGTTATAAGAGTTAGCAATCGGAATATAATATTCACAATTTTATTCATTTAAAGATATGTTCGTTTAGGCAATCACTAGATTGATGATCGTTTTTCAGCATATCAATTAGCTAACTTATTTTAGCTGCTCTAACTTTTAACTTCGCTAAAGATTGAACGCTTGTTGAGAAGACTTTTGAGATGTTCCCGTTACGATTTCATTCCTTTGATAATCCATCCTCTGCCAACTTGTTGAAATTGCGCCTAATCTTCTCTAGCTTAAACTCCCAACAGATTCAACTTGCTTCTTCCATTTAAGAAACGAATATTGCAATTGACTAATTTTTTCACGAACATTATCTTTTTACGAGGTATTTCACTGTTATTCACGAAAATTCCCATAATTTAAGAAAAATTGCAAAGGTGAACTGAATAAGACATTGTTTATATTATTACTCTTTGCAAGGAACAATAATAAAGGGTACAGCTGGATATGATTTAAAATACTGGACAAATGCTTCAAGCAGCCAACCATCTACATATAACAGCTCTGTTAACGCATGCTCCATTATGAACAAATGAGTTCTTGTGACTTTGTGATCGCGATGACATTTTTGTGTAACAAATTGTTTCGCTCACCGTTGTGTTGATCTTGACATGATCTCTCCCCCGCATAGACTGGGATCTCCCCACATCTTCGGGGCTGTAGCCGAAGATACAAATATATTGCATATTGCTTGCTAATGATGGTTTCTTATGGTGTTGTGCTTGTTGTTGCCCGTAACAAAACGAGCTTCGCCACTTCGATGAGTTTCTCAACAGACCAGAAACGGTCACAAGCCCCAATGCAATCCAATCAATGGTCACGGGAATTGCTTGCAATGCAGTGATACTTGAAATGTTGCCGCAAGTGAAGTGTTGACCTTCTTCCCCTTTCATTTTTTCATTTCACCAAAGAAAAGACCATCTAAAGGATAATGATTTTTCATAGACAGCCGTTTTCACCAATATCTAAAAGGTCAGTGCACAAACAGCCATGCTCGGAAGTCTAATTCCACAAATAGTCGTGTTTTACACAGGCAATCTCGCCTATATACGTCATGATCGCATTCGCGTCTATAAATGTCGACGCTAAATGAAGTCAAAATAAACATCGGCTCATTGACGTTCTACAAATAAAACAAATAAAGCGCTTTAATTTAGACATTAAAACAATAAAAATAAAGTTGGAAATCCACATAGTACAATTACCTGAGAGGACAGGTGTAATTCAAAAACTTCATTTCGTACATCAATAACATCATTATCTGCCAATCAGCAATATCTGCCAATAACCAAATTCACAAATACCTTTTCGTCAATAATATAAACATTAAAAGACACGAAAATGAGTGAACGATAAGAGAGCGGGGAAAAGAGAAGATGAAATTTATGACAGCTAAAACAATGAAACCAAAACAGTTTTTAAAAATTCGTTATTTCAAATTACATTAGCAAATTTGAAACTTTCTAAGGGTATATACTCTTTAACCGACATCACAATAAGAGTATATCTTATTTTATTTCCTCTAAAAACCCCAACAAAGCAAATACTTCCCACAATTCAAATTCGACGCCGAATTTTCCCTCATCCTATAGGGAGAAAGGGCAATCACGACCTAGTCAATGATCCCTTCGTTTGGCCCTTATGCAATAATGCCATTTTGAAACTATTCACCTAGTTTCGGCTGCGGTCCCATCCTCTTAATATCCTATATATTTCCACCAGTGATGATCGTCAATGATAAAATACCGTTCAAAAGGGAGTGTAACAACTCAAAACGTATTTATTGATAGAATGGAAGAAAAATAATCTGAGATCGATGCGCACGACATCTTTTTTTTTTACAAACAACGCTCAACTAGAGATAACCAGCGAAATGAAAACAAAATAAAAGAACAATAACATTGACCTCCCATGAGAATAGCTTCTATTTCAATAGCTCATCTGATTCGTTTATGAGGCTAACACAAGATAAGAGTCAATGCTACTGTCCACTGCCATCAGGAAGAAAAAAGCTTAGCATGATGAACGTAATAAAATATGTCTAAGACGCTATATGAGCAGAGTGGATAGAACTTTCGATCTTAGAGGCATTTCAGAGTTGGAATAATGAGGATAGAATGATAGAAACATGAAGGATAAAGGGGAGGAATAAACCGGAAGTTAACGAGCCTGAGGTATGCAACTAACGAGAAGAGTAAACGAAAATCCTCACATAAACACCTATTTCGGACGAATCAAGAATATAACTGTAATGAATAATTCGAAGCTAAATTTCTCCGATGGAAATTAAAAGAAACAACAATAAATAATAATAAAGATATACAAAAATCTGAGATGGATTAAACAAACACCTCAATTCCATGCCTCAAATGTTTGATGCGCATAGGAAATATTTCTTATAAATACTCAATGAGGAAGCACATCGTTGAAGAATTAAAATTACTAAGACTACTTCCTATTGCAGTTCTTAGTATACTTCATCTTTAGCTCATTCCCCTTGAAACATTCCCTTCTTTAACCTTCATAGAGTGTTGTCCTCTTTCCCTGATGACTATAACTGTCCAACGTCAACCCCTTTCAATGTGCGGATACACGATCATGGAAGTTTACGGTTACCTCCGATCTATGATGTTTTTCCTTAAAATGCTAGTCTATCGAAATCAATAAAAGAATTGTTCATGCACTGATGTGGTTACACGATTATAAAGAGGATTAAAGTCACTTGGATGTAGAGGAAAAACCCCAATAAGCCAAGCATTAACCACTAAATGATGAATGCATAAACCATCAAGGATTTATTATGAGAAATATTTTGTAATCAATAAACAGTAATGCAAGAGCTTCCTTGATCAAGAAGCATAATAAAGATTATCTTTCTTCTTTCACGATCATCGAACCACTTTGATAGATCAGGAAAAACTGCTTGCCAATATTTCCTATTGTGCGACCGTTAGATTTGATAATAAAGCCTAAACATCAATTAGCATTCCTCAAAACTGAAAGAACTCTAGCTGCTTATTCTGCGCAAAATGCGCCCCACTATCATGCATAATGAAAATGTTTTCTTATCAGAAATTCGTAATAAAAATATTATCAAATCCCTTCTGTTGCCGCAAAACGATAAATTCGATATCTTCAATTAGTGTATTATGCCTGGAGAAAAGAGAACGATGCTTCACAATTTATTACGCTTCACATTATAAGCTTATCTCTCTTATCTCTATCATCCTAAATACTTGTAATAAAATCCTATAATATTCGAGAAAAGAACCTAAACAAGAAAACCTTCAAGAAGAGGTTGTCTTGTGATGTGCATCTCTCGCTTTAACGAGTGATTCGGAGACAAGCTTTTGCCGTGATGCGGCCAACTCGAAAAGTGTTCGAAGAGTGCCCTCGTCACCACAATAACCATGGATTGTCATCCGATATACTCGTGCATTATTGCCAATCACAATACTCGCACTACTCGTTAATAAATCAAACAAATCGGCAACCGGATCGCATAAAACTTTCGCCTGAAAACGCTATCGATCAACTGCTTTTGCATTTTTGTCTTTAATAATACAGAAATCAGCACACCTTATTTTCAGGTGCTCTGCAAAAAGATATTCGGTTCCTCGTTGCCTATCAACCCTTGTAGTTATCTCTATACCTATATGGTGCTATAGTTGAGCCCTACCCTTGCTAGTAGTGAATTATTTACATATGCAGCATAAAATACATGTGAGTGTACCTGTTTGGTAGTGCAACAAGATATAAAGTCCATGATATGGCAAATATACGGGTAAAAGGTTTCAATCACGTAGACTCAGTTAACAGAGACCGTAATGAACAAGTGTCTGTCAATAAATCTGCCATATTCCTCGACTAATTCCTATGCGAGGGAATGAAATTTTAGAGAAAGACGCAAATTAAAATAGTATCGATTGGTCTTCAAAACCACCAGGCCGGGTCTCATCCTAGGACCCAGTATCCTATTCAGAAATCACTAGCCGATGAAGAGGGAAAGATTTCGATTAGCTAAATCAAAACGTGCGCGTTATATACATATGGAACGATTTAATGAAGCAACAAGGTAAATAAATAAGGCAAAGCTATGATGCATTATTCAAAATCGAAGTAAAACATGAATTGCGATAGGCACTGCACGGTAATAAAAGACCATGAAGATGCTCGATTCTCATTTTAATATTAATAGTCTTGAAGGCGTTATTAACAGAGCAAATAACTTGGAAAGAAGCCTCTCATTTACTTAGTGCGACCTTGGTATACTCTTTAGTGATCCGCAGCAATATATATATATATATATATATATATATATATATATATATATATATATATATATATATATATATATATATAGACGAAAAGCAAAAGCAAACCCATCGATTAAAAGCCAACCTTATTTGGAATATGTGCATCGAGAACTATAAAAGTGCTAAGAACTGGTAAATCAGCAAGGGAGACTGCTCGCTGAGTATCGCCTCGCTGATATTGACTGTGATATCTTCATCCAAATCAACGTTCACCTTCGGCAGTTGAAGATCAAGAAAGGCACCCGTCACACAAGTCACAAGCGTATCTAGTAGGCATCCATCCAAGTTCAGGATCTGAATTTGCAGCTATAAATCCGAGATAGCGCAAAACTGCCTTCCCTGTACTGACGGCAGCATGAAAAGCATTCTCCGCAACAATCTGTTATCATCAACGGAAGTTTACTGATATCAACTATCTCGCAAAACAGATCACTCAAGATCTCGGCGAGGAAAATATCTGAAAAGTACCTCGGATATTTCAAAACCATCCTCAACAGAAAAGGCAGAAAATGAGTATTCACATTACTGTCATTTCCTTTCGTGACATGTGCATATTCTTCCTTGTTTCCTTAGCTGAAGGCAAAAGTATGTCCCTTTGCCATTAATTTAAGAGGACTGAATGGGGCATTGGGGGATTCTAATCTAAGAGGACTAGTTTATGGGGATAACTTCAATTAAAGAGAGGAATTACATCATATTTCTTTCCATTGGCATCTTCCAGTTAGAGATTGGAGAGAGAAATAAACGAGGATACCACATGAAAGGCACAAATACCATTCGGTAACACCTCTCACCCTTGGAAATAAACAGCTTCCAAACGAACCCTCGAGGGGATCTCCTTCCCGTGAAGTCAGTATACTCCCTTGCCGAAATTCAATATTTCCGACGTTCATTTCACACCGACTTCTTCAGAAACTTCGAAGATGACCAATTTTCACACTGTCAAAAAAACCTTTCCAAAACCTTCTTTGCCCCCTCATCATTTCGTGTCATTGTCTCAATGAAGACAACAATCGCGACATAAATGATGAAATTTACATACCGCAATATGCAAATGTAGAATCCACATAAGTCTACCGTTCGCAGTAACCAACTGGTCCCTTTTAAAGAATGCCCCTTCCTCGATAAGCTGCCTCAACAATACTTCTGCATCCTCCGCTACACGCTGAAAATGACCTTTAATGGAACCCATTAAATACCGCTTCGCTGGAAATTCATTCTTTCTGCATTTCGAACTTCCAAAGTACTGATCTACCAAACATGAGATATTTATTACATCTAAATTAAGGTAGGCAAAATGCCAAATCTAAGATTCGCATCTCTCGCTCATCCCCTTTAATAACAAGGGAACACCCAGATCAGATCGATTACCTTTTACCGTGAAAACATTTCAACTCTATGCTTTCATTCTATTCTATCATATCCATGTTCACCGCAAAATATCGGCAAATAGCCGACAACCCGCCAATGAAACATCCTTCTCTTTCTTTCTTTCGTAAGTCCAAAGCATATCCTACAATTAAATTCGCAATAATTACAAAAGAATACGTGTAAGCCGTGAGTAGTTATGCAAACTCAAAACCTTCAACTCATCCTTGACAAGGGATCTGTAAGGGAGAAGGGATCCTATCACTTGTCTCATCGATGAAAAAGGCAAAGGGAAAAGACATCTTATCATTCCCTCTCCTTCAGGCCAGCCCTTATCAAATCTACACTTTATAAGCATTAGTAATGCCACTCAAAAGAGATAACTGTTAGGCAAGGAACGAAGTGGAAGAGGATATCCTTGCCTCCATTACCTGGATATGGCAACGTGAGGAAAAAGAGAATCACAAAAGGCATTCCTTAATGGAAAAGGCAATCGCTGGAGTTCTCTCGACACTATTCCCACCTCCACTGTGGTGGGAGAAAACTCGGAAGACAGGCAAGAACGAGGTGCACGAGTATTCGGGAGACCATCAAGTTGTGATCACATCTCCGCCCTTCATTCAGCTCTTGATGTAATATTACCCTGAGCAGAACAACAATGCCTTCCGTCTATCAAAGAAACGGATAGAAAAAGACTAAAAATTCAACCTGTGGAATGATTGGTGCAGCATCGATATGTGGTACAATAATAGAATCATCGGAACGCACAGCAAGGAATGGTTCTATTCGTGCCGTTACCATCGCACCACCTTGTCGACTAACACAAGAGCCGGCTGCCGATTGTGTAACTCCCATCTAGACAAAAAAAATTGAGTTGGTAGCACAATCGTAAAGACAACATCCAACATAATCTCAATTCAAATGAAACTATTATAAGGATTAAGTTTATCGTTCCATAGGATTAAATAATTCGCAACTTCCACCAACGATAATGCAGAATGAACGTGAAGAATTTTCTTGTTAAGTATAAGTGATTTCATTTTCGTTGAATTATTATATATTTATCTAGGAATAGATTTTCAAAAAAATATCACTCAATCATCAATGCAAGCTAATATTGCCATAGCATAGACGTTATGCGCTGAGAATTCTCCACTAGAAAATGCAATGCTTTAAGGTCAAAAATAATTCACAGATTGAAGTGAAAAACGTAAAGCTTGCAACTACTAAGGTAGATTGCAAAAAAAAAAAAATTGAACTTATAATTCGATAAAATTTCTGAAAAGAAAAATTCCATGAAACTAAAATCGAAAACTTTTCTGCGAACAATTACATCGTCCGTGGGCACAGCCAATAAGCGGGTGGACCTAATCGAAATTCATGTGACGCCGTCTTCACTATCCCTCTTTCAGCAAATATTCTATCCAAATATGCGCATCGAATGTGATTTATGTCGGAATAATCGAAGAAATAAAAGAATAAGCACGCACAATGGATCATCTTTACATATATAAACGATGATATTGAGTACAATCTATGGTATTACAGTAACATAAGCCAACTTAATAGCCCTGACTTATAGTAGTAGAAGCGGAAATAAGTAGGTAAATGAGGATAACAATAATGATACAACAAGAAAAGCATAAATAACAATAGCCATGACAATGTTGTAACTTAAGCAAGCAGCAAGTAAGCAATAAAAAAAACAGGCTCAAAAGAGAAAAAAGGGTAGTAACATAAGGTAGGTAGATTTCACGTCAAATATATCTCGCGTTTCCACAAACAATTTCCCTCACATTTCCAAGAAAAATGCCTGTTATTAGCAGTAAGCAGCACTAGTAGAAGTTATATGCAGTAATAATAGCGAATGCAAACAGTACTAACAACAACAGGCGGCATACATACTGCACACTCCAGAACACAGGTCACCAGTATTTTTCGATGGCTGAGGAAAAGCAGAACTGAATCTGCGTCGGAATTGCAGGAAACTATTTCGGAGCGGCGGACTATGTATATTTGGAGAGGACAGGAGAAAGACTTATGCAAACTCCATTTCCGGACGACACAGAATCAAATAATAAAAAAATTGGAAAGAGATATCATTCGGGTGTTTATTGTAATTAGATTAGTTTTCGGCTCCGAACGTATTCGCAGCTGTGAATCCTTCGCATACATCGAAAAAAAAAAACTCACTTCGGTTATGAATTGATTTTCCTCTTCAACCAAAGAGATGAGTAACTCATCGCGTAAATATAAAATAATGAACAAAATGCACCTGTAATGATATTGGTCGAAAGGAGCCGATACTTCGACCATCCGGATAGACTGACTCGAATAGAAATTGACTATAGTATGCCAATGGATCACAGATCTTTAACAAATCCACAGACATCTTACCTATAAATAAGTCGGCCATTATGAGTGAATTCTGTCACCGAAACGCTAAATTCAATGGGCGATATGTCGAAGCATTTAATTAAGTCTAAACGAAACAAAGATACGATGGCAAGGTGACATGACCTTCATGACACTGAACAACGGGCAAACGGGATCTCCACAATCTGTGGATCCGATAAACCTCACAAAGAGGATATAAAACCAGGAATAACGATTTGCTACTGCAAAGGATAGTGGAATATTCAGTAAGTCAGGTATAGCGTACTTCGTTACAAATCGAAATATGTTCAGCCGGTACGGCTCTAGATTAGTGGCGATACGACGTCCTATTGCCACTTAGAGGTAATGAAAGAATCGACGAGTTATATGCAAATTTGCGCCATTGTGAATGAAACGCTAACACTGCTTTAGCGGTCCTTCTTATTTCCCTGTCATAAATATGAGGAAGGTAACAAAGAGATAAACGGTGAGAAAACCACGCCTAGATAAGACTTAAAACTTATTTTACAACTTAATGTGGTGTATAGCGATTCCCATCAATTGTTGCTTCTGCACCGCGGTAGCAACTGCTGGGTCACCTTTGCCCATTGTCGCTCAACGAAACATGACGACGGTAGCAACGCAGCACCACCTGCTGTCGCCAAGCAAAAGTGGTGACAACCTAGTGGCACTGGTCTAAAGAACTGCTGCTTACCGACTATATGTTCTTTATTACTTTCATAGGTTTTTACTTATTTATGCACAAAACGACTGAGTTATGTTGAATTATTGAATTATATTTCTGCGGCGAGACACCCAATTCTTCATGTCCCTCCTGGGATGCAAACTGCGCCGAAGCAAGTAAGATGTATGGGCAAGTTCCCGCATACAGTCGGACTGTAATTTCAGGATCGCATCCAAAATGAGAGCCTATGAAAGTGCCTATCCACGACTTCACCGTGATACCCTTGCGGAACAGTATGCCAAACGGAGCTAGATGTTAGTTATCAATACGAAGTGTTGTTGATATACTTTGACGGCGTTCAGAACTTACATAGTTTATAGTGAAGACGGCTAAAATGATGAGCTTTTGTCACCCGGCCGTTTTGAGTCACCTGGTTATTTTAAGCTCGCATCCATTTCCGAGCAGATCAATTACTGTGAAGGAAATGTAACAGTGATCGGATTTGGGAAACTGTAAGGTCACCGAGGGAAGTGTGGGCTAATTACAGCTAGCTGTAAGGTGAAAAGTGTTTCTATAGCTTCAGATGTTGCTTAATATTAACGCCAATACCTCATAGTGGCAAAAGCATCGAAATCTGAATTAAATCGAGTCTTGGACCTCATCATGGTTAGGAGATGAACCGAAGGTTTAATCAGTAGCTACTGGCCCAAGACTTTCAAAAAACCGATTCAACGACCATTACAGGATGGTCGTAAAAGTTTTATGGATGTGGCTATTATGGTGCTTTGGGGCCTACAAAAAAGTTTAACTCAAACATCCACATAAAGATTTTCCCCACTAACTATTATCCCTCCCTCTTCATAAGACGGCTGATAGAAAACTTCAACAAAGATAAGCTGTTCTTTATTTTCCCCCCGATTCCATAAATGGCACAAATAAAAGCTAAATGAGGGCGGTAATTTGGTGGTAACTGTAGACTTGAAGATACAGAAATACGAGCATTCGTAAAACTTTCATGGTCACCTACGAACAAGCTTGTTGAATCGACTTCCCTGAAAGAACTTCTCCGAAAGCTGGATCTAACCAATGATCGCAAGCCTTCTGTTAGTGAAATTCTCCAACTGTTGAATTGATTCTCCTGAAAACTCCCTCCCACCTGGACCAACGCTCGTCTCTACGGCAATCACGAAACCACTGCAATGTTACTGGACTTCATTACCTCTTTGTTAAAGTGTACTACTATAACACACCTTTCCAATCCCTTCCCTCTGGCCTCTTTCTAGAGCGCTAGCCAAGGGCTGTCGAATACTCGACTCAAATACCATCACGGATCACCACATAAGCACAGCACCACAATCCGTCAGTATTCATTCCGACGTAAGCACCAACAACTACATCGAACAAACAAACCGTAAAGGTATATTCGAGGCTCGACGGATAAGCCGTGCGTCGGTGAACATTTCAGTGTCTAAAAAGCGAGTTAGCCCTAGGAAGCAGTGATCAAAGCGGAAGAAAGAAGTGAAGCGGAGAGGGGAGGAGAGAGAGTGAAGATGACGGAGGGGAGGGGTGACGGATGGTTTTGGGAAGGGGTATTCATTACTTGAAAATTCACATAAACCTATACACTCTGTTTTGTTGAATTGTTTAGAGCAAGCACAAGATGCAAGCTCTTCATTCTGTGCTCTCTAATAGGGAGGCATCTGCAATCACTTTTGACTAAGGTAATCCAAGGATAAATATCCACAAAACAACGACATTAAGCAAGGACGACAGCGCAATTCAGAAGTGACTTTAGCCAATGCCCATGACTAATTCTACACTTCGATTTGAAAAAGACTCTTAGAGTCAATGACGTTTGACTCCGAGCAAATCCTAAAGGACCTCAAATCACAAAAGGATACGAATAAACTTGAGCTATGTCAAGGTAAATAGGCTGCAAAGGTGGAGCATATCCTAAGCAGTTAAAACCTTTCTTAAAACAGCAATAACACACTGCAATGTGATTCAAAGATAACGATGCAATCGCGCAGCACTTAAAATGATTATACTACTCGCTAAGCCTAGCACTTCCGGCATAATCCATTATTCGGCGCCTGTCCATCGGACTTGCAGGAAGTTGGACCGACCATTCCCCAATAGTTCAAAAATACAACTGGGGGCTTCCTAGTCCTCATACTCTTCACATTCCTTCATATCCTTGTAATATCGAAACTTATTTTCTACAGCTGCTCAAGTATACACAAACGAGGAAAGAGTAGTTGTCTGCTAGCAACGAAACCTGACAGGTTCGCAGCATTACAACTTTGTCCGAGCTTAACAAAGAGGGAAGTTAATTTCTTTGAACTTTCATACAACTTTTTCACGCGGATTTCTTTGCCCTTTCAATGCGAATAATCTACCCTCGTTAATGGATTTTATTTTTTATTTTTTTGAATAGCAATCCCCTTCCATCCCTCTTCATACTAAACTATTGCTAATCTATATGGCCAACTACCCCCCCCCCCCCCTCTCTTTCCCCGATGTTTATAAGGAGGAAGTCAAGCGATGAAATAAATCTATTCTCACAAACGAAACGATGAGAAATAAACTAAATTTAAACAGAAAAGAAGAATAAACGATATCGTTGGTCCGATGGTACAGACCTGAACGCTGCATAGCACACACAACAAATCGACGAATCTTTGCATTTGCCAGACTCTTTAGAGGAGACTTCGTCAATCAATTTACTTTCACGCGAGCGAAATATTTCGACTTTGGATCTCCTCTCATCTCCATTACGAGTTTTTGAAATACTTTTATAGAATATGATCCGCAGCATATGGTACGATCAACAGTGTCGGCAACGATCATCGCTACAACCAACCAACTTTAAAAGAGAGCGGATAGGTATTGAGGGTGAGAGAAAGTGAGGGGAGGTGGGGAGGGTAACTATCACTGATAAGGTGCTTTTATCTATTAACCCGTCAGCCCCTTCCGCACCACCTTAATTTCTCATCCCATCCCACTCTCCAAATACACCATATTATGCGAATTTGCATAAAAATGACTATGAAAATATTTCGAATTTCATTCGCATATTAAGAGAAAGCAAAAGCATTTTCATAATAAACGATAATGAATATCACAAATGAAGAAAAAACACCATATTAGAATATGGATAATATTTCATCTATATAATTAGTCAAATATAAAAATAAACAACGGCAAAGTGTTCAATTAATGTCGACAATACAAATCTCACCAGATTGCAAAATATCGACTGCTATTTGTTCAATAGAAATTTACGAATTAACAAACCTATATAGTATAATATTAGTGGCAATAAATATCGCCTCAAATACGATCGAATAATTTCTTTGAAGAGTGAATTTTGATTCGATCTCTTATCTATTTCTCATATTTTAAGTTTTAAGTTTTAATTTTATTTCTTTTATATTTGCACTACATAAAATCACAATAAATTGTAACAAACTTTCTTTGAATTAGCTAAACTTTTATGACGAAAAAAAATGAACAATTTATGAAAATAAAATACACAAGAGTAGAAAATTAAACTTATAACGCCGCAACTTGTTTTTCTAATTTTTTTTTAAAAAAAGGCATAAAAATCCTTATTCATTAAAAAAATATGAAATTCAAAATGAATCCGCATCAATTAATGGAATAATTTTTAAAAATATAATTAGTTTATGGTGTTAATTTTTTGCTGAAGTAATCAACGTTCCTAACTTATTTCATAACATTCTAGCATAAGCAATTAGCAACGACAGCATTAATAATCATTTAGCACGACTTAGACGCGAGAATGAAAGCACATTGAAAAACAAGCGAACCATTTTCAAACAATATCTCTATAGCAGCGTTATTACCCTTCAAAAAAAAAAAACCTCCCATATTTATGTAAAAATTCATCTCTCGTTCCACAACGAATTCTTCAACTATACGGTAAAATTTGCAGTATATTCCATCACAGATTGGAAAAAAAAAAGAAACATCAATTAAACCAATTTGGATTTTCCAAATTTATGAGGAACAGCAATCACATTAGTGCCATCTTTTCATGGGATTTTCGCATAATTCATAAATTTTCTGTGCTTCATTATTCTCATATTTCCCTCTTTGAAACGGAATATTTTCCAACTGAAATCTTAGGGAACTTTTAATTCGATACAAGAGGATATTCCACTTAAAATAGGCAATCAGTATCAAAAATATATGTGCACCAATATTTGTTTTCCCGAATATTTATTTTACTTAAAACATTTCAATGGCTTAAGGAATGTGATCACACTCCAAAAGCGATCCAACCCTTCACTCCCACAAAAAATAACTTTACCCGTCAAGACCCACTTCCCAAATGGACGCCACTCTAAAGTCAACACATCTGCTGTCCAGAATTACAAGCAAATGCAGCATACAGCTTCAAAGAATGCGCTAAATACGTCCAACTTAAGCGTTATCTTCGCCTCGAACTGCAGTGCTTGCACCACTAGCTCCACGTTGCAGTCGTCGTCTCTCTTCGGATGATGAAGCTCCAACAGTGAAATCCTGACCTGACGGTGCTGGCGACGTCCTTTGTGGCTAAAAATGACAGTTCTTATGGATGCTGCCAAAAAGATGGAGGTGGAAACTTTTCAAGCCGGAAATGTTGGGAGGTCGATGCCGCAAAAAAACATCTATACATTCTTAATAAAGTGGTCAAAACACTAACTAAGAGTCCGTGCATCCGTGGATTTTTTGCAAAATTTTGAAGTGAAGCTTGAACCAATGTCCGCAACAAACGAACACACTGTCGCGAAAAAAGCGTCGACCGATTACAGCTCTGCTGGATATGCAAACTTCAAAATCGGCGTTGAGGTTGCAGAAGTCAGTTCCAGACTGCCGCAGGAATAGCTCATTCTCCAGCTGCTCCAGCTCACATGCATCGTCTTCCATCTCCTGCTTTTCCTGCCTTCTCTAGTCTCGGATTCTTCCTCACCCATTCATCGCTACTTATTAGCGTTTGATGTTCCGCACGTTTAATAGCATTGTGTTCGTAACTTTATCACTGAAACTATACAATTGCAGTTTCGTGTTGGCCGCAACCTTCTCTTGTTGGCTCGTGTTGTTCGTAGGCATGGTTATTCCTCATGATATCGCTCCGTATTACTGTTGGAAAGTATGTTATGGCTTAGTTACCCAAGTTTGAGGTGCTGGGTGCGGAAAATGAAAAGCGAATCTCGAACTTAGCGAAGGAACTTCAGTTAGGCTAACTAAGAGGCTAATGAAGCTTCGTCGAAGAGGGCTAAATTGGCCCAAACCCCGTCAAGTTAGGCAAGTCTGTTTATTGATGAGCATCTCAGGTGGTTACTGCTGGATGTCTCGAGCAGTTTTGAGCACGGCAGAGAGGCTCTGGCAGTAAATCCTCATTTGGTACTCGTAGTTGGTTTTGGAAGGAACTTGCATGACCCGTTTCAAGTCCCAGTAACGCCATGCGATGGCTCCTGACAGAACACCAGAAAGTTTGGTTGTCGGGACATCAAACTAGCAGTTGTCCGATGCCTGGTTTTCGTTATGATTCGTGTGGTGCTTTGTATTGCATCCGGTATTTTCACGATCGATACGAGCAACGCAAGTTCTGTGTATGCTTCCCATAAACTCCAACAGCAAACACATACCAAAATTTCAGCTGTCATTGTCGTGCTCTACCCCCTTGCAGCAACTACATAAAAGCAGCCTCAGCCGACATGCGTCCCACTGCCTCTGTCCAAATCAGTTTCTCCTCCGTATCCTCCGCGTTCAGCATCACTCGGTGAGTTCCCCACCAAAGTTCTTTTTATTTCTTCCACATTTGCTCACCTAGCGAAAACAACCCACGTGGTCCGACACCTCTATCTCACTCCCGTCCAAAAAAATCATCCTATTTCGAAATAGACTTAGAAATGTGACGCTGCCGGTCGAAAAGCATTATTTCTGAAATACTGTCCTCCCATCACTATAAGGGAATAAAAACCTCAAGGTAGATGAGAAGGGAATAAAAGCGAAAAAAAAAAGTGACAGAGGGTTAATAACAGATGTCGAGCAAGAAAAAGCCAATGAAATAAAATCAGACCGAAATTGAGTTGCTATGCGACGAGTGGGCATATGGTGGTAATTGTAGTTGGGCATTAGACAGTGCACGAGGTGGTGAACAGCGATCCGCATCACCACCGCATCGAGCACATAAATGTCGCTCTTCAAATAGCAACACATTCATCGCCTCTTCATAGATACGTGCCTCAGGGAATTCGACCTTTGTCTGCTTCTTATCGGTGGCATAAACTATTGACGTACAACATACCTGTAATATAGTTACCGTAAAAAAACCTCATATATTTATAGACGAACAGTAAAGAAATATTTAGAAGCGAGGAGAGAAGAATCTCAAAAAATGACTCCGTCCTCAGCAGTCGTCAAAAACGAATTCCAACAAACTGCCAACTATGTCCCTCAAAAATTCGAACGTTTGAAGAAGATCATCTTCGTATATTAATTCCATCAAATTTATCCATATCAGCCTCTCTATAATAAAAGAAAAAAGAAAAAAATTCGATTCGCATTTTCGAAGAATTGTTTGCAAATTTGTGAAATACAATATGATATCGTTATAAATTATTCTTGTGGCATTTTTGCAAAGATTGCTGTTGAATTCAAAAATGGATGGAAAACATCAAAACTTTTGCGTTCAATGATGATTTTTTTTTTCGATTATCAGCAGAACTTTGAGAATTTTATTGGAACGCTGTCAGAGAATCTCAGGATTTTTGCCAACTTCAGTATGTCCCACTTCTTGCTAGCAATCTTCAGCGGCTGCTTCTTGTTTGGAAGTTTCTGATTGCGGTGAAAAGGGTGAACGGTTGGGTTTATTTGTGCCTACTCTAAAAAACGCCTACTTTCCATATAAGTTATTGAGATCCCCTTTACTGCACTTTTATCCTGCCTCCAGTAAAAAGTACATTATATACACATATATACTTTTAATTGCAGGTGGAATACATCGAGCTTCATGCAAAGCAACGCATTTCTTACAACAGAGACATCCCGACTTCTGGATCTTCCTGCAGCCCTCCTCCGTGAAGGTCTCAAACTGAAATATATGTGCTAAAAGCGAAAATCTCAAAGCCAAAATAGCCTCCAGATTACGCTCCTGCTATCCGCTGCTCGGATTTATTGCATACGTACTATTTACAAATATTGTCTATGGCAGGAGGTGACACAAACTAAGCAACTTTTACTGCTGAAGTTGGGAACAGCGGAACTGAACAGCACGACGCGAAATGGTTTTGAAAAAGAGATCAGCTTATGAACAACAACCAAGGATCGGAAAGCTTGATAAAAACATGGCGACAATGATTTAAAGGCAAGCAATACCCAAGACCAAAACACATCACTTTACAAGATCAACACAACCTAGACAACGTCACTGGCTGAAGCATTAGAGTGCAACAAACTCTCTTCGTTCCATATGACCCATTTCATCTTCATTTCGTGCTACAATTGTATTTTGTTATGTTATTACATGCTGTTCCGACACTTTATTTTATTTAGCCAGTAGCCCACTCTAAATCATTTCGTCCCCACTATAGCTGCAAAATCGGAAGTGGGGTTGAAGAGGAAGAGATCGCGCAAATCGTGTAAGCCAGATCGCATACACTAGTACAACTTTGAGCAACTGACATATTTTATATGTGGCTCACGCTAGTACTTCGATATCGTTGGCATAACGCTTTAATATGAAGGAACCTATCGGGTAAAAGGTGACGAAGGAAGCGGAAGTAGCGACCATCAAAGATCTAAAACAATAATGTTCCCCCTCCACAATAAATTCAATGAAAAGGGAAAGGACGCTTACCTCAGCTTTTTTTCTGCCTTGGCCAAAGAATGTCCACTGACATACTTCCGCATTTTCTGCGCCGATATCTGAAATAATTATAAAACAAATTGACATGATTTTAAAGAAGCGCATTTCCCTATTAGTACCAAAGCAGAACGCATCAGCAAATACCTTTTAAAGTATTCGAACGTTAATTGCATTTAAAAGAACTCTCCTTGCGAACATCTCAAAGTACCACTTCAAAGCAAATTAATCAAGCGATATAACAAAGCAATACCTTTCTCATAGCTCTCATATATAAAGGCGAAACCTTTTAAAAGAGTCAAAAGGATCAATATATGACAGGAGCGGGGAACTTGGGCGAATAGATGATTGCAATTTAATGCTGCACATTTTAGAACGAACAATTATCCCCAAAAATGTGCCATAAATCTTTACTATTAACATCAAAGGAATCAAAAAAAAGCTCAATTTTCCGCCAAACCATCACAAACTTTCTGCCCTAATTCGGCTAGTCATCTATCACGAGTGTGGCGCACTGTCACCTTCCAGCCACGTCAATAACTCTAAATGTGAATAGGCCTACCAGATAGTTTTCATCTTGCAAACGACTGTTCAGAATAAAGGATAAACATCCGCTAAGAACAAATTAGCAGGTCACCTGTAAAATGCAAAATGTGACGTATTCACAACGTCCTATGCCACAATGTTCTGCGTTTTTGAACTAAAACCCCAGAAAGGTTTCTTCATGTGCTCAGATTTTTGGCAACCTGCTAATTTTCTTAAAATTCAATCTCTATTTCGAGGTCCCGAAGTGAAAAAAAAAGAAAAAAACATGCAAAAGTATGTGCACATCAAAACGTTCGCAAAACTATAATATAGGCGAATAAATGGCGTTGAAAGATCCCTGCGGATGCCAAGACCTCTCAAAAAATAGCATGTTTTCAATCACCCCAGTGATAACAGGATAAAAACGCTCAACCCCCGATGACCATCGTATAACGCGGAGGCAAGCTCAATAACGACCAGAAATGCCTAGATGCCTTCCCAAGAATGCGAATTATGGAATATCAGAGATGTCTAGAGGCGTGGAATCTTCGAAGATACACAAGATCAAAGACCATTTTGCCATATCGAAGCGCCGTAATTCCAAAATCGACTTATGTGATGAGCACTCTACAAAATTTGCTGTTTCCTCAGAAATAAATCAAATATCTATAAGCAACCTTTAACGAAAAGAACACGATCCGTAAATCGCAGCACTAAACGATCGAATAATTCCAAGTTTTTCATAAGATTATCATCCGATTGCGAAGTATAGGAATATTTATTGTTATGCCGATTCAGAAGCAATTTTATCACCGGCTGAAAATCTTTTCGATTACGAAGGGTTATGCGATAAACAGATAGGTAGGTAACAAAACGATGAGGAAAATAACCAAAAAAAATTAATTGATTAATTAAAAATCGGCTCATGAGATCCGTGCAAGAGAAGAAATGAGATCCGGGAACACGACTCAAGGATATCCCAATATATTTAAAACTTGTGGGGGGAAATTCAGATAGCAGATAGAATGATAATTTCCAATGGCATCGAAGGAAACAGATTCCACTTTGAAAAATTCGATAATCTGATGGAAAACAAAAAGAGTTCTCTGACCAGCGACCACTGACCAGTGTATGAATCAAGTTAATTTCTGCCAATTTTACTATGACAATCAAGTATCAATAGAAATAAAAAAATTTTCAATAATTAAATTTCCAACTTTTTTACAAATGAAACAGTGCGAATTTGCAATAAACCTCTTAGACTTGTAAATTTTTTCCTTAAACTCCCTCAAAGACCATAGATTATTTTCCTTTTTTTTTCAAGCGAATCACGAATCAAGTAATTCGATGAGTTATCTTTCAATATTTACCTCAAAGTCTATGAACGACAAACACTTTATCTACGAATGATAATAGGAATAAATTTCCTTAGTGATAATATCTTCCAAAAAATCATCTGCCTATAAACCTTTCAAGCTCATTTCATAAAAAGCTATAAAAAGGCACTACTTATACTTTTACTACACATATATGCCGAATGATACAAAGAAAATTTAGCTTTCTTCTTTACTGCTTAAAATTCTATTCCTCTCTCCGTTCAGACCTTCCTCTTACTTGAGAATCCTTGCGGAAAAAAATCTCCTTCCACTATTGCAATAAATGCGATAGTGCAACAAAATCAACAAGTATAAACGAGTAGTTTGACCTTTGTTGTGCTGCCAACAATACGGTCACAGTCCTTCTTTGTACAGATGATTGGTACCTTGCAAAGACCGACCGGTTCCACATCTTCTTTCTTCATAATGCTTAGCCAATCTTGACACTGCTGGACTAATTCCTGAATAAATTTCCGCTTGGGTTTCGATAAAACAAGGCTTAGGCTTCATAACACATCCATCTGCCTTCACTTCCACACCTCTCAATATATTTCCACAGAAAGAACTGACTCCGAGATACAACAGAGACTAGCGCGCTGTAATAAAACCCATATCAATCGTGCTGAGGTCTGTACACCACGTACCTTTCAAGGTTACCATTCCAATAAAACATCAAACTGCGTTTGTTGAGGGTATCACTTCTGCCAGCAACAGCCATTGCAAAAAACATCACCGCTATAGATACTCTCGAAAGCATCAAGTCGTGGGCACCAAACAGCCCTGCTTAGTCACGTGTATTGCTTGCTGGTCGATTCATATTAGCCACCTACGTGCCAACGAAATCAACAGTTTATTACTAATAATTTTCATAAAGGAACTCTTGAGCTTTCAAAAATTACTTCCACCTCAATTTCTCCCAAAACAAGATTGAAAATGACTTCCGTCCTTCCAATAATGAGGTCCATTTTTGTCGAATATGATAGGGGAACTTGCATCATTCTATGGCAGCAATTTTTCACACGCTATTGGGCTTACAACTCCACGCTGTGATCAACGTTACGAGTGGGGATGCACCGACGCCAATACGAAGCACTTGTCGCTGCATTTTTGGCTAGGCTTCTCCAGATTCGTTATTTAAACATTCTGGATGCTATGAAACGTTGAGTGTGATTTTATTGATGTAACTTTAACGATGATGTGCCCCTCATTACACACAATCTAACAACAGGACGGATTCCAGCAAACAACTAAAATGATTTTTTGGGAGATTTTATTGCCTTAAGTAAACTTTCCTCGTTCCCTCTCAAAGAAGGCAACTACTGAACCTGAATTAAGTAGTATTTCGCTTCGGCAAGAATCTCGAGAGTCTCGACGCGGCAATCAGGCAACGGAACACTTCCATCACGAAGAAAATTGAGAATCGTTCCGAAGTGTTTTCCGCAACGGTCGATCAATACCCATCCATCACTATCTGTTAACACCTGCAAAAAAAGCTTCTAATAAATGAACACACAATATTCTCCATATCTTTCATTTGCATCGCGTTCACATCTATTCGCTTATCCAGATTAGAAACATAACGACAGGTTTTTTTTTTAAAACGTTAGAACAAATTTATTTACATGCCACTCAGAAACTTCTTTTCCTAAAGATTTATTTGAGTTTTATTTTCTTTCTAAGAACGATAAAGAAACAATTGAAAATTACAATTTAAGAAAACCTTCAGCCTGCCATTTTCAAGACCTGTTTAAACGAAGAGGGAATTCATTAGATTATAATAAAACATGACTTATTCTCCTGTATTTCGACGCCACTCATAATGATAAATATTAACGCAACTGAGAGAAAATAAGCGCCAATGACATTAGCGTTACGCTTGATTGTGGACTGCAAAATAACTGTCGGCATCTGGGTTGATTCCCTCGAAACTTTTCATTGCGAAATGACAAGGAACCTATCTTCTACAACTATAGATTTATTAATAAAGCCCTATATTAATTGGTGAAGACCGAACTGTATAAAAGTAAGCAATGACACAAAGCAAACAGGCGGGTTTTACGACACCAAGTCTGTCGACATCCATATTTTCTCATGTGTCCATCAGCACCTTTTCGCCCTCGACGTTTCAAAATCTTGCTGAAGTTAAGAGCTAAAGCAAAACAGTTTACAAAGGCTCTCGAGAAAAATGCCTCTTAATGATTAGCCAACTGTTTCATTACACAACCACTGAACAATTTCCTCCTTTTTTGGAACACTAATTTAATTTCAGTAACGTTTATTTAGTGCCTGCGATGGCCAATACATAATTTCAACACCCCTTCCCCAATTCCGCCGCACAAAATTTCTCACTGCGCTAACCCCTGTCCATGAAAATATGCGGTGGGAATGCCTGTAACAAATAAATTACCAAAGATATGGCAGAAAATCAGTCATTGATCACGACGGAAGAGGTGTCATAGACGGATATTACTAAACCACTTTACTCCTTTCTATCGACAACGGGTAACTTTATAGTTAGTGGACGTAAATGGCAAGAAAAGCTTTAAAAGCTTCCGAGTAAGCTTTATAAATCCCGGACAAAAAGCTCGAAATTATGAGAGGAAATAATTTCATCTCTAAAAAAGTCATACTTAATGAGTTACATTCTCGGTATCGATAAAACTTAAATAATAAAAACCCTTTAAAATACTCAAAAAATTCAAAACTGCTATATTTTACTTCAGGTCATATAGTATTTTATTTGCGGTCGTACGGTACTAGATCATTTAATAAACACTGATAATACGCCCGAAACTTTGTGCAGTAAACGGAAACACATTAAAGCGGCAGCTGCCCAAGAGAGGTGTCCTTACTCCATCTAGTAGGCAAACAACCACCGCCAGCTTTAAGGCCCTTATTGTAAGATAGCTTATCTACTTGGACAGATATATAATAAATGTATTTATGAGTTAATACTCCAATGAGTATATATATTTAAACTAAAATCTGCAACTGCTTGTATGGAAACAGCTCTTTTCCCATTCTAACCACGATATTGACAAGGAACTACAGGGGCGACACCAAAACTCAGCATGCCGCTCTTAGCCTACCCAATTATCCAACTGATGAGTTAAAAAAAGGAATAACATAAGTTCAACTTCACCCTCCCTCATTACTAACTTTTTACGGTAGTTGCGCGACCTGAATTCGGAGAAGCTTCACCTGCTGATGTTCGTTCCGAATATTCATTTGCAATGCAGAACTGGAGGAATGAATTAGGGAACGGCCTTTTCATATACAGTTCCATGTCAAAAAATGAGAGTTCTCCTGCAGTGTCCCTTACGTTAATTCACCTATTCGCGGTGATGAGAATCAAACCTTAGACAATTCTCGCTGTGAGCGCTTACAAAACTTTAAGCCTTCCCGCACCACCCTCTCCCCCCCACCCCCCCCCTTCTCGCCTTGTATTACAAACTTTTCCCAACATTGCTCTGAAGTTAAAGTTTGTTATTGAAGTTATGAAAATGCACAATTTACTTATAATAAGAAGTTACCTCCATTCGACCAGAAAACATCGCCTTAAGCATAGAGTCATGCTTGATCAACGTTGAAATTGTTGTACTATATAGCGCACCACCAACATTCAATTTCACATATTGTGATGGTGGTTCGTTGACTGTAACCAAGCGAGTGCTATAGAGTTTTTTAGTAGTCTCTTCCGCCATCGAGATCTCAAATATTTTTTCTCGAATAAATAAAATGAAATTCTATTTATTTTTCTTTGAAGCGATCTACATTAATAGCTAAATAAACATGAAAAACTTAACGATTCAATATGCTCATTAATGCTTCATTTTTAAATCTAATAAAATAATCGTCAAAAAATCTTGAAATATAAAAAGCGCAATAATAATCTAAAATGATGTGGATAATCTAAAAAAATAATCTAAATGATCAAATATGCTAAATGAAGTGGAAAAAGTAATAATCTATGATCTAATCTAAAAAGTAATGATCTAATAATCGTCAATAATCTAAAATAATAATCTAAATCTACAAAATGATCAAATAAAATATGCTAAATGAAGTGGAAAAAGACAAATCTTTTATAATAATATGGAAAACAAATATGGAAATAATATGGAAATAATAATATGGAAATATGCTTAGAGAAAAATGAATAAGCAAAGATCCAACAAGATAAAAATGATCGAAATAGTATATTTTTTTTGTGAGTTTTATACAAATCAAATAAATAATAAACATAAAGGAAATACTTCTCAAATTGTGGTAGTAATATTACACTTGAAAATGTTCGATGCATAATTTTAATCAAATTAAATTTTTTGCTCATATATATTTCAAATAAAATATCAACATTTACTAAGCCCAGTGATGAAACGATTGGCCAAGCATCACAACAGAATTAGTTTAGTCTAGCCAATACCAGTTTAATTTCATAACGTCCTAAATAAAAAAAAGGCCAAGAAATGGTACTAAATCAAGAGAGCAATGAATTTCACAACGATACATCCACACCTTTGAATCAATTCTCAACCCTAATAAAGGCCAATTTTTTCAAAAATTTATGGTGAAATGTGTGGAGTAACTGTAGTCGTAGTAAGAGAAAGAAATTGGTTTTTTTTTAAAGTGTGAATAAGCCTGACGTAGAATTTAAAGATTATTATAAGGCCCTATTTATGTCGCCTGAACTCTAAAATATTTGCATCGAAAAACTAAATTCTTTCAATAACACCTCTCACTCTAGATTTCGAACTTTTTTAGTGGAATTCTAGTATAGAAATATTGAGGCATTTCTAAACGTTTCATTCATATATCCCTATTGGGATTAAAAATTCGGGCAATGATCTCAAATAGCATTAAATCCGTTATATATGTCACCATGTTTCAACAATCAAAACATTTTCATATATAATTAGCCCTCATAAATGCCAATCCAAATATTTTAAATTTATCTTTTCAACAGACGGCGTTCGCCCATTAAATTACCTCAATTCCGAATCTCATCCTCACAACCGCTTCTAGTATAGCCGAATTAGCATTCTTCCTACCGAGATGAAGCGCCACAGCTTGTTCTTTGTGATGGGAAGTTTTCACTTGCTCGATCATTCTTTACCCATGAGTCAAATTAGATAGTGTGGTTGGAAACGAGGTAGTTGAAGGGGACTATGGTGTTGCGGGGTGCGAGGGATATCCGATTTGAGGTGAACGTCCTCGAGAATCACGTTCCACCAATTTCCGTGCCAACTGCACCTAGCGCTTAGTCGACTACTTCTGCAATTATGACCTAGTGCCACCTGTTGGGCGTCCCTATATGCTCATCCTCTTGTCAAGAGATCTTCTCAGGTAGTTTGCTGAGTTAAGCAAATTCGATTTAGAAACGAAATGCTTTCATGTCCGTTTCTTCTCAGAGACAATGCGGGAATATCATGCTTGATTTACTGGAAATGCTTGTTGGCGCTATCTGAACGCAACCGACTGTTTCATGGATATGATCGACAACAACAATACGGCACAGGTATAATACTTCAAGCTAAGAAACCTAGAATAAATAAAGAAATATTCCTCAAACGTAGTAACAATAAGCTCACCTTGCAAGCGTCTATTACATCCGAACAACTCTCAACTCTTCGTCATGTGAAGTTGTTCAGTTCGATTCGCAGAGCAGAATTCGCAGCGAGCATCAAATTCCACCTAAATGTCGATGAATAGTGCAGCGGAAATGATTCAGGTTTTACCCCACAAGAATGTGGTAGTAAACCTTGGCAAATAAGATAATGATATGGTAAAGACGAGAAGAATACAGTGCGGTAGAAGTGGTAAATTATGAATGACGGTAAAGAAAATTCGTGTGCATCATACGGCATTCGTTTTGTGGACTATCTACCGGCCACCTAGCTGTTCGAATACCTATGGGAACTGCCAGGGTCTTTCCATGGTATAAGACAATCGCACGATCCACGAATGGCCTATAGGTTTTTAGATCATCAACGAATGCTCTTTAACCCGTTACAGATATCATCAACATAAATGACAAACTGCAGCGATCTGAAATTACTCCCTTGAGACACACCACTGATTACATTGTACACCTGCAATAGTGATTCTCCGAATTTGAGTCCAGACGTCCTTTCAGCCAGAATCTTCAGTTCATTTCAGTGGAGATACAGAGACTCCACAAGTTCCTAGCTCTCTGAGCAGCTTATAACAGTAGACATCAAATAACCCTTCGATATAAAGCAGTTCAGTTTGAATCCTATGGTTCATAGCGGTGATCCAGTCTTTCAATGAAAACTTAGCTGAAAGACTTTAGACTATTCATGTAAAAGTCTAAACTGAGCAGGATTGATTACATGCTAACAAATCAAATATTCGGGGGAGGAATCTCTGACTATGATCGTTAACTCTTTACAAGTTAAGGACGTTAGAATAATATGGCGATAATTGTTCATTGATGTTGACGGATAATTTTTATGAAATGAGGAGGCAATTGCAGCTATCAAAGCAGAAGGAAGGGTATAAGATGATGGTCCATCTTTTCTCCTTCGAAATTATTCTATAAGGGAAATTGATGATAAGTAGGTTTGAATGCATAAAATAAAATAAAATTACTGTAAAATAAGGAAATCAGGTTTTATTAGGATTGATTCTAATTAAATCTACTGTCTATCTAAATCATGAAGATATTACAACCGAGCATGGCATATGAAGGCATACCGACAGAGAAAAATAAAGCTCGTTTACTATGAGTAGCAGATCACACGACGATAATTAGCGAAATAAACACACTGATCAGCAAGCGAGGCCGCAGCCTATTTATACCTTCGGCTACGGCCCCGAAGGCATAGGGAGGTTATAATCCACATGCGGAAGATATCACATCAAGATCAAACAAGTGTGAGCATACAACTTGTTACAGAAATGAAGATCACCACGATTACTGTGATCACAACGCTCATTTCATCACAACAGATCACTCGTTAGCAGATATAAACAGCACAATAAATATCGCATTAAAAAATACGTTCTCAATTCCCCAACATTTACGAATCTCTATAATCAGTTAGAAACCTCTAGTAAATCATTTCAACTGAAAACAACTAAACGAAGAAATTCTTCATCTTCCACTCTTCATATAATGATGTGTATTTATACATCCATTTGTGCGAGTATTCCCCACCCCTCCCCCCCCCCCCCCCCCCCTCGCCAATAAGAAAAAAAAAATGATATAAGGCGCGCTTTCTTGATATCTCTGTGTCTAACCGATAAGTACGCTTCAAGAAATTCAGTGGAATCTTACGTGGGCAGTTTTTCTTCTAGACGTTAGGTTGACCAAATGCGACCTATCACCTTGTTGGGTCTTTATACCTGAACGCATACGTCTGCCGGTCAGGTATTTGCTTATTGAGTTGTCATCCAACTAATCCAAACGCCTTTAATTGCCACACAAAATGAAGTCCCATATTTTATAGGACTCTGTCTACCAATCGTTGATTTATCGACCAGGAACCAATAAATTCGCAGATTTTCAAAGAGATGAACCAATCGAGCGCTCACTTTAGTCTTCCCTCATTTCTGACATGTCAGTCCTCTCTCTCTATATACATAATCATTTTGCATACATCCGTGAAACTCATTTGCATATCCAACTATAACTCCAAAAGGTGAATACATAATATTTACTTTATTTTAATCAACAAAGCATTTATTACGGATTATCAAGTTTCTTCATATCGCTTCCACCTCCGTTCAGCTGAAGTTGTAAAGTCGCATGAAAGTAAAATAATGAAAATTAATCAAGGTTGGCAAGGTGCAACAATATGCAAATTAGCTCGTCTTGCATTTCAAAAGATTTCAGTTTGTTTCAGTTGATCTCTTTGCAACCTGACGATCGGGTCTGTGGTATTCGTGTATTGCATCCGCAATTGTTAACGACTATAAATGAACACTATAACCACCGTGCTAAAGATCATCGTGGTACTTAGCAACGTAAGTCGGCTTTTAATGAAGCTGTAACCATGTTTTACTTATGGCGAACTAAATAAATCAATGAATTGAAAGAGTTTTTTCTTTTCTAAAAATAGAAATTGGAAATCCTCATAAAATATAGCAATCGAAGGATTCCTTTAAAAAAAAATCTGATTTTCTAGCAGAATATATCTGAATTAAGAAACAACAACGAGATCCAATCTCTTAAATTCATTTAGATGCTAGCGTTTCGAAGCTACAATTTCGATTCGATCATCTTCCATAGAATATCGTTTTATACAAATTCAGCAAATATCACTCAAACACTATTGCAGTTTTTCTGCTTATGGACATTTCTATCGGCATGTTATTATGCTGCACATATTGTAACAGTCAATTATTTCGGCTCAGTGATAGTACTCTCAATACTCAGCCTTACATATGCGATATTTCTTATCGTCGATGTATTCTTCATGAAATTTTATACCATCTATCAATGGGTATTTCTATTGTAATATTCAATGCTGCAAACAACTCATATCGTTCAAATTGTCTATTTTTTTTTAAATTTTATCCGATCAATTCATGTTTTATTGAATAGATACGCTGATCTGATTTAATTATAAGCATTTCTACTCATATTAGCCTTTTTTTCCCCTCTTATATTTCCAACTTAACTTTTAAGCCATATAACTTTCAAAATCTTTATTGGTAATTCCCATAATTTCTGGAGACTTCTCCGTGAAAAGTGAACGTAGTCGATCTTATTAGAGGATGATTTATTAAGCAATACCTCAGCGAATAGTATTTACGCATTTCAAAATTTTAAATACTCTTATTAAATAAAATGAAATGAATGCAAATATCTCACTCCATTATAGCTATTCAAATCACATATAAAGTTATTTCATCAATATATCTTTTTATATTTATATATCGTTTTTTTGAGAAAAAAATTCAGTAATAAAAATGCAAAAATATTTCCCTATAAAAATCTATGTTGTTTTCAGTTAAAAATCGTCACAATAATTGCAGCAATATTATCGAATATTGCCGCATATCTTTTAACTTTCTCTCTTTATCCAAATTTATTTCCCGTTATTGCGATTGTAAGTCGTTAACTTTAACTTATGCAAATTTATTCATAGAGGAAAATGATACCTCAATATTTAATATTAACTTATCTAAAGATAGAAATTAATAGGCAAATTTAAACATTTACTAGAGCTAATTTCTTAAATTAGAGATTAAAATTTCGAAGATAATAAATCATTTTCAAAGAAAAAAAAATTCCGATATTTTGTAAAATTCAAAAAAAAAAAGAAAAATTTTATCCACATCGAAGATATAGTAAAAACTCATATTCATATATAAGAGTATTCATAAAAATTATATTCAATAATTTCTAAGAAATTTTCCACTTTCAGGGTAATGCATATTTTGCGATGATATGTTTCCTTCTACATGTTTCAATACTTAGCAATCCTGAATTCAAAATCGAATAAAATTCATCGAATACTTCAGCGTATTTCATTTCCCAATTTATCGAATTCAAATAACGAAATAAATATATTCCTCAAATGTTCATATTGTCCTTATAATATCATTTATTTAAGATCCATTTGAAGTTTTGTTTTTTTTTTCTTCGTCAATGTTATCTGCTATCATTACATCTGCGGAAAAGCCTAATACGACGCACTTTCGCTTCATAGTAGCATTGCGATTTCATTGATGTATAGGAAGAGCGCAAAAATCGGATACTAGAGATTTGAAGAATACGAAGAATAATTATTGCCTATAGTGAATTGACAAAAAATAATTGTATATACTCTCTAAATGGACTCAATTTTTAAATATATTTTAATTGGGCTATATTCGAATACTTTTGTTCAATTACTGTTTCATTTATAATAATTGTAATAATTACTATGTAACACTTACTATGCAATGATAATGTATAAAGCTTTTACTACTAGACCAATGTGCACTCCCCTGAGCGTATATGTCTGATTATGTTAATGTTCAATTTGATATAAGAACACTCTTCCGTTGAATGAATGCTCACTTATAAGCATCAGCTAATCATGATCTAGCGAATGATGAATAAAAGCAAACTTTGTGTGACAAGCAATCGATACTTATCCGTAAAGAAATATATTTTTCTAACTGTTCAAATCACTGCATTACTTCCAATCATAGCGGCAAACAATTTCTGAGTTTAAAATTAAATTAAATTATTAAATTAAACAATGATGACAATTTTTACAGCTATGAATATCTGATTTCGCATCATTCATTTTTTTTCTTTACTAATAAATGCGCTACATGAAACGCGTCTCAGCGGAGCAATCTTTATTGGAGTTTGTCGTACGTTGTTGGCGCTTTGTTGGAGCGGAAGTTCTTGTGTTGTTGAAATTCGACGAAAAGAGATCGCTTTTTTCCGGTCGTACCATTTTTGTTGTAATCAATGATAATATAAGCATTTCAATCGTTAGTGAACAATTATTCCAAACTGTAATAATCGATGAATTTCTCTCTCTAATGGAAGAAAATTGCAAAGCAGCGGCGGATGTAAAATAACCCCATAATAATAATATAAATATATATATATATATATATATCATTAATATATATAAATATATATATAAAATTAAAAACATAAATTGAAAAAAAAAAAGAATGTCAAAAAATTGGTTAGATATATAGATATCTCTCAGCAATCATTGTTTTGATATGCAAACGTAATATGATCGATTTGTTGGATAATATACATTATACTACGTTATGCTATGATTTCAGAAAATTGTTTCCCTTGCTTAATTAAATTGAGGCGCTTACTTGATGAGAGGTGAATGAGCCGGAGCTTCGCCGAGTTAGTACATTTTGATCAACATTTCATCTATATACTCTCTTTCTTGGAGTATATTTCTGATTTGTTTTAATGAAGTTCAATCACTTTATAGGTCATTAGCATAAATAGACAGCAATGCGCATATATTCTCATGGTCCCTTGCAGTAAAGCGGTATGAAAATGAAAAGTCCAATAGTCCATAAATCGAGCATAATCTGCATTTTCTTTATGACGTTTACGCACCTAAGGCTATTTATGCTATTTGAATAAGTTCCAACTTTAAACAGACTGAATAATCTCCTCTAAAGTAGGCGGTAAATAAAACTCACACATAGCTTTTGGAAGGCTTCTAAGCAGTGGTCCATTCGTGAATAATCCGAGACTACTGGATAGATCGAAGAAAAATTTTTGCACGGTGAATACGATATGTGCTGTGTTCACAATGTGGAATATTAAAGAGAAGCGATAGCTGTCAAGTTTTTCCTGAAAGATCATACGTTGGAAATATGTTAGTTTTCCATAAGTACCTTTCATTTTAGTATAACTCTCAAATCATTTTAGTATAATTCAATAAAATTACTCTCCTTTGTGAGTTTTACAGTGTAAAATACCTCAGCTCAAACATCCTAAAACCTAGAAACCCCTATTATAAGTTCTCCTATTCCATCTCAATCATACATCATCTATTCGATTAGGACATCAATGAAGCAATTCATATTCAATTTTAATACTCAAATATCAGCTAACATCTATGAGACAACCGTTATAAAATGTGTTGAAAAAATTCCTCCAAGACTATAATTCCCTTCAGAAAAAATTTTTTTTCGCAAGTCCTTAAGTTCCGCGACTAGCAGATGATAACTTCACTATAAACCAATCATTGGCGTAATATTTTTTTTTTTGAAAATCAAAATGGGAAACATGCCAAATATGTGAGAAAATTTTAAAAATTTAGAACTTATAAAAGCGCCAAAAAAATAAAGTGAACATATCATAATGATTGTTGATTTGAGCCGCCGCTTAGACACTTCAAAATCCAAAAAAAAACTGCACCTTTGTATGAAAAAGGCGCAACTAAACGATGAATAGCCTAATAAATGCGCCATAGCATTATTATATGTAATTTGTGAGTCATTTCTATTTCAACTGCTTCCTTTAACTAGCTTTTCACTTTTATTGGTTTATTCTTACAATGCTCTCTCAAACAACGACTAAACATTGTCGTTAACCGTTTTTCTTTCCTTATTGCATGTGAAATTTCTCGCAATATATTTGCATCGACTTTTCATCATAATATAGTGGGAGAAAAAAAGAGCCTAGGAAAGCGTTAAAGCCAAAGAACAACATTGAACTAGAAAATATTAGAAGTGCTAGATATGAATTTTTTTTTTTTTGGAGAAAAGAATTAATAAGAAATTCGAAAAGCTGGAAAATGTTTTATTTTCTTAAACAAACTCACCTTTCCGAGATCCATTAATGTATGACATCCATAAGTAGCAGCAAGCATTGATAGCACTTCCACAATATCTACCGCAACCGTTATTCTAAAACAGAAAATATTATTTCCAATATCATTGCTAACTAAAAAAAAACAACTTGTCGCAAATTTTCGAAAATAGAGCCTCTTCATCTGAAGATGAGATTCCGCACATCAATAAATGCATTTCCAATTCTGAGAGCCTATTTCGCATATATATTCTCTTTTAATCTTTGAATTTACTCTCTTTCATCCTCTCAAAAATCTCATATTAAGGGTCAATTTGTCTTCAAAAAAAAAAAAAAAAAGAATACATCGTGTTTCATATCACTCTTAGTGTTAACAAGTTAAAAACCTATCGATGAATTTACCTGTAATTTAACAACACTAATATACTCTCAATTTCACCGTTAGGATGGACAGGTGAACTGATTAAACACATAAATATGAAGGTTTAAAAAAAAAATCGATTTTCTGAGATCATTTCGCAAGAATTCACCTAACTTTCTACACTAAAAGTTGGTCATCTAATCAAACGCACTTAATTGTCCTATATCGATTGATTGATCTACAAATAATGCTTAAAATCCATGAGTCAAAACAAGTAAATAAACATATGGAATAAGCTATCGCGCTCTATTTTTTTAACGCTCCGTAATATCTCATCAAACAGCTTCACAAATTGCTAGCAAACTTGAAATATATAAAATAATGCTTTCATATAGCAGTTAAGTCGCCTAATAAAAACCCACACAAACATTCGTTAATCTGCAATTTAACCAATACGAATGAAAGCTGATCGGTGCAAAATATATGCAAATTTTTCCTATCTTTAAATGTCTATTTTTTTTTTCATATCTGATTGATCAATATGAATTTTCATGCATGAAGTTAAGTTATCTCATAATTGCCTTATACCTACCCGATTTGGCAAATTAGTCTCGGTTACTATAAAGCCGAAATTGCCAGGCAAATAGACAGACAAACGCGTAGGTCTGCCGCACGTAGACACATCACCATAATGAGCATTTTCATGGCAAATTTTAAAAGCCCATCAAAACGTCTCAGGTGGGGAAGATAACCCAAGCGAGAAAAGACTTTTAGGGCTGACGAATCTATACATCAAAACTTTGAGGATAATTAGGTTATGGATACTAAAGAAGAGTTTGGGGTTACTGAATTCAAGCGTAAACGTTCTAGAAAAGGGTTTTAATTAAATTCGAATTTTATCTGAGTCTCAATATTCCAGGCAAATATAAGTTTAATAATAGGTAAGTATCGGTTACTTCATCAATGTTTCAATACCAATCTGCTATAATATTCTCTCTAAGAGATCAATAGCCATAAATTCCCTATATTATGCTATCTATCTTCGTGTAATGCTTTGGGAAAGATCGAAATTTTGACGTTCGCGAAGTTATTATTCACTAAAATTTGAGCTGCGAAATCCAATTTTCAACTCAACGCCGAAATTTCAAAACGAAATTTTCTTCCAAAAAATTCTCAAAATTCCAAAAAAAAATCCAAAATTTTAGGATTAAATTTTATTTCACTCAAATCTGAATTTTAATAGCTCTTCGAAAAAAAAAGAGAAGAAACAACTGCGCTATACTGAAATGCAAAAACAATGTGAAAAATTCAGTGCTATCTAATCAATACGGTAGATATTTTGCATACGGAGCGAATAGGTCGTTCTTTATACTCGTTTGTATACCTTAAAGGGGTCTTTTTTCTCTTATTTTTAGCCATATATATATATATATATATATATATATATATATATATATATTATATATGTACTTTTATGCTGATACTTTCATAAATACTTTATTTCTATATTGTATATTAATGTATTATACAATCGATAGTTTTCTTTGTAAGCGGTCATTTCAGGTACGTATAAAAAAACAACTGCTCTTTTGGAAGCATATCTACGGTTAAATTGTTTACGACAATCGCTTTTTAGCAATTCAACAACACTTTTTTTGTTGTTGAAAAAAAAAATCGAAAATGGTTGCATTCTTAATTTTTGAATAAAGATTCAAAAAAAAAATCTGCATTTTAGCAGTTGTCAGCATCGCTTCTCTTCTATTACAGCATGTTTACGAGGTTCATTTCCATAAGCACGGGCTAAGATAAAGTTTTCCCACCGAAGGGTACAAATAGTCCACTTTAGCTATTCGACGTGTTAGCATCGTGAAGCATTTGTAAGCGTCTTTTATAGTCTCTTAACTGCGAAAACTAGATCACAGACCGTATGTGGAGAATACCACATATCCGTCCCTCTCCAAAAAAGATCGTAAGCTATTTTCTCAACATCTTTTATGGATTTTCCTGGACTTGGATCAATTCGGATCGATTTGCAATGTTTGGATTTTATGCGTCAAATCAGATCTGCCTCCAAATAGGCTTAAAACTTTTCATTTCATAATTCTACTATTCATGAAGTAATAGAAGTTTTTTTTTCATATATAACAAAATTGCCATCGATCTAGAAAGTATAAAACATACCTGAATTGCTCAAGAAATGCAATAACCATAATGACTTCTAGAAGTATTCGAATAATCGGTGATTGTACAACAAGCCATTCTAATCGTCTAATATTATCCCTATAATCAGCTTAATTATTCTACGATGAAATTCGACAATGAAATTTTACTAATCTCAACATTTTGAACGGCGTAGTTTCCAAATAATAACAAATTTTACTATGAATGCAAGTTGAGGCTCTTATAGACATTGGCCACTTTAGTATATCGCTACAATAAACTAGCCTAGCTTAATGATAAAATGAATAAATATAAAGATAGCTTGCAGATAGCAGCAAAAATCAAATAAAGCATTCTGAATTTTTACTAGACAATATTTAAAGATTATAGTAAGTATGACATTGTAATATAATTTGCCTATTCTGACTTACTCGCTTGTGGAAATTTCTGGAAGTTTCATACAACAAAATGGAATCGAATCGAGTCGGATCATCTCTCCACAGCCAAGTAAATAGCGCGATAGCGCTGCTCTACTCCCAAGAATATCACGCATTAGCGTAACCACTTTCAATAAACTGAGCATTATATAGCTGAAAAAAAAAAAACTTAATAAACAAGCAGAAAAGATTTTCTTTTTAATTCAATATATTTAAACGTTTTCATTATAAATTTCTACTCTCTTATTTCATTCGCAATATTGTACGTTAACTTAACTATGAAAAATTGCCGAAAGGAATTCATAGATTGCTATGAATTCCCCCAAATTGTAATCCATCATCGAAGGTTCTCTTTTATGCGGAACTAATCGTGACGTTAATTTTTACTTCGAAGAAATAGAACGTTGCAATAATATAAACTATTTCGAATTTCTATTCTTATTTTTTTCAAAATTTTTCATTTTTTCGAATATTTAGAATTCAATAGAAATAAATTTTTAAAAAAAATTCCAACTATCCCGAAAATAAATTCAAAATTTTTACGAAACAAATCCGAAAAATTCTATTTTAAAATAGAGAGCAAAATTAAGCAGCTTACGTCGAACATACTGCATACATTAATTTTGAGGATCGTGGTAAATACATCGCTAGAAGAGAGCAACAACCAATAATCTGCAAAAAATGCACTAGAATACCATAAATTTTCGCTTTTTTATGGCTATGTGAATAACCTCTTCAATACTACGCCATAAACTATAATGCGGAACATCTGCAAACTAATATTGATTTCACAGGTGGGATTTCTTTTCTGAGTAAAAAAAAAACATCGAAATAACCAATAATTTGGATTTCAGATTTTCAAAAAAATATGCTTAAAAAATAGATGAAGATATTGATCATGTTGCAAACTTTCTTGAACTGTTTTTATTTATTCTTATTTCATTTTGCAATATTTGTCTTATAATAATATATGCCATCATGCGATTATCTCAACTAATTATACTAAATGTGATTAATTTGCATAAATTTTATATTGAGGTAAAAAAATGAATAAGCTAATGACGATCAATTTGTGTGTAAAGTGTGCATCTTTGCGCCACCTTACGTGTGTGTGTGTGGAATATATGTATGTGTGTCAGATAGAGTTCAATTCCGTTGCCGCATTTAGCGAAGTTTAACGATTTTTGTTGCTATTTTTGAATATATTTGCATATTTCCTCAGAAACTTGGTGAAGAATTTTCAGTAAATTCTCAAGGTAATTATTTATTTACTTTACCAGAAAGCAGCTTACTCTCTAAACATCAAATCTTCGATAACAGACTCAGTGCAAAACTTCGAACGGATTGTACTAACCTAGTATATATATATATATATATATATATATATATATATATATATATATATATATATATATATATATATATATATATATATATATATATATATATATATATATATATATATATATATATATATATATATATAATATATATATATATAGATATATATATAATGCTATTATAATATATATATATATATATATATATATATAATATATATATATATATATATATATATATATATATATATACAGAGTAATAATGGAAAATGCTATTACAATAACAGAAGTAGTTCAGCAAATGTAATAACAATCCTCCATATAGGTTTAAATTTTCGTGCCCAGTTAATGATTGCTGTAGATTACAATTAATTGAAAAAAGAGATACGATCTCCTCTATATCTCCAAAAACAAGGCATTTTATCCAATGCGGCAGAAACCTCCGATAAGATGACTCATTGCAGGCCTAACGGAAATTAGAAACAAACTTACCGGAAATACAAGAGCGAGGTAATATAAGTCGGACTGAACATTTTCATTGGGCACTAGTGAATGGATATGATAGAAATGAATAAACGCCAACACAACAGTCGCTGCTACCGCAAATGAACAAATAATGAGTGCACTAAGATAAAGTGGTTCGATATCTGCAAGAAAGCTTATATTATACTCGATTATCTCTTTATCAGCATTTCATTAAGTGTAATATTCGTTTCGTTTCCTTAAAATAGAAGCCGAACGGTGTACGGGTCCTTAAACTTAAAGTCGAACGGTGTAGGGGTCCTTAAAATTAAAGTGGAACGATGTACGAATAAATTTGCCCGCAGAACCGATCGACTCATAGTGAGTGGGTGCCGTCAATGAAAATAATAATAAAATCAGATAATCTCAACTGATGATTGATATTGAGGGGATGGAAGGAAGGAGGGATGAAATATTCATTACTTTAATATATATTATGGCATAACACGAAAACTAGATAAAATAAAGAATGAAATTTTATAGAGATTAAAGAGATTGACGTTCGATAAACGAAATTATTAATTAGAAAAGAGGGCCGATTTTGATACTTACAAATCGAAGTTAATTTCTTTTTCTTTTCAGCGTAACTATTCGTTAAGAGCGCAAAAATAATTTATTTCCAATTGTTTATAAAAATTTTTGGAAAACCAATTCATTGCCTAGAATTAAGAAAAAAAAACCCCCCAAAGAAAGCAATGAATTTCAACATTTATATTGTTTCGAATTTTTCCGGATTGAAAAATTCCAATATTAATTAAATCAAATTCTGATGCTAAGATTGAAAAATATTTTCGGTTAGGAATTGAAAAGATAAAAAAAAAACTAAAGTGAACCTATTCGATTAGTTATGTTGACTTTTATAAAACTTCAATAAACATTAACAAATAACGCGAAAATTCTTACTTTGAAGAAAGACAGAACCGCTTGGTGGTAGTTTCTCAACACTGAAGAGCACATTACTATACGCCGATGTTGCATTGTTGGCAGTATTCGAATATGTCATTATTGCTAAATATAGATCAAAGAAATATTTAGCGATCAAATAATAATCTCATTGATGAGCGAGAAAATTTTTATTACCGCAAATATGAAACGATCTCGGCAAACGGTTGATCGATCTACTTCGAGAAAATCCCATTTAACGAAGATCTCTCGTTTGCTCCCCTTAGTCGGAAAAACAATGAAAAATAAGCTTTTAATCGTTTTGAAAAAGAAAAAAAAAGCAATTCGAAAAAGAGGAACTACTATTTTTCTCATAAAAATCCTATGGAAAATTTTACTGGAAAATAATTTATGAAATGAGTGGAAAATTTGCTGATTCTAAATGAATCTTAGATATCCGTCTATCCTTTTTCCGCCTTTTTCTTTTTGCAAAATTTTATTGCTTATTATTTTTAATAAAAAATTACGATCTATAAATTTCTCGATAAATCTTGCGACTTCTTAGTGCATAAGAAATTTTCTATTCGCTTCATTAGTAAATTATGAGGAATTGTTTTTTTTTTTTTAAATTGTTAGCACTTCTCTCCTAATAATGAGCGAAATGAAATAAAACGCTCAAGACTTAGAAACTTAATTCTTCGAATTACGTTGAGGGATGGCGGGAGGGTGGTGCGCTTGGAAGGGAGGGGAGAAGTAGTCAGCCGGAACCTTCCAATGTGTCATAACCAAATGACCGCACCACGTCGGCATTATCGTACGGCGTTATTAGTGTTCATTGTTTGCGAATGAGAACCCATTTCATTAATGAAACAATTATTGTTAAGCCATATTTGCAGCTAAATTAAGTATCCATTTTCAAAAGCAACTATAATTTTGTCTGCATTGCCTGAAGAAGCCATTCGATAGGCAGACAAAATCTAAAAACATCAGACAAAATTAGACATCAGACAACAATCCAAATTGAGCGGGCACCTATATTTGTTAATCAAAACTCTGCTTTATAGCATAAAAGTTTCCACATACACGTAATTTGTTTTTTCGTTTATACAATATAGAAAGAAATGATGTACGTACGTTCTGCGTGAAGCAATTATCCTATCGTTCAATAGTTTAATGCCAATAATGTACGTTCTTATTGCTGAAGATATATACCTTCACAGTGTGTGAAATTACAAAACATGAAAGTTGTAGTGATTAAATTCGATGCATACAGTCCATACTATCCTCTAATTAGTTATTCATAGCACTATAAAATTTACATATCATTTTTGTTTTCTTTTGAGCAATCCGACCAACACAAAAACATTTTTTTTTCGATGGATTCATACAACGTCTTGGTGACACAGCAAGATCAGGTAAACAAAAAAGTGCTCATGTTATGTTTTTTCTGTATTTGGTGCAATCAGTTCGTTGAGTGAACGGAACTCCGGAAAGGGACCCATAGCGTTCGCCTCTCTAGTAGAATCTTATAACAATGCGTTCTGCAGATTTGCAAATATAAAGCGCATTATGGCAAAGTCGCATCTATGCCTATATGTTAAATATTGCCGTATTTAGAGCTATGAAGTTCAGCAAAAATAGTACACACTTAAGAGGACGCTACAATAAGTTTAACATTGGTTTACTGATTCCCAAAAAAATGCTATAGGGCGTTGAACTTGGCTAAAATTTGCATACATTTAGCGAACGAAATTCGGTCGGGTTGCATTTTTATAACTGACAGAGTAAGAAAAATAAATCTTCCATAAAAGATTTATGTTATGCGAATGATCGATTTTATTAAATTATGAACATATCGTTCGCCGTATTTCAACATTTATTTAGGCGTTTATTCAACTAGCTCGCATGATAAGCGTGACTATGAAAGCGCAAATCATGTCAAATCCTCTGGTATACCTTTGCATCCGACTTATTGTGGTTTCATCGCAATATTTACTGTCACGCAAACGCTTGCGCACCTACACATCTCACTTTCCCGTTTATAAGCCTCGATCATATATAAACCTATCTTTTCACTTCACGTTGAATATAAATCATTTTTCGTTTAACGCGAACATTGGTCTCCTAGGCTCATAAATAACGCTATAAGCAATAAACAACAAGAAGAAGAGGCTTTCAAAATAAATACTATCATTACGTAAAATATTTCCTTGCAATCGCTGACCTGACTATGTTACTTCTTATCGCCTCGAATAATAAATATATAACAAAAATATAAGCATTTATGCAAAAAATTGCTATTTTGTTTAGAAAATCTTATATCGCATAAGTCGTATCTATCAGTATGTCTGCTTTCTGTGATATATTTTAAGCGGAAATCCGCGCTATATCTAAGTGGGCGAAATCAAACGGAAGATTTCTAAAACATCGTATGCAATGCTCCCAAAAATTAATTCCCACTAAAGATTTTGCACATATTGTAACTTTTTTCCTACTAGTTGCTTCGCTTTCTACATTTCGCCAACTGCCTCAAGCTGCCAACTGAATTGTATGCTTCTAAATAAAGTAATGCTTCTAAGAGACTGTCTCATACTTCACATTTGATATATCGTATCAAATGAACTATATATAAAATAAGCACATGCAAATTACATGTATCTATATCCTATAAATCAAATTCACAAGCACCAAAGCATATGCGTAGTATTTAACAAATTACAACAAATGCAAAATACTCGCATGAAAATCTTGTTGATTAACAGCGAAGAGAGGTGATTACTGGTTTCACAGAATTGAAGTGATTAATTAACGATATAATGGTGATAGTAATTGGGATTCGTATTCACATTTGCCAAGACTGTGTCTTTATTACGGACAACTACAGGAGGTGAATTAGTCGTTGTGGTAGGGTGTGAACGGTTCGTACGAGAAAGACAGGTGCAACATGTGGTCATCTCTGATGTTGCATCGTTTCGGGTGATGAATGTAAGCTAGCACGACTTAGCAAGTCTGAGCAGTTGTCAGCTGTAACTCGCTAAAATAATGTGAGCTTTTGTTTTCAAATGAAAGATTATCTTCGAAACGTCTAAAGAAGAAAAAAAAAGCTAAATCCTATCAAAAAGTTCAAGTCATAAAATAAAAGCGTAAAATGTACTCGACGATCAGTCGGAAAAAAGACAATTTCTTTTTTTTTTGCAAAGCGATTCTCGAACATCTGACTTAGAGACCTGGCAACATCGGATCTTTAGGTAAAACTATTCCTCTCACTCATTTACTCGACTAAGACAAATAAACTGAATTTTATTACGTAGATATTTGAGCATAAAAGGTGCTCATTTGCTGTCATGGTCACCAGCAATGAACTAGGCATTCGTCGAGAATGAAATCGCTATTGAAACCTCACTAGAGAGACATGTGCAATCGAACTCTATAATACTAAACATTAGGCATTTTCTGCGGATTCCTTTGCAAAGTAACTGTGTTGAAATGTTTTTTTTTTTGGCATGAACGTTTAGGTGGTAAAAATTGCATTTTGAAATGAGTTAATTGAAATGGGTTCACCGAATTAATCACCTCTCTAAGTTAAAGCACAAATTTTTCCACTGTAAACTGAAGCAACACGCAATCTTTATTCTATGTTTTAAAATGCTTCCTCTTGATAAAGAACGTCTCTTAGCCGTTTTTCGTTGTAAAAAAAAACCCCCCAAACGACGGACGCAACAGATGACAATGGAGCGAAAAAAAAACCATTTGAGGTATCGCTCACTTGCCGATTCTATGCCAGCATTTTTGCGCTCTTCTTTTCTACGCTGAACAATTCTAACAAGATGATTTCCTTTCAAATTTCCATCAATCAATGAATCCACATATTTTCCAACTCGTTTTCAGGAAAGTCTCATATTTTATCTCTGCGTTTGATCTCAAGAATGGCACTTTTCGATAACGAGTGGACAATGTGAGGAGTGACTTTTAAGCTGTTTAATGTAAAATCAAAAATTTATTTATTTATTTATTTCAATCAAGTGAGCATTCATTACGAATAAATATCTCTTCGTATCGCTTCTATCTACCCTGACCCAATATCCCTCTGATCCAACCGACTCTTGTGGTCTTTAGGTCGGCCTCTACATCTTGCAATTCAGTCGAAAAATCAAAAATCACAAAAGTAAATTCTGCTTAAACTCATAGTAGAATAAAACTGAGTTGAAATCCACATTGATATTTATTGCTACCACATATAGAGGACCAATGAAATTATTAATCTTAAACGATGAAAAAACGAATCCACTAAATACGCGAAACTCTATCCACTGACCTCGATATGAATGCCGCTGATCGTCGCTTCATCGATTATTAGTAAACACTGCAACATCTCGCGCATTTCATGGTCGTATCACCGCATAGGCCTAGATGGCTTGTTCAGTCAGATCGTCTTCTCCCGACTGAAGAAGTGTCGACGACGGTTGCCAACAATCCTAGCAGAGAAACCGTTAGAGGGGAAATAAATGGACTTCAGAATCCGATTGTATGGCATAACGGTACGTTTATTCCTGCAAAGCCGACTTTGTTAAAGCTTTCTTCGTAAGGTCACCGATATGCTTAAAAATTGTCTTTTGATTTTCTTTTTTTTCGAAGGAACTTAGACGCGGACATCCTCCGTTATGGCATCGACGAACGAAATTACTGAAGGAAGAAATTTCAATTCTTTTCTTGATCTATCAACCGCTCCAGCTGCCTCAACTTAAATATTAAAAAAAGAAAAAAGAAAAACATTTACGCGATTCACTTTAGAATAGTTCTGACGGATTGTTATAGTCTACTGCTTACGTATTCGAATTTCAATAAAATATCGATTAGAACTTAATTCAATTTCCAACCAATCAACTCAGGAAAAAGCTCTATTCGAACAGAATTTCAATGAATTGGTTTATGCTTGATAAGGTCATGAAGACCTAGTTGAAAATTTTCTCTCACACATTTATTAACAAAGAAAATAGGAAATTTGAGTGCAAAACTCAGAGAAGCTTTAGATGGGAAATTTATGAAGTGTTGAGCAATGCCGCAAAATAAATATTCCAAAATTATTCGTATAAAACGCAGAAAAACAGTCTTATGCGATCGATGAAACAGTAGCGTGCGGTTGGGGAATCGATGCAAAATGCTCGCCAATTAGAGATTCCCTTAGCAATGATGGGTGACAGAAGGTCAAAAGTTGCTAGAAGCGATCGCTGTAAATGTTGATGGCGTTACTTCGAGCGGGCACAAGCACGTCGTAAGGGGAGTAGAAACGTTTGTTGAATATCATCGATGCTCGTTGATATTCAACAGAGATGGCGACTGCGAACGAATGGCAAAGAAAACAAAAACATTGCTGCTCGAGTGATCAGAAATTTAACTCAAAGGGATATCAAAATTGCACATCCAACTATCGAGCAAAAAGTGGGTAGACCATAAGTTGCAACAGGGGTCAACCAGCGCCAACAAGAATAAAATACGAACGAACCTCAAAGGTTCGGAAAGTACTGAGCTGTGGCTTCGACTGTTGCACTTGGTGCAACGAGTGCATTTGCAAATCGAGCGAAAAAACAGCCAAGAAGATGACGCAAGCTAGGCTATTCAAAAGTCGAAAAGCGAACGCAATTGGACTCTCAAAGATCGCCATGCACGGATACGTCGGCGACGGCTATTGAGATCAACACGAAACACTAGCGGATTCGAGCGTCATCTTCGAAAATGCAGAAGATCGACGGGGTGATAAAATTTGCGTTATACTGAGACGTAAGCAGGGACATTATTATCCGCACTACTCGCATCATTCGTATTTCCGTTGGCCGCCGTCCTAGTCGCCCTTGCATCCGCTCATTGCTCCCGTCACTCATCTCAACATCTCTGATATTATTCGCATCCACTCGTCTCAACATTGACTGTTGGATTGCGACTTCGTTCTTTAGGGTTCTGGTTCGCCGTCTATGTGTCGATTGTGTAGTATTAGTGCAGAAACTGTTGTTCGACAATACTAGTATAGCGCAATGCCGTTTTAGTTGCTGATTTTGAAGTTATTATTGTGCAAGATTTGAATCCCGAAAGAATAGCTTCGTGTTAACGCACCAATGCTCGCTGCTGTGCACATGTACTTTCTCCTTGTTTGCTGATATTGGCCAAATTTATTTGTGACAATGTGCGGTAATGATGATTGGGTTCATGCAGTTTGTTGGTTATGTATGTGTTTATCACCATTTTGAATATGAAGATTTACCCAATATTATTACCCATTATATTACCCATCGCCCAATCCGAATTATTATAACACAGGTTTAATTACCCAAATTCGAGGCGTGGTTCACAAAGTAGAGCTAAAGTGCAAACAAGTTTGTGCACGGCAGAACACGATATTAGTATTGAAAGACTTCTGCATTAAATAGATTAGCCACCCCAACGTTGTCCTATATGTTATTGGGTAACTGGCACAGGCAATAAGTAGTCAGTGGCATGCGGAAGGCGTCACTGTCTAGAATAACGCGCAACTTGGGCCGGTCGCAGACGGGAGCCCAGTGAACGTAATCGTCGACTTCAGCTGTGGGCGTAAATTCGCCCCTGGACAAAGAGACGAGCCGACGGTGAACCGTGAACACCGCACATCAGCTGAGGCCTGGTTACGACAGACAGCGGAAGACGAGCAGCAGCTCAGCCGACATCAAACAACAACGGCAAAGGTCATATTTTCAAAAAGATATTGTTTTGCTTTGTTCATTTCTACTGTTTGTTCACGAACATTTGAGGGCATTTTAACCTTTTGTTGACCTCCCTACTGGGCATCATTTCCGCAGTATTTTTCATAAACGAATATTTAAATAACATATTACTCAAATACAAAATCACAAACAAAAAATAACAATAATAGACAAATAAATAACAAAATGAAAACAGAAAAAAAATATTTTCGAAGAGTGATGCACTTAAAGAGAGCCTATAATGAGAAGAGCAATATTTACAATGTGTTACCACTTGTCGCGACCAGGCAATAAGGTGAAAATAAATTTTTAGTACCCTTATGCGGATACTAATCCAAAACATCAAGCCAAATACCATGCTGCAGCACTCTCAAGAGCGCAGAAGTACCCCCAACTGAGTCCGAATATTTTCAGAGAAATTCCTCAGCTCTCATCAGAAGAAATAACATAAACGACGAATAAAATGGTGCAGGAATATTAAGTTCGGATGCGAGAGCAACAAATAAACAAGTGTTACGCAATTGGGAGGATCCATGCTGAAGCGGATGTAGATACATGACGGAAAAGGTGCACGCCAATACTGGTACTAATCACACTAGAATATGAGACTAGAAGCATCAAAAGTAAGACCTTGCTGCGCTCGATGAAATTCGGCGGTGTTTCATAGTCGATTTCATTTTTCCGGATCTGAATTGGACAATTAAGATTTGCAGGCATCAACGTAATTGTTTTGAGATAATAATCCAGTAAGCGTGATAATTGAAAAGACGCGAAAAAAAATCAACACCGCTATAAGACAAACCGCCAAGCGTATAATAAACTATGGCGTTAATAACTGCGTCTCCGGCAGGGTTAAACGATAATTTCGTGCTCAGGTTTATGTTACAACTTCATGCACAGGTGTCTGTTACAATTTCATACTCAAGTTTGTGTTACACTTGAATATTGCTCGCGGATTCTTAATAAACTTACCCACTAACATTTTCTGTGCTATCATATCGCATAACAAATAGCATACACATTTGCTAGCCATTGAAATAGTACATTCACAATGAAGGCATCTCTAGACTGCACAAATAATACTCAACTAGCAAAAAAAACTAATTGGTTCCTGCTTGACACATATGTGACAGTAACGTATGAACAACGTCAAGAAAATGCACTCGAGAAGCGCTAATTTCATCAAAAATGATAATATCAAACAAGGCTTAGCTTAGAGTACATTGTTGATGCGCAAGCTCATAAAGAATTTGGACATATCCCTTCTCCGCTCTCATCGTGGATGTGCTTGAAAACCTCATCGTTCTTTAGATATATTAATATTCCTATGGAATTCGCCTTGAATTATTATGTTTCAAATGCATATTATTAGGTATTTTTGCTATAAAATGTTTACCTTTACACGGAATAATATTAAAAGACCGAGGATATGATGGTTCAAAACCGCAGATCAAAATCGAAGAATGGTGCAAACGAAAATTTAGAGAAAAATTTCGTCAGAACAATCGACGTTGTAACAGAAAAATTATTCAATCGACTATGCATATAAAAGGGGATAGGAATCCGGTGACATCCGCTTAGGCTTAAAACTATCGAAAGAAGGTTGATTAACTAATGCACGTAAAATGCCAATTCGCTGTTCTAAGCAGAAAGACTCTATTGGGGAACGGAATTAAATCTGAAATAGCGAAGATGATCAAAAAGTAACGTCAGAAAGATAATCTGACGGTAGAAAAGTACTCTTTTATGCAAATTAAAATAAGGTCCAAAAAAGAATTTCGAGAATGCTTCTGACGATTTATGACATTTGATGTCGATTCCTTGCAGCATCGACAGTTGCCCTCTAGCTTTAGCCCACGAAACAATGCATCATGAATTTCTAAACTCATTTATAGAATCCCGCCTAGCAGGCATAATAAATAAAAGTAAAATGAGATAACAGCACCACAATCAAGCAAAGGCGTTGCAAAAATATACAATAAAGCCTACATAATGCGTTCTATGCAAATGCAACGATGGAAAAACTCCTTGTGAGCCATGTAACTTCGAATACTACAAGTCTACGTTAGCCGATCGGCATCGATACAAATGTGTGTGCGTGAAATTATCGACTAATTATAAATACTCACAACATTTACTAACTTAAAATTTGGAAGTGGCTTAAAAATTTCAACATTGAATGCACAAATAATTTATGCAGCATAAAATGAACGAATCGTTTGTAAAATTCTTCAACGAAGATGAAGGTCGGCGCTTCGATCAAATGGCGCTTAATCATCCATAGCACAATAAGCAAGAATACGTTACTGAGTTGTATAAAGAGCGCGAAGATAAACCCATCTTCAAGGATAAATAGAAATGCTCATGAAAGGTGTCTCTATATATGACTAGAAATTTAGTGGAACTAAGTTGCAAAAAAATGCAGATAAAGATGCGGGCTTTCAGACACGTTCAAAATCAGCTCCTAGGCGCAAGACGACAAAGTAAAAGGTCAAGGTTCAATTGAGCCTGAGCCTGGCGTTGAGTTCGTTTCGTTGGTCGTATTGCCGCTCGGATAGTCCAATTTGTTTCTATTCATCCGAACCGTATAGATAAGGCATGCAGCCGTTTCCGCGGCAGGCACTTGAAGTGTTCCAAAATGTTCGGCCACTCCATCAAGCAACTAAAATAGCCGTCTCAGTTGATTCTTCCTCCACAAAAAAAAAGAGACAGCAAAAATTCGGAACATTCTCTGCGAAGGGCAGAAATTGAAGTGAACTAAGATATGAATTTAAATCGAAATCAAAAATTGAAAAACATCTACGATTCATCTCGATAAAAAACATCACAAAAAAATCAAACAATCGTCGGCAAAAAAACATAAAAACGGCGGGGATACATCTTTTAGCCTATCATACAGAATATGCGTGGATGACTCATTAGAGTTGACTATTTCCACAGTAATACTTATTTTCAAAAGATGGTGCACCTATACGCTATAAAGTTAAGGAATAAAGTAAGAAAAATGAACCGAAGAAGGAACAAAGAATAACCTGTTGTTTGGTACTCGCTCCTGACCTGTGACTCAATTTGAAATATTTTTTGTAACGTCGCAGCGATGCAGCCGACAGCGCACTAAAAGGCACCTGAACAAATTCAAAATCATTATTCAAAGCTGCCAATGAGCTTTCCCCTCTAAGCCCGATGATATCTCAGGTACTACATGAAGTTGGTCGTTTAAACGATTTGCTGAGAAGCGGCTATCGTGAACGTAAAGCCACTCTGTCTACATTTCTTTCAAGTCGAATCACGGCAATAGAACAACCTTTTGCAATTCTCTTGCTCACAAGTTAATTTTCTCCAAACAAACCACAATTTAGCACAGCGGGTATTACGAAATTTTTAGTCCTCCTGTTGCCGTACATAAACCATCTACCTTGATACCAATTAAGACCTTTGAATAGGTTTATGAAATGATTTCACTCATACTACGTCCGTTTAGCTGACCTAGCAAGAGCACTATTCGCTGTTGGAATCTGATGAATGAAGTGGTGTTCATAATTTTTCTGCTAAAACACACTCTAGATCATTATGAAGTTTTCGCATTTTGCACGACTTTTTTTTTGTTCGGCGTTTTTGTTTTGTGGAATTTATGGGAATATACGGGACCATAAACAAAATAAACTGCTGGCTATTTTTAAAGTCTTGTTGTTTGTTAACTCGCACTTTTTGTCTAAAAGCCGTTCTTTCTAAAGGATTGTTGATTTTCAACTCTAGGTCTTTTTTCGCGAACATGGAAGTGTCTTTCAGGCACCGCATTGTATGAGGTACCGCACTCAGTGGCCGAGCCAGAAACACAACTCAAAGTCTGCACGTAGTTACTGCTGAATGGTGCTTCGAAAGAAACAACAGTGCAAGATTGGTTTGCAAAACTCCTGTCTTATGACATAAGCCGTGAAGATGCTTTTTACCGCGATCGATCCACACTGGATAACGACCTGGCTGGAGGAAATGATTTAAATAGATCCGAAAACCACCTCTGACGATTTAGCATAACCGCTTGGGGCAGTCCATGCTACGGCGCAGAATCGGATGCGCACAACAGCTACTGGTAATGGCTGACTACTACCGCCGTGACTGCGGTGGCTTGAGAATTCCTTCTAGCATCGGACTGAATGTCACAAAAAGTCGGTCCTATACGGCAACAGGAAGAAAACCAAACAGCTAAAAGAGAATGGACGGCAGGAAACCTCACAAATCCGTCCGCCATTTCAATAACGTCCTTCGGTGGCTTGCCGTCAGCAAAGTTCACTTATAGCTTCAGAACGAGTCAACCAATCACAGCAAAGTCCTAAAGTCCTACACTTGCAGAACGTGCACAAGCTGCAGTCTGTTCTGATCAATATGAACAGTCTCATTCCTTTCCATAACCATCCTCTTCATCCGCAACATCCTCCAAACCCTTCCCAAACATTTCAACTCTCCGGATAAATTCCTCAGAGAGCAATCCTTCGCGGAAAACACTGATGTCTAAAATGTCTTCCAACAGTTCCATGATTCTCATGACCTAAACTTATTTGCTGATGTAATTATTTGCTTCATATCAACAAAAATGTGGTGATTTGAGAGATGTTGAGGTATCTAAATTCCAACACTTCGAAGCCGCAAAACCTCCCACCTGACATAATATACCTGCATATAAATAAAAAGAACAGCAAGCATACCTCGATGGAAGAGGGTTTATTATCCGCAGAGAGATCTTCGTCTCCCGATTCGTCAAGTTCAACTGATTTCTCGTTCTTCGATTTCTCCTCTTCCTTTCGTAGTGATGTGGTCCTGCCGTTGGCTAGTGATGACGACGGCGTTGTGGAGCCATTACTTTGATGCCTACAAATAATTAAACAAACTGTTGCAATTAAACACTAATTAAAGAAAAATACAAAGCTTTACATTCACTTCCAGAAAACATTGAAAGTAAAGCTATATTAGAGTAATGGAGATGATATATTCACACACGACGATGATCGTTGCAATTCAACTGTCTGAGATCTCGACATGGGAAAAGACAAAAGATGTAATTGGCGTCAACATCCCTCTCTCTTGCAAACTCATCCGGGAACGACGGAATGCATTGGTGTTTTTTAGGCTTTATGGATTAGTTAACGAAGTTTTGTGCAGCAGAGAAACCAATCACCTAGTCCAGGTGACTTCCGTCATACCTTCAGCGCTTCGCGGCAAAAAAAGTCCCTATGGTTTGAGCCGGCTGAATCAGAGGCATTCTCAGCTCTATCGAATTCAGCACACAAAAACTTACTAGAAACCATGAGAGACGTGTGGTATTTAGCAGAAACGCTTAAGCATTCCACAAGTACAGTAACAGCAAATCTGAAGGCGCGCTATATGGTATACGTCTCAAAAACAGTCGTGGTAACTTCGCCGTCATCGATAACTTGCTATGCACAATCTGCTTGCAGATGCATTCTCAAGTGTTTTATATGACACATAACGATGTGCTGCCATTTTTTCCTATATGCATTTCGATTTCGCAGATGCAAGTGCAGGCTCAGCCTTGAAGCCTTTTCATAAGCTTAGTAATAAAGTTCCTTCCGCTACAGATGATGTTCATGACTTTGGTGTTATAACCGACTCTAAACTTCACTGGAGATTGCGCAGCGTCCCACTGTTGCTGAGAATTCGTCGAAGACTGCAGACTGTACTGTCCGTGCTTTCCAATGCAAATGTATTGAGCATTATCGAAATATCTTCACTGTCTACTGTCGACCCCTTTTTGGAATATTGCGCTCTTGTATGGTCTCCTTATTTGGCTCCTGATATCAGGTCGCTAGAGAATGTTCAGAAACGCTTCATCCGTATTTCCTTTTTTTTCGTAAAATCTAGTTGTAAGAATCTAGAATCTGCTTCCCACTAATACTGTTAATGCAACCGCTCTTTCAGCTTTAAACTGCGGCTAAGCCGTTTCCACGTGGACTCTATTGCTCCTCTAATGTACTAAATGTCTACTCGCCGAAACTAGCTTTGCGACATTTTTGTAAATGTCTATGCTTTGCGATACTTTTGCTCTCTCTTGCTATTCATGCTCACACACTTTTGTATGTTTTCCCATTTCGGAACGTCACAATAGATAAGTAAATAAACAAATAAACAAAACTATCAACCATACTTCAGGACGACAGCTCTTGCAACTCAAGAGTTAAACCAATCGAATGAGCGGAAGAACAAATAGACATACGTATATATGCACATATTCATATAAGGGGCTTATCAAGTTTTTACACGCTAAAAATCATGCAACCCATACAAATGAGTGTGCTCCAAACACAACGAGACTTATCGGAACACTGGCATGCGAAGGTCCCCCCGAACTTTCATCACCAATACTCCAGTGCAAGCAAAATTACCTCTGTGACTGTTTTTGCTCTTCGAGATACGGTTCTCGGCTTAAAAATTTTTCAAGTTTGCATTAAAACAGGAACGCAAATGGACGTTCACATCACCGGACTAGGTGACCCACTGGTCTCCTCTTGGAGATATATGACACCTACACGTGCGACTTTTTCGCAAGTTTTTACAAAAAATCCAACCGAAACTTATGCATAAATGAACATATGGAAATCAGGAGCGAACGCTAACCTCGCAGATCGTCGGGGTCTTAGTTCTGTATATTCTGCGCTCATATCGCTATCAGATCCATCTTCTGATCCAACATGCATAATTTCATCGCGTTTCCCGTTCCTCTACAAACAATGCTAAGCATGCAAAATTCAATAAACTAAAATAACCTAGCTACCATAACTTTCTCTCTCTCTCTTTCATGTTCCGATAGCTCGACAGCAAGTTTTGAGAGGAACATATTTGCTTACTTAATCTCTTCCATCTCCATCCGAAAAGCTGCAGTAAAATATAAATCGAGAATCAAACAGAAATAGAACTAACTTATAAATTCGATACGAGTGACTAGCATAGCAGTACATCTTCCTAGTTTGAAGAGTTCAAAAAAGCGCTCCTCAATAGAAATATCTGACTATCAAACAATTTACTGAAAACCCTTGATACATAAGCGATATAATATTATGACCGCTTATTCATTTAATATAAAATGGATTAAAAATCAGCTTTTTTTCCGATTTTTTGGTGTTTAGAGGAATGCTGCACTCAAAAATCAATGGCCTAACCGGAAGGGGTAATATGTCCCTAAGAAATTTGATCGTAGAGGTGATAAATTAAAACTTGAAAGCCCGAAACTTTCTTTTTTTGGTTGGCCACTCCTTAAATGTGCATAAATAAGGCATAAAAACTTCCAGCAAGATACTGCTATCACTAGGCTTTTACCTTACGATGCTTCCTCGAGGGTTCTTCACTATGTGATGTCAAACTCATTTGTCGTCGCCTCGATGACATCTGAAATACGCTACAATTTGTTATTTTCTGAGCAATATCATTCAAAATAAAATATAATCGAGTTTACAATTACGCTCATATTAAAGCCGAAGTAGACTGCTGCTTAAATAAATGAGCAAATCTCATTGGCTGGTTGTTTAGGTGTGCATTCGCACATATATCTGTGTACGGATCGAAGACTGCAGAGGAGGAAGTGGAGAGGGGGGAAGTGGGGAGACTTCTCTGTCTTAAAAAGAAAAATTTCCATAAATATTCAAGATTTACTTTTATCAAAGTTGCCCAAAGGGGTCATCATTTATGTAGTTGGACATCACAACTGTTACCCTCATTCAAATCAAAACATAACAATCACCTTAACCGCCACCCAAGACCTATATCTTGCACAATATGTTTACCAAACAAATATTAAAGGAAAATGAAAACGCGCACATTAAGGAGAGGATCGTCGGCGATTTCTTTCAGTTCTTCCTCATTCGCTTCCGTATCTCGTTCGTATTTACTCAGTTCACGATTCCTTAGCGATTCTCCTTTTGCGAGTGCTGGTTCATTTCGGATAACCCTTCGATGATATAAGCAAATGTAGTAATGACGCTTCTGAAAATACTCCTCAACATTAATCTATAATCTTCAAATGAAATTCACCTAAACATTCAATAGCCGGCAAACTCATCGGACTTCAAGCATCTCTTATCGAAGATTGAACCTCAAGAAGACTGCTCGAGAAGACTGAAAACTTTAAAGAGGCTTAAAAACTTGAACGTATTTTACACGGACGGGATTTACGCCCTACATCATTCAAACCACAGAAAATATCGAATCTTTTCTAGAAACTCAACCCCACAAGGTATAATCCATTTTTCTACCTGAACGATAACGATAATAAGCGACAGATGCAATCTCCTAAAAGCACTCTGTCAATACCGCATGAATCACATCCAAGAACGTAAAAAAAATAAGTGGCCTGGAAAAGCTTGTCATTTTCCCCATAAATCCAACCTTTAAAACGAAAGAGATTAAAGAATAATGCTGCAATATGTGGCATGACCTGCACTCTATCAAGTCGTGCACTTGGCTGATCGCTTTCGCAAGTAATCAACACAAATATGCACTAGCAGATCAACGCGTTTGCTGTCTGCATTCTTCCAAAAAAAGACCCTTTTTTCGGCAATATGGTTGGTACGAAATTAAGCATCGATTGGTGTCAAATGTTTGTAATTATTTTTCCACCTTTAAATCTGTATTAAGTGCTGCTTTTATGGCTGATTAATTCGAACTATTGCAAAGCGAGTCCCACATAGCGTGAATCATACTCATCAAACTTTAACAACTTTAGCTGGAGCAATTTTCGAGTCGAATAAAACCTGGAAAATAAATAAATACATATATGGCGCCAAGTACGAAATCAATTTCGCAAAAAGCCCCTAACCAAGTGAATGCACTATAGATGATTATTCACTTCGAAGGTTGCGGTATTTCTTGTCTCCACCACTATTATCGGTTATGAATTTTAAGTTAAACTTACAGCCGTATTGTAGACAAAAGGAAATCGCTTGAGAGCACTGGTTTCTCGTAACGTTTCGCTTAGCCAAATGCCTGATGCTTTCCTGGGACAGCATTCATATACTCCTTTGCCGACTTTCTCAGCAATGCAACATCGCATCAATTCACTGAATGCTTCACTCTCCATCGCTGTCGATCCTTCACTCGAAGCTGAATATGTGTTAAATATAATTAATAACCACCGTAATAGTAGCAAGTTGGTCGACATTGAAGAGGTAAATTAAATCTTTTGAATAATGCAACATATTCACTAGCACAATAGATCCCTCAATTTTCACTCCGACAGACATATATTCCAGAAGGCTGATCGAACGTTCATAATGTCCTCAACAAACGCAAGACAACAAAACGGAAAAATGGGAAAACCCTCAAAAAAGAAACTTTCACTATTTTGCTTCGGGCAGATTATGCAAATGAACTACTGCAAATTACTGCGTGCGAAATAGCTTAAAGAGTGAAAATGTACTAATAAAAGTACATCCATCAAGCTATCCTTAAAATCTCACTTAAATCCTCAACGCATGGACGGTGGGTTTCTAAAAACGATTTATGTGGTCAAAGTAAATTTTGGCAACTGAAAAACTAAAGCTTTGATAGAACCGTGAAAGAGCATGAAAGCTACGATCGCTTACTGTTATCTACCTGTTGGAGAAAATCAAACAGATGAGAAATTTGAGCAAAGAAAGGGCATTTATTGCCTTCCCCCTCCTCTTTTCCTCTTGTATTTCGCACAAGGACATTTCCAGCTGCTTCTATGGGCATAAAATAGGTTTCAATGACAGTGACCTAGATTGTTCACCTCATCACCATCACTATTAGCCGCTGATATCCAACACCCTTTCATATCGCATTTCAAAAAATGTTTATTGTTGATGCCGCCTTATTTCAGCAAAACAAGTTCAATGATCATGACATCAAACAAATGCATTATCTACTCCTCTTACTGTAAAAAAAACCTATTAGAGGAAATCAATTTATGCAGATTAACCGCATATGTTACTTAGGTGCCATAGATAGGCTGCCATGCACTGCAAAGTGCAAAAAGAAGAAAATAAGATAGCCGAATTCTTCAAAAAATCAAGCTAAAGAAATAGTGACCAAGAAGAAGCGTTGGAGGATACATGCAGGAAAGTTTTCAGACATACCAGGTGAGGTAGAACATTCCTCGGTGCCTTCATCTGTAGTTTCTTCATCGCCATAATTGCAACGAACAATATTTGCTCCCGTGCCATATCCTTTAAAAAAATGTTGCGAAGGCAGTAAAATTCAATTATAAAATGAAATTTTCATACGTCCGCACTTCCGACTCCAGCATATCCCAATAGCCTTTCAAATCCTTCCATCGTTGTGCTACCTACTATGCAACCTCAAGTTCCACATAACCTGTCACGCGTGATGTCAACTTTCTAGAGTATCAAAGAAAATCACATCATCTCTGCGTTTCGGCCCATTTTCCATGGTGGAGTTTGATGAAATTTGCTTTAAAAATAAGCGACGAAATCGTCGTTTTCTCTGATATCTCAAGACATCGCATATCGTTTTCACTAATATTTGGAAAACTTTACTCGAACCTATCCTTTTGTGTTTTAAATAAAATGTGTCTTAGTGGGCAGCAATCGTTGAGAACTCCCTTCAACTATTTCTCTTGTATCCACATTCGTCTCATAAGTTCGCATTTACAACGCTTTTACCTTCATCCGACCGACCTGTAAGAAGAAGAGGCCGACCTCAAGACCACAGGAGCGAAGTGGATCAGAGAGGCATTGGGTCAGAACATGTGGAAACGATATGAAGAGACATTAATCGTAATGAATGCTGTGTTGGTCAAAATAAATAAAAATAAAGAGCGCTTTTGCCGCGAAATTTTTCAAAGGGTCGATTGTGGCATGAAAAACATCGTCTCTGTTTCAAGTCTATTAATTTTTATTCACAGGCTCAATGTTTACAACTCTGGTGTAATTCCTGACCTCGATTAGAAAAAAAAACAACTTATTCACCAAGGGATAACGAAACGAGACCCTATGAAATACTGTTCACCCGCTATTCTCTCATGGATGCATTGATATTTGACTACTGTCATGCCCATGATGTTTTTAATAAAAACCTTGCCTAAAAACATCCTCCCCCTTCCCCCCTCCCCACCCCGAAAAAAAGGAAAACACACTGTACTAAGACAGAATGCCTAAGGCCATATTTCGCCTAGCGAAATAAGCTTATAGCAAGTTTTTTAGGATATAAAGTTCTCGAAAATAGCGAAAAATGCTTACCAGTAAAAAAGATTTGCTGATGAGGACGAGCAATTGATATTGCTGAGGTCGTTGGTATTGTGCATCCATCTCGTTGGTTGACCTCTTGCATTGCACTTTCTGAATCCATCAACGATGGTAAGCTAGTAGCTAGTGTGTGATTAACACACTTTGAAGCGTTTCTATAGGTCGTTGATGAAGCCATCTCATTCAGTCCACCTTGAAATCGCATGGCACCATCCTAGAACCACAGAGTGTACTGGAAGTAAAACGAGGACGTTCCACCCTATAGTCAGTGCTGCCCACTGTATAACTTAAGTATCGTCCACTTAGACTGCTCTATCGTTGAGGCGAGGTCATAATCATAGAAAAATTTGATAGGATGATGGTAAGGAGTGGAGAAGGGGAGGAAGGTGGAGAAGCATCTATAAGGCAGGGTATAGTTAGTTTCGAAGTCGCTGTAGACATGCTATACTTCAGGGTTTGTTAGCGTCGATGCAAGTTAGTGACCGATATTAGCATAATGATTGCGGAATTTGGTGTGAAAAGCCATCTGGAATTCTAATGGGGCGAGGAGGAAGGGAGAAGGGAGGGCAGGAATGCATCTATATGATTTCTTCCCAGATTTCTTCGTACACTACTACCACACTAATAATGTTTTCAAACCCATATATGCACTCAACGGGATGCGAGCAGCAAACGGTCTCCATCCGCAGAGGCCTTCGATTATGGCGATAAAATTTACGTCTCAAAGTTCAACACAATAACAAACCTCGGGGGTGGGTGTTAAAGGTGCCGAAACAGTCTTAGTGCAATAAGCGTTCCTGCCAGCAGACGACGAAGATGGAACATGCCCATGACGCTGCATATCAAATACCGGCGAACAACTCTGATACGGATCTTCAGCTAGAAATATTTCTATAACGACAGAATCCTCACAGGTCAGCTATAAAAACCGCCGACGGTAATATTTCATTGAAGGTTTTTCCTTTAATATATGCAACATTTCACAGAGCGTAATGTCCTATTTATAAGTATGCTATAGCACATGGCAACTTCAAAACCTCTAGATAAAATAAAAACGAAATAGGCTTCAAGAAAATGCGTTAGAACATTTGAATTCAGTCATAAACTAAGACATTTGTGAATCGTCGACTGCAAACTTTTCGCGAGTTAGCGACAACGGCGTAAAAAATAAGAAAAATAATCGTTAGAATATTTAAGAAATTTTTTTTTTCACTAACTGCTTTTTCATGGACGCCGAAAAGCGCAGAAACGTCTGTGAAAGTACCACGGTCAATGAGGCTACATACTGGGGGAAATTATACTATGGTGTGCAATTGTATGTGTTAAGTTACGCTATTCTAGTTCGACGAATTGCCGAGCAGAAAGTATTAGACAAGGTAATCAAGGATGGATAGGACCATTACTACTCCAAATATGCATAATAACGCATGCTATCCCTTCCTTGGGGTTACAAAAATATGGGCATGGAGATGAATTCTTTTTCCTCATATCATGGGATCGAAGCATCCAACCCAAACCACGCTTATCCGAGACTGAAACAGAAATCAAACAATTAAGCCCAAACCTAGCGACTCATCAGTGAAGAACGCCAACATCCTGAGCGGGCAAAAAAAAAAATTCGCGCTACCGTACTCGAGCAATCTTTGCGGGAACCCTCGCATCCCGCCATTTTTACGAACACAACGCCAACGTTCACCTATCACTAAACCACAAGGTCATAAATAGATGAGGCTGCAAACCAGAAGACCTGACAGGATGTGTTTTTGCACTCTGACAACCTGACCGGCCGGCTGTATAACCGACAAATGATGGATATCGTTTCCAAAACATAAGGTATCATATTCGACAGGTTGTATTATATAGCTGCCAATAGCAGTTTCAAGTAATGTGGCATATTTGTTCCCTGTGATGGAAGAAGGCCTCCTGAAACGAACTGGAAATTTTCGAGAACGTGCCGCACTTTCGTTTTTTCTATCTTCCACGTACATAAAAATCGTCTCTGCTAGGCACAACCATCCACTCTGACCACGAGACACAGCCATCTACTGGATCACCTTCCAATGTCCTTCCAAAGTGGACTACATCCTTTGTTTTTGCCACTTCCTATCACCATTCTTTTGCTGTGGCGGGTAAGTTTAGAGGTGATAAAAATAAACCTCACCGATTCTCGGCAATTTTTCGCCCTCTCGCTGCAGCAAGCGTTTTTTGCTCAAAACGTAACACGACTTCTTTCAAATTCAGAATGGTTCACAGCTATCCCATAAGTTTACTTCTCCTGTCACCTCTCCCTTCCTCCCTCCTCGGGAAACCTTTATCATTGGACCGGTCGAGCATCTTCCGCTTCGTTATTTCAATTTGGCATTCTAAACATAATGTCTCAATGTCGTGTCTCTGTATCGCCGTTCAGAAGTTCAGGATAGAGAACCCAATCCTGGAGGTATTAAAAGGGGTCGCAAGAAAAAACATCGGCCGTTCTGTCCCGTGTCCCAGATTCAAAAGTAGAAGCCACATATGCCACTTCCTCCTCCATCTATCTTTTTTTGGAAATGCAGCAGGGTTTTGAAGTCCACGCAAGAAAAAAAATTACAAAGTTTATGCCGTTTTTATTGCGCTCATTTCAAACATATTCGAACGGTCAAACAATCGCTGTGAACTCGGTTGCGTCGCTGAGGTTGTTTCTCTCGGGTTCATCTTATACTGTCGACCCTATGGTGGATACGACTCCTCGATTTTCCAATAGATCCGGCAAAAACCTCCGGAATCCAACAGATTCCGGCTATTTTCCGGCAAATCTCGATTCTATGCCAGACATCTTCAATGTTTTCGATTTCCGGCAGACCAAAATTCAGTCGATTTGTTTGTCGATTGCTCTAACACAAGTACGTCTTCCATGAAATGGATCAATGCGTTGATTTATTGAATATTTCATCTACACCTGTAGTTTCCAACAGGTTTCCATCCATCCGATGAATTACTTTGTCACATACGTTCCTGTTTCCTGTCAAATTTTTTCGTCGAAGAGGAAGATGTCGATTCATTACCCAGTTTTTTTTTTTGCATCCAGAAGTAAAAGGTCGGGCAAATGGTTTTAAGAATGCTAAGTATCACATCGAGTCATAGCCACTTCGTCAACTAATAATCATGAGAAGGTATTCGATATTGAGCAGCAGAGTTAGCAATAGTCCTCAAGAATCAGTACATATGGCACCTTATGTTCCGTTTTTAAGATGGATGGACGCGCTTACTTTATTATCTAATATTAAAAAGTACCTGCTTAGTATTTCAGGATATTCAAGTGCCTACTTACGTGATCCATTCTCAGATGCAAGTACTGTTATCAGTGAACTTCCTTAAGAAAAAATCTTGCGCTATCTTTTCTTTATCAATATTAACAACGAACACCCAAAAGGTTAACCAATGTTTGCAAATCTTATCCATATGCTTTTAAATGTTCAAAATGATGAGAATTGAAATATTTGCCACAAAAAATGCCAAATATTATCGATAAATATTTTTTAATAAGTAAGTGAACAGTTTCTCCTTTTTTTGGAAATAGTACTTAATGGAATACATATCATTCATGACTAATCTAATATCACTAACAAATATATTTAAATATTATTTTGATGGTTTTTCATTTAAGAGATTTATTTTTCAATTTTAAGAGTCATTTCAGTGGATTGCCCACATAAAATCAATTTTGCTAAAAATAGCTGATTTTATTAATGCATGCGTATTTTCCTTTCAACTTCGAATGTAACTCATTTCTTCTCTCAACTATTTGTTTCCTTTTTCCTCTTTGAACCCTTATCATGCTCTTATCATGTTTCCTCGTTTACTACACTATGCTATCACAGCTTTCTTTATTTCTCTATGAATAAATATTACATTACTAGTACTACCTACTACAACTTACTGTGTTATTTGACAATAGCAGTAGCCGACGTCCAACTTAAAAAATCTCAAAGGTGATATTTACGATGAATAAATTTATTTAAATATAAATTTTAAGCAATAAATTTCCCATTATATGCATTTCTAATAACAGTTTATTACTTACAATAAACTTTAGAATTGGCAAGTGAATAGTGCTTTTAATCGTGTGTAAAATGCGCCTATTGTGCTTTATAAATGCATCGCCAAACGTTCATAGCAATAGATATCATTAATTTTGCTTTAGTATATCATATTAACTATAGCGCCTCATAAAACGTACATACATCCGAACGTATTCAATGCAATATGTCGAATAATCGAAATTCCAACAATTTCAAAGTTTTGCTTTCCTATTTTTTTCCATAAGCATTTGCATCTTCTGTAGTAAAATAATATTTCCTCTGATCTTCAGTTTCCCGCTCATGAATGCCTGGAAAGTATAGAGAATTCATCTATAAAGAATTTGACTCTATGCTATTTTTTTCAGAAGGCAAATCGAGAGGCAAAGAAATACCTGTCACTTATCATGAATAAATTCCACTATGCTATACGAAGTTGGTAACACTTGTGATCTCTAAATAAGCGTACATCTCGGCTCATATTCTATGCAAGGAAATGAAATCATTGATTTTTAGACGAATGAGAATTCAACGAAAACATATGCCATTCCTTAGGACTGATCGTTTATGGTTTCGAAAGTCTTTAGTAAGATTTATCATTTTCCCCAAAAGAAACATAGATCCTCGGAAATCCTCAAAAAGATTAGGAATTGCTCTTAAAATGAACCTATAGATCGGGTAAAAAGCAAAAAGAAAATTTTTACCACATGCAGGTTTACCACATTTTTTAGCACATAAAAATCGCTTACCATATTTGGCATATATACCTACTGTGAAAAGACCATTTATTGTAACTATAACGTTCACTAGAGAAACTTAGCAAGCAAAGATATTCATATTTCGCCAACAAGGAAGTTTACCTTTTGAGCATTAAGTTTCCCGACGGCAATATTGAAAAAATCTTCATCAGCCACTGTAAGTGTTGCATTCGGTTTTGCTCCATCTCGTAAATCTCCTTCATAAATGATCGGTGGTGAACTTTTAAGATCGAGTGCTAAATAAAAGTCTCGTGTTGAATAATTTGAATAAAAGTTATCTATGGATATCGGCCTTAATTTTGCATTCAAATTCCTCAAATTTGAAGTCATAAAATTTGCAACCTTATTTGCAAATTTTTGCAAAATTTGCAACATAAGTTCACAAAATACGAGACCAATTATTTCAAATACGAAGATGATATAGTCTTTATTTTCACAATGCAGTAATTTAGATAATTTGGTATGAAAATAATAGCAAAGAAATAAATAAAATGAATCGAAAAAAATCTAACGCTGTCGTAAATATTCTTTGTCGTTCTTTTTTTTTTATTCCACAAGAAAAGTTCCACCAACTTAATGCGTCGACATTGTTCATTCTCAAGAATTTTATTACTGATGAGCGCTCGATGGATCACTAACATAGACTGAGTTAGAGCGCTTATATCTACCAATATAAAAATTGCCATATTATTGCAGTTCTTTGGTAATTCATTCATGGCTTTGTGAGCATTTCCTAGTGAAAAACATAGCCGCATAGAAGTTACAAATGCAAATTGGTAATGCTAGATTCATAGGTAAATTTTTACACCGTCATTCATTGTAATCGATCTCTACATCACAACTTCGGTCAATATAAACCAACGCTTCATACAAAAAAGAGATTCCTTCCCCCTCCCTCTCCCCTCCCCCAATTCCAACACACACAACGAATAGACATCCCTTCCCTTTACCACAACGAGCAGACACCCCTCCAACACATCTCCTCCATATAGCACATTACGTTAAGAAATTAGCAGCAATTTTTGAAACATATGGACATGAAAATGCCTCGCCTACACTATTTATAAATATCCAATACTTCCGAATAAATTCTCCGATACTATTAAAATCATCCGATGAAACTTCCACTGAAAACTTATTTCAACCTTGTTGTTTTTCTCCACGACACCTAGTTCCGATCGAGTATGACATGGATCTTTCATTTCGTCTCTATGAGTATCTAAATCTGAGGTAATCCGCATAAAAGAATAAATAACGGAAACTAACTTATTCTAGCCACTTCATTTTTGCCATCAGTCAATATATATAGAACAATCGCATTAATGGACTTTGCAATCTCTGGTTTCTCTTTAAGGCCTCGTCGAATCTCCTGAAATTTTATTAGGCTCTATAGATCATCAATCATTATGGCGTATAGTGCTGAGAATCAGCAAAAATCACCTGTCTGGCATCGAATCGAGATTTGCGAGAGAGATCCGAAACAGAGAGATTTTATGCAGAGAATGAATGGGCACATGGAACAAGACAAGATCGAAGAGCACAGAATCTATCAAAATATGCTATTAATATGAAACATGTGTCAAACAGATCTTTATTCTGACATCGTTTAGTGATTAATAACGTTCTCACAACGCAAGATTTTAATTCCGACATAGTCTATTCATCAGTTATTTACCAAAATACCGCTTAATTGTCGACTCAATTAAGGTTCTCCCACCCCTCCCCCCCAGAGCCCCCGGGTGGAAGCTTCAAAGAACGCAATAAGGTAACGCAGAGTACAACTACCTTTGCCTTTAGGTACAGATGCTACACATTCTTGCAATATGAAGACGTTAGGAATGAAATTAATATCACGAATGAGCACTGTATTCGAAATTAGTTAAAGGCTGACGATGAATGAGGCATAGAAAATTTTCAAAGGGGGATAAGGAAGCAGATGAAATAAATTTGCATAGAGTAGAGTTTTCAAAATGTGCTGAATTATTTTATGAAATATTTTCTTTGAAAAAGCACTTCTAATTTTACGCCATTGTTTACTGAATTTGCATATGCAAATGCAAATAGGCATGTGGGGAAAAACAGCACACTATAATATCGCCTCACCTCGAAAATGATATTGCTCTTCAGAGATGAACCGAACGTCGCTTTTCTTGTTTCATCATTTCGCGTCTCTTCCTCAAAAAAAAAAACGCCTCATTACTAATTCAAAATTCAACTGACCTCAGTTCATAAATATTAACTACCCTTCCTATGAGTTATATTCAAATAAAACACAATATGCAAATAATTAATCATAGAAGAGTGATGCGGTAAAAATGCATGAAGAATAAAATCCTTTTATAAATATTTCCTTATCTAATTTTATTCAAAAACTTTTTAAAAGTTTCAAACGAATCTCAACATGAAGTTCTCCTAAAAGAAATAATTTCAACACTCATTACATGCAATATGCATATTTCGTTATTATCGCCAACTCAGAATTCCTTATTTCCTTCCTGTTGCATTTCATGCAGAAGAGGAGTCGGAGATAGCTTCTTCACCTTGACACAAACCTATGCGGCTAAAGTCTTTTCACCTTAATACAAACCTGTTTGACCAAACTTATTTTCAACTTGATACAAATTCCTGCCACAAGCGCTGAGTTGTTTCTCTTCACTATGGAATTGTCAAAAACTTTGCCTTATCTTGACGAATTTTACGCACAGCAATCCAAGACAAATTCTTTCATAGTCATCCTCTCACTTTTTTGATATATTTTGACGGAATCTTCAAGAAATCGAAGATACTGCTTTCGATGTGCGAATGCCTATGATTTTCATTAAACCGAATAATGTGACTAAGCAAATCACTGCACTCCGTAATCTAATCTTTTTAGGTGCAATATTTAATTGAAGCAATTTGCAATGCTCTAATTAAATCCTATATTTAAAAAACAACCTGATGTATAAACTAAACGTTCGCTTCTCACTATATTATTATCTATACTTAGCCTGTGGTTAAGAAAACGAATTACAATAGAAGAAATGCAGTTATAACCTGCACCTTTGCAGCACTCGTCATCAATTCAGTGGTAACATCTGCAAAAGAAAGTTTCTGACGGCAACAATTACATGAAAAATGAGACACTTACACAAATGTGTATAATTTTTTTACCTTGTCAGATTTAATCATTTCCTTTAGTTGATATAATAAGATAAAATCAACGATTAGAGGGAAGAACAAATTTTTGGATCTTCAAGTTTGAGGTAATCAACATTTTTAATCACCTAAGATCTCTCTATCATAAGCAAAAATAACAACTCAATGCATCCAATCGCATAATCAAAAATTTTAATACGAAACTCGAACGATATTTCAACAGCCATTTTTTTCATCCACGTGATATATTCAACCAACAATAAACATCCATTTAGTACATTCATTGATTAGTTATCATTTTTTTTTCTTTTGCAGAATGAATATGCGCCGATATAATTGAATATGAGAATGTGATCGAAGTTTGACAGAATAAAAATAAAGAACGAATATTAAACCGATATATGAATATTTAGTCTCTACATCCCCCTTGGATTTCTTTGCAAGAAAAGAAAGATTCAAATAAATATATAAGAATTCAACTGAATTTAAATAAAGAAATGCGGAGCTGAACGAAAGACCTCACTAACGAAGTCAGACTTTAGAGATAATCTAATCATGTAATTTATATTCGCCAACATCCATCACCAAAAGTTTTGCAGTTTTGCAGTTGAAACTAATCGACAAATTAATCGGCATTTAAAAACGATCACGTATGATATTATAACGATAATTTTGTATGGAAATTACATAAAAGAAAAACGAAGGCAAGCACCGCAATGATAACGGAAAAAAAACCTTGTATAGAGTTGAAATGCCTCGCATTCGACATATCGCTTATAGCTTGCCAGTTATCACGTACTGCAATTTAAATAAGGCATTGGTTTAGCATGATCCATCAGGTGGTGTGAGTGGCACAACATGAACTTATTTCAACAAGGTGGCAAATTTACGGGGGCCCACCTAAGGGTAAAAGATATAAATTCATTTTTTATGCAGATTCCTAAATTAATAACAAACTCAAATATTTAAATACCTTAACAGCATATATCAAAATAAGTCCCCTTTTAAAATAGCGAATATTGGTCTTCTCTGAAGTTAATGAGTAAAGCAAATATTAGCATTTTACTTAAGCGATATTTACAGAGTCTAATAAACGATATTTAGATTTAGAAAATATTTTCCCATCAAAGAAATTTGGAGATGTGTATAATTGCTATACTTTATTTATAATTGTAATTGTTATAATAATACTGTAATCATTACTTACGTAATTCATTCATAATTAATAACTGCTCATATAATATTCATTCATAATTGTTATTCAAAGCAAAATAATTGCCATTCATAAGTGTTAACAATTGTAATTAAAAGAACGCATTCATCTATGGCGCAAAAGAAGCGGAAAAGATGATGAACTATGGAGCAAAAAAATGACGATTTTCGTGGAAATAAAATAAAATAAAACCCACATACCGCATTCGGCTTTTGCGTTTGGAAGGAATTTTCCTGTTGATCGATACGCTTGAACTGAAATATATAATAAACGTCAAAATGTTACAATAAGCGATCTATAACGATCAAAGCATAGTACTTTATAAGGTTCAAAAATTGAAGCTTTAAGCAGTATTCTAACAAGTGAAGGAATTAATGGCAAATGCTTGTGCTTTATGCTAACCTGTTGGTATAAACTGCAAAAAAACGCATAATGCGCCAATTCTTGGTGCGTTTCTCCATTTGCCTGGAAAATTGGCTTCCCCAAAAAACGCATGTTGGACATTGCAGTATCCCCTAATTTAGGAATTCAATCATAACGTACCTTGACCATACCATCCGCCGGCTGCCTCAAAGATACCACCAGTTTGCGTGCATGAATCATGAGTGAGAAACACAACCAACGGGACGACGCATTCCGGTTTGAGAGCTTTCAGTAACTCATCCGGCATGATAGCCTGAGTGAGTCGTGATGCAGCAGTTGGCACCACCACATTACTTGTTACATTGTACTTGGCACCTTCTAGAGCCAGAACGTGTGAAAATCCTATCAATGCGCTTTTCGCTGAAAAATATATTATATTCATTGATATCGCCATATTTCCCTTGACCACACTGATGGCAATTTCATAGTTACTCGAAGTTTCCCGTAAATGCATTGATTTACCTATTTAATTCAACCGGTCGGTCGATATGCTTAATAAGCATCGAAGTAAATTTCAAGGAGTGTTCGATTTCAACGTCGAACATTCATCATCGCTTACATTATACAAATGAAAAATTCCCATAACTTTCAAAAGCATAAACAAAGAAAATTTAATAGCAAATTAGGTGGGATAATACTTGCTCATATATGCATTCAGCCATTATTCTCTACATGGCCCAAATTTACATCAAAGAACATCTAAACGTAGTTGATTTAATAATAAATGATAGATAAGAAATTCATTAAAAAATGATGGAAGTAAATAAAAATTAATTTGCAATATAATCGACTACGCATGGAACGATAGAGTAGAAAATGCTTAACGATATATCTCTGATAAAGAAAAACGATAGAAAACATTTGATTTATTTATTTTCTCAGAACGATTGCCGAACCGGAAGTATTTGTAATAAAATTGATTCCCATTTTTAAAAAAAAAGTTCATCTCTTACGGCAAATAGTGCTATCTTACATGTATTTCTCTCAGCAAGACTAAGTACAAAAATCAATACTCTAAGCAGCGAAAAAAAAATCTTCGTATACAAATAGACCGATATAAACTTACCAGCTGAATAATTCGCCTGGCCATAATTGCCATAAATGGCCGAATTTGAAGCGGTGACAATTACTCGGCCAAAATTCTGCTTTTTAAAATATGGCCATGCTGCTTTTGTGACCGCAAAAGTGCCCTTCACATGAATTTTCAGAACGAGATCTGAAAAAAAAAACGAAACGTTATGTTGTAGGCTTTTTTTGAATTGGCAAAATTGCCCACTTACCTATCATATGAAAAACTTTTCCCATCAAATAAATCGTATCATTTAAAGTACACTAATAATGCCGAAATGCTTAAAAGTTCAATAGAAAGTAACGTTATTGATGAATCTATAAAAAGGGTAAAGATTGAAAATGTTTGATGAAATTCTTGTAGGGGAAAATTGCTGCATAAAATATATGATTGCATAAGGAAGAATTTTTTATGCGCGTAATGATATAATTTATAATAACGCACTACAATAATTTATACAAAATAACAACGTTGAAAATTCAAAAAAAAAAATGCAGAAATCTATCAATAATTCGCCATTTTTTTCATTAGCAAACAATAAATTAAATAAAATATCATTCGAAAATAACGAAATTGAGAGTTAGAGAAGGAAGAATAGTGCAATATTTGTCTTTATAATTCCATTATTTTAGGCTATATAGTTGCGCAAATATTTTTAAAAAAACCCAATGATGCATTTTCTAAGAAAACAACCGATCACATAAATTGCCGATCAAAGAAAAAAAAACGTTTTTCGATTTTTATCCATCCGTATTCGAGGAAGTTTGATTCAAAAATTTTATGGCGCTTCTCAATAATCTCAATAATCACACGAAAGATGACGGATCGAAATGGAATTGAGGATCTCCTAGGAGGCCAATTGTTCTGAGCCAAATATCACTATTACACGTTTAATGACTTTTATGCTCTCGGCGGGAGATATGACCAATCATATATACACATATCATCTTACTACAGCCCCTTCGAAAAAAAATTTGCTGTCAATTTCGTTAATAGTTCGCCATTGCAGGATATGATTACTGCTTTCAATTCTTCGTCTCACACATTCGTTTTTCCGCGCGCTCTTGCTGACACCTCTTCTTCGCACTCATCAATCATACTTTCAACTGTACGCTTATTCTACCATTACCCACACATAGAGACACCGATTTAGACGTAATAATGCTATGATGAGTATGGGAAAAATTTGCATAAAATATTCACCATGGGAGACTTTAGTTGCCCGCTTCGTTAAATCATCTTTTTTGCAAAAGTGTTGCAAATTATGCAATAATTCGATGAAATAATAAATAATAAAAGAATAAAATAAAATAAATAAAAGTAATAAAAAGAAAAAGAAAACCAACCCCAGTCCATTTCTGACATATTATTGAATGATTTATCACGAAGAATACCTGCATTATTAATGAGCACATCTGCAAATCCACAATCATCTATCATTATTTCTCAACATCGCATCAAAGAACTATCAATCAATAATCCAAATATCGTTGTTGCTCGAATTTACGATTATTTCACCTGTTAATCACTGTAAAATCTCTATTATTATTATGTAATTTCTAGGAACAGAAATTCATCCTTATTAATCGCCTACCTATCAACCATGCAATACGTTTTTTTTAATTTTATTCCACTTGCCAGATAAACGATAATGATGACCAGTGAACGATGGACCAAATGTGCGGGTAAATTTTCATCAGGTGATATTAGACGGAAGCTCAATTAATTATAGCTCTCGAATCTACCGACAATGCAATCAGTGATAATTCACTTGACGATCGGATCGTCAAATCGGTTACAACCAACGATACTCTAGTCATTAATGTATAATAATTAAAAATAATACTAATAATAGCAAAAAGCCAAAATCTATTGCGTCCGACGAATATTCCTAGAAAAAAAAAACGGAAAAAAAACAAAAAGAAAAAAAACAAACCAATGCGACCGAAATTAGCGATAGCAGTTTCAATGATCCTTTCACCGAATTCAACACTATCGTAATTGGCAATCGCCTTTCCACCAAATTCTCTAATTTCCGCAACGACCTTAAATAATTTCAAATTCTTATATTTTGCCTTCGAGAGAAAAATTTTTTCAGAATCGAATAGATCAGAAGAGATGTGATCGGCACCAAACAAATATGATCTGAAACTTAAGAAGGGTGGTCCATAACAACGCATATTTGCATGAGTCATTATAAGTTGATTGCTGGAGGTGGACAAGATAAGCAAACAAACTGAATGATGCACAAACGATAAAATGTTGGAAAAATTGAAAAATAAAATGAAAAATTATACATTTATAATTGTGAAACCATAATAATAGTAAAGATTTTTGTTATGATATTTCGCCTATTATCTCTTAGAAGAACTTTTGACATCCCGGCATTCAAAACTATGTGCTTCACTTAGCTGTCCTTTCTGTCATTTGATTCGCATCAAGTTTGTGGTCAAGGTAAAAGGGATCACCTAAGGAATCCGTCCCACACTCTTCAATTGCCAAGGAAAGGGCGGAGGATTTCGGATTCTCCCACGTACGACATGTTCAGGTGCTATACTCAAACGCTATAAGAAATACGCGCTTATTACACATAAATAATCATATATTACATACACCACACAGTACTATCCTCCGAAACACCGGAAATCGTTAGTGTTGGTGGAAAAATTGAAACCATCAGAAACAAGCGAACAAGCGCGTTAGAAAAGCTGGCATTATACGCACTGAGATGACCAGGTCGTTAGAAAAACCAATTTCATGAGTTGCGAGGAAATATTGAACTTGCGTTCCAAGCTTCTAATGGTTCCCATCATTCTAAAAGATCGAAGTTTCTGTGATCAGAACGGGTAGAGCATGCAATTTCCGCCATCTCCAAATTACCGAGATTTTTTTTTTTGAAGTTCAGCGATAGTGTTTAAATCACCCTATCATATGCATTGTAAACGATAAATTACGTGACATTAACCTTAGCGGTTTTAGACTTGAAATTACCCGAGAGGGAGACGGTCAGACAGACATAGACATAGACACCCACCAAGTAAAGTGATCACTGACATATTTGCTATCAAATCATAGAAATGTACACAGCGGTAATATTTATCCTTCTCAGCAATATCAAAGAAAGAAATCATGAAATCCCTAAGAGGAGGTCTCGAACGCTTTAAACAATGTCGAAGCAATCTTCGTTGCATAATTTCACGAAAACCGCAAGTCAAAACAACGTGACTAAGACTTCGAACACTCTCAAACACACTTTAAAAACCGCTAACCAACAACACTCCCATCAAGATTAAGAGCAAATGTGGATGGGAACGACGAATTTGAGCGACCCTATAAAAGCGAGGCGATCATTCAATCGAAAAAGGACGAATAGGAGGTGGCCACACGCGTGCTTCGACGGTCACCTCTCGTGCGGTGCAGCAAATAGGTAATAACAGTAAGTAATAAGCAGTAGTATGAAGCAACTAATATAAAGTCTACTAATTAATATTAATATAATAATAAAAATTTCGAAAATCAATGAACTCTTTAAAAAGATACTTTATCGGCCATCGATGTCGATGAATCCGTACCATGCGCATCACCGCCGAGATCATTCACTGCAAATTGAGCAATCCGCATGCAAATTCGATGGACAACCTTCTATTCTACATAAACTCTAGGAGGTGACAGATACTTCGATCGACGACTCGCAGAGACAACCTACTCAAATTGTTGATCTAATATGGTCGGTTATCTTTAAGGATGTTAGAATTAAGGTTTCTAGGTCGAAATAGGCAATTTTACTTTAACATAACTGCGAATATTCTTCTCACTGCCTCAATATTCCACAGAACTTTAAGCGTTAAGAAATCAGCCCAATGTGTGCAACGACTACCTTCTCGCAAACATCATAACGCAAGCGAGAGTGAATACTTCGATTGCAGCAATAAGCCGATGAGTATAAAAAAAGCGAAAAGAGGCAAAATGAACTAAACTCATAATTAACACCAACAAAATTGAGTGTTCTTGAGGGTCCTATAACGCAATATGAAAGAAAAACTCTTCTTGGCGATGAAAGCCCCATCTCGCCTATTTTGCTTTAATTTTATAATCATCTTGGATCGAAGGTGATTGTGGCGTATCACTCCACCTGGAAATTCACAGGTGTGGTGAATGGCAGCTCAAAAAAAAACGCACTAAAATTTGAAAATATTACTTTATTTTACAAACAGTTATTTACACATCAAATGTTCATATAAGTTTTTGACCTGATGTCGCACTAAAACAATCTACAGGTATTTTGGCATCGTATCTCATCTGCTAGGGAGGTGGAGGAGGAGTCGAAAGGAGTAAGGAACCGTCACAATCGACAGTCTCAATCATATATTAGACCTTATTGACAAACACGTTTTGAAATTTTTCACCACCTTCGCATCGAGCCGAAATTGGCACATTTCATAAGCTATTCAAGAAACATACCAATAACTGCGGCGCCTCGTTTAGCAAATTCGATAGCATATGCACGTCCAAGACCACCACCTGCACCGGTCACGACCACGACCTTTCCATCGAAACGAAGCATCGGTGATTTGTCGCGTTCAAAGCACTTCGTTCGATATCACAAGGAAAGTTTCTAGCGCTAAACGTATATACCACAAAAGTGTATACCACACAATAAGATAATACCATCGAATTTATGCCGTTTTAGCACGTTGAGTTGGAAATCGTAAACATCTATGACATCCTATCACATCGTCTCTTTAGTTAATAACAGTGAAAATTTTGAAGAACATAAACTACAGCTCGATCAACATATTTTCATTGAAATTTGAAGTAAAAATAAACGTAATGAATTTATGAGAGTGCAGGTAACTAAAACACCTTACCTAGAAGTCACCTGTATACTACTCGCCTATCCATATATCATCTTTTCCATGTTATTCTACATACCTTTTTGATAGTTGCTCGTTGATCTGTCTCGCCCCCTCCCCTCCTCCGCTATGACTATTAACTCGAATCTGTGAACGAAGAGTTCGATAAGCCCAAAATGTGTCATTTGTGACAAACTATTTGGAACTATGGTCGATGCCCTCTCGTAGTGATTACACACCAAATATGACGGTATACCTGAAAGTGCTGCTTTGTTCCTTAGTACACAGTACATGAGGTGGGACCAAAAGTTGGAATAGCCGAGTAATTGCGATCTATAGATGCGGTGATGATTAGACGTCAAGTTATAGTAAAAGATTTTCTGCAAATGCGCTCCTATACGTTAAAAGAGTTTCCTCCTAATAAAACAAGCTGTGTAGCATATCGGCGGTAAGGGCTTATTCATGTATCTATCTAAGGAATTGCAGTATTAATCACATCAAAATCGAATAGAAAGAGGAAGATAGCCACTATATGAAACGATGTGTGAGGAAACAATCGAAAAGAATCCATTCCTTAATGAATGCAAAATGACGTCATTTAATTGCGCAACACATCAACTCCAATGACACGAACAACACAACCGCATCGTATGTCGGCGCATCGTACGATAAAGTGGTAGTGATCACAATGTGAGAGCAATAGTGCTCCGATACGACGCATCGATCGGTCGACCGCTCCCCTTTAAAATTCTGTCGATAGTGCAAACGCATACAATTCTTCGTTCATTTAATGAAGGGAAGGAGAGGGAATGATCTAGGAAGATATTAAGACGTTCTCACAAATTCAGTAACAGGTTGGTACGACTCCTTCCTAGCAAAGCTGAAAACTGGAATCACAGGACAGGTGTTATCGCATTGCCACTTCGCACCTTTATTATCAATGAATGCCGCAGAAAATGATCACAAACATCAACTGCGTATAATCATCTCACTGCTTTATTCTACTAATATTGCTGTTGGGTCAACGGTCCAACTCGAATTTACCTGCAACCCCTTTTATGTAACATTCTATCGTTAATAACGAACCGAATCGTTCGTTACTTCATTTCGAGTAAACGTTCACCTCAATCGCTTGAAGCTGGAAAAATATGGCATCTCCGGCTTTTTTCTAAAATAGATCTAAGCATTTTTATGTAGGTGAAGTTTTCGAGCAAGAATTCCACTCGGCACCTAATTCCTAGTGATGTGGCACATCACTACGAAATATCCTAAGCCGTGTTTTGTTCCTCACATATACTAACGATATTTCCGACAACATTCTGAACAATATTAAGCTTTTGTTGTCTATCTCAAAAGATACTGTCCATAGCATAAACCTGCCTAGGACTTCCATATTCTCCAAAGCGACCTTGGTGCATTCGCCAATTTATCGGAATAATGGGACTTGAATTTTTTTGATGAAAAATGTTGCGTTTCATATCGGCATGAATATTTTCTCAGGAAAGGATGTTTCTCAGGCCCTTTTACCACAGAAGATGTTCACGACCTTGATATTATAATCGACTCTCAACTTCAGTGGAGATCGCAACGTTCTACTGTTGCTGGAGAGTGGTCGAAAATTGCAAACTGTATTCTTCGTGCTTTACAGTATTGAGCAATACCGAAATATCTTCATTGCCTGCTGCCGACCCATTTTGGAATACCGCACACCTATATGGTTTCCTCTATTTGGTTTCTGACATCAGCTTTCTAGAGAATATCCAGAAACGTTTCATCCGCACAGCTTCCCGCAAAATTCATTGCGGTCCATATTAGCCTAATTACACTACAGTGCTAAAAATCTTTAGCCTGAAATCATTGGAATATCACAGGCTTAATTTAGACTTGATTCTTTATTATAAAATTGTGCTCGGCTTTTCTGACATCCCGCTTCCAGAAGTATTTCACGTTGCCCCCCACTGTCAGAAATATTTCAATTCGCCCCTCCTCGAAGTTGACTTACACTCAAAACAGATAACTCTTGCGTAGTATTTGTGATGAAGAAAAAAAAAAATTCTTAAACTCCAATAAATCTTGAAAACTGGTCTCCGGTCAATCCGGTTAATTCCGACCTTCCGGTTAAGTATTTTTTGAGCGTCTTCGCAACGACTATCTCATATGAAAGAGGACATTCCATTGAAAAAAAAGTTTTATTTATTTCACAAGAAATAAACTTACAGCTTAAAAACCGATAAACTTATGAGGTACACCAACAATCAAACAGATATCATCACGCGAAGGATCCCTACAAAATGCTCAAGTGATCAAACTTCGGCGATTTGACAATCACATTCGACGTTAATTAAAAAACTCTTATCTCATTTATCCAACATTCAAAACAAATCATCAGAGCTTTGCTCATCATTACTAAATAATTAGTGATTTTTGAATTTACCTGCAAAGGTGTATCGTTACCTGTCAGCGTTGAGCAATAAAAATTCTGCATTATTTAGGTGAGCTCTTAGTGAAAAAACTTTATATTACTGTTTTAAGTATCACTTCTAAAGACAATTTCCAAAATAATTCGAATGTGACTTTTTCATAAATGACCATAATCAATGCTCCTATTACTCTTTTTTGTAAAATGTGGGAAAAATATTGAGGAAAATTCTTTATTGAAATAAGTGTGGAAATAACCGTGTGGAAAATTATAGTCGTAAATGCGTGAATAACCCGGTCGAATCACTGATATAATCGGCAAGCTCATAGAAAAAAAATATATATATATTTTCTCCTTTTGTGATTTTTATATCATAATTGATTTCAATTCAATTTCTATCCATATTTCGATATTTAATTCCCAATTAAAAATTTCTTCGCAAAAGATTTCAATCATAGAAAAATCCTAACAAAGAAAAGAAAAGTCAACAATGCAATGAATAATCTCATTTGTATACGTACTATAAATATGACTTGCTGACTATGATGCACGTTGTTTTTTACATATGTATTATATGTTAGACAATACACATATATTATCTGCGAACGATTGGATCGCCACCTTTGAATTGGCTATAAAACTAGAAACGAGAAGTCATGGAAGCGTGCACAGAGAGGAAAAGGAGAATGGGATGAATGTGAAAAAATCGTTAAGTTTATGCAAGGTATTTAATTCACAAAACAAATGATAAATTTCAACGATATGCATTATTATTGCCTCCTCTTTAAATTTTTTGTATATCCCTTTCTTCAGTTTCTTCGCCGCCATCACTTCTTACCCATCAGGGTAGGAAAACCTTGAAATGTATAGCAAAAGACCCGTTAACTTTTGAGCAATTTAGTGAAATGGACCACATAACTCGCAGATAATCCAAAAGCATCCAGCAATAACCGGTGTGATCTGACGAAACCCCGAAATTGAGCCGATGACTGAGTACGGAAACAGTATTGCTGCTATGTAATGTTCGGTTGCTGCGGGAATTGAGTGGAATAGAAGAAAGATGGTTGTGGCGTTGTCATCAAGGTGTTCGTCGTTTCCCGTAGAATCATTCCTTGTGGTTGCGCTGCATAAGAGATTGACATTTGCCTCTCGTATTCTTTTTTCGCCTGCAAAACAATGTGTAAAAGGTGTAATCGAAACTCGGCTAATTAACAACACAACACATTAATGTCGATTCCGTTCTGAAAGCCATTTTCAAAGAAACCCAAAGATTGCACATCCATTCTCGTTTTAGGCGAATTTCTTATATGAAAATGTATCACCGTTGCTCTTATTCTGATCATCTCAAATCAAATCTATATAGTTATGAGCGTATCCAAAAATATTTACAACATCACAGCTTCACTACCACGCATTTGGAACTCCGGCCCAAATTCATCTAGTGGAGAAATGCTGAAGAAGCGGGGAACGCATTCGGACATCTTAGCTCCGAGAAGAAATAAGTTGCAATGAGACGTTAAAATAAGCACTATAAAGATTTAAAAAGCTCATCAGTTTTAATCGACAAAACCCTCCAAGAGCATATTATGACCAATTCTGACATGAGACATATTTTGGCCAAAAATAATTGGCCACCAGATTTTTCAAAAACTATTGCTTTTAATCGTAGAGTTGGCAAAGGGACCGTCACTCGGCCACAACGACTGATGACATGTAAATAAGAGTCAAACAAGGAACGGACAAAAAAGGCGTCAAGCGGAAATTTCGAGCTTACCGGATTTTTGTTGCTTCTTTTCATGTTGAGACTCGGCAAAAACTGGAAGCGGAAGGTGGGTGGGTGTTTCAGGAGGGGAGATAGGGCTTGTTATGAGTATATGTGACGACAGCTAAAAAATACAGTATCAGCCTAGAAATTCTGAAAGAAACACTGAAATGAAGATGAATAATGAACGCACATCAATTCCACCGAACTTCGATTTCAGGTTCTCAGTATCAACGCAATCGTAGTATAGTTTCCTGCGAAATTTATCAAAACTTCTCGAAGCATTCGAGAACAATGATTAATAAGAACGGCTAACATATTCGAGTTGTTGTGTGTAGAGTGCAAGTTGTGCCCTTAAAGCTTCATTTTCTTTCTCCAATTCGTCCACCTTTTTTTGCATCATCTTTTCACGCTCTCGTCGGTTGCTTCTTGATTTCTTCGCCGCCAGATTATTCTTATCTCGTCGTTCACGATATCTATACAATATGCGTTACTTCTTCACATCGGATAAAACGTGATTCATCATTTGATTTCCAATATGCTCATTCCACGTGTTTGCGTGTTATTCTCACGTGTTTACGTGTTGCTTTTCACGGCGATTATGTTGCCCTCATGTACTCCATATTTTAGCAGGAACGATTTTTGCATAAGCGTTCCGATGATTTCCACCTGTGAGATGACTAGAATGCGATCGCTGGGGTTGCGTATTTCGATAACGTCATTGGTCTAAGAAATTTTCTTAACGTTCGTAGAAAAAGAAAACGATGTCAACGTCATTGACTTGAAAATATCCGAAAGACTCAATCTATTGACCTAGGTTTTCTAGCCGTAAAAGTTTGAGCACTTTTTGGAATGGATCGGAGACGGGTACCTCTGAACGATTCAAAAATATGGTTTTAGATTTTAATCGATTCACCTATTCCCATTCTAAGTGACATTCCAGAGAAACCACCGAAATGAGGCATCGCTTATTTGGTATTCTATGGAAAGTATTCATTACGTAATAGAATAAGCAACGATACATAAACCGCAACGCTGTAGAGATATGGGGAAGTGTGTGGATGAGCACATGAAAATCACATGGAAGTGTGTGAATAAACACATGAGAATCACATGGAAATGCTACTTTTAGTGCGGACTAATTCATGTATATATATATCGCTTCTGCGCACTTTGTAATTTTGATCGTCGACACCGGAAATCGGACAACCTACCGATATCGATACATTTTAACAAGTACATTAGTGTTGCAATGGGATTTCTACTTGTATGTTCTTGAAAGAAAGATCATAGTAAATATTGATTGATTTCATAGAGAGATCGATTATTGGGGAAGTGCTCGAGGTACGATGAAAAGATTATGCAACGATATCGATCCAAGCGTGATCTTTGCATGTCGATCTGAACGTGATCTTCACGTATAAAACGGAGATGCATTCGAGACGACTTCAAAGAAGCTTTCGTTGGAGTTGTTGCCTTATTGAACACTTAATGAAGAAATAAATCCTGTAAATAAATAAACAAACGCACCAAAATATTACATTTATTTCAGCATAAAAGTTAATTTACATCGAAAGATTAATTAACAAGAATGCATTCTAATCAGTTTTGAGCGTTATATCATTGAGTGGATAAAAATATAAAATATTCCCACCTAGTTGAGTTGAATATAAAAAAAATCAACTCAAATCAATCCAACCTAGAAGCAAATATTTGAAGTACTGCAGTTAAAATATGTGAACATTTCTGTAAACGAATAATGAAAGTGTCTCTCATTTATAATTATACAAACCTATCAGACCGCATATCACTTATGTAAATGAAACAAATGCTCTAAATAGACAGAACTAAATTCGTGATGAGATTCTTACACCGTTCATGGAATATCTAATGAGTGCTCAGAAAGCTTAAAATGCCATACTTTTTTTTCGACTCCTCATCCTCAGGCGTTGGTGATGCCTTGTGTTGATGTAATTGCTGCGGTTGTTGTTGCGCAGTTGTTGGATAGTTCTCGTCTTTGTTTGATTCGTAAGTACTCAATGGGACTCCATAAGGGGGAAAATTCTGTGGAACCACATTTGGTGCCATAGTTGCCGCATACGGAAAATAGAATCCATTAGCGTCTCCCTTCATATCGCCCATATAAGCCGATAGCATTACTGCGCTAAAAACAAATCATAGTTTTCTTCCATATTTTATGACAAAAAAAGAGCCATTCCCTTTTATATTGAGACTATAAAAGTTAATGCCGATAAACATAGAATAGATATTTTTTTAAACACATAATAAGCAACATCATCAATGTTTTAATCTTTGTTTTCAGGTGATGGCCGAAATTTTGATTTATTTAATAAAATTATTGAAATTTTAGTAGAAATTCGACATTTCATCCAACATCGAATATATTTCCGTCAACCATCCTTTTCAAATAAACACAAAATTATACATCAAAATTCTTCATAATTTTTACGAATATTGGCCATATCCATCGAATAATTTAATGCGTGGAACATTAATAAAATAATATAAAGTATCAAATAGATAAATAGAAAAATCGCTCGTTTATTTTTTCAATTGACCGATATAATTTCAATAATCTTACAATGGAAAAAGGAAATTTTTTTCTTGCTCTTATTTGATAATATTTCATTAAAAATTTGATAAAAGAGTTGAGCGCTCATTCTTCTGAAGAGTAACGAATACCTACTCTGCGATGATCGCAAATTCGAATTCAAAACTTATTGATCTTGAATCGATCGTTGTCGTCTACCGCAAATCGCCTAAAGGCAAATAATCCACATTCATTATCAATCAACTAAACATACTATTTTCCTAATATAGCCGATATTTGTTTTTTTTTTATTGCAATACATCAAATGTTCATAAAAAACCTTTTCAAGGAATCGGATTGTGAAAATATCACATAACGTTGAAGAAAAAAAAAACAACCCGCGAAATCTATGAGTGCTAATCTATAATGCAATGATAATTTCATGCAGAAATTGGCGTAAGCAATAGCAAATAATAAAAAGAGATCTGCTCATATAATACTTGGCGATCATTATTGCTTAAGATTGTAAAAAAAAATATGGAAAATTTTCGTGAAATTTTGCGAAAATATAAATTAATCGATTTTGTAGAATAGGAATTAAGATTCATTAAATAAATGAATCGTATTCTTTCCAATAAAACCAATGAATAAAATGAAAATATTTTAAGGTGTTATTGGAAAATTCTCAAAGAAAAACTCTTTTCCAACCAAAGAATGAAAAAAAAATTTTGTTTATTTGAAATCAACGAGAAAAAGAAAAAGAATGAGAGAATGCATTTTATAATTATAAATTATGCAATTCTATTTGAATAGAAAATTTTCAGCGTGTATTTTTCTTCGTATATTTCTTTATTTAATATTCTTGAAAGGGGGAAAAACTCTAATTATTTAAAAAATTTCTCTTCTCTGATGATTGAAAAAATTGATTGTCTACCGAATTTTTTTTGAATTTTATTGCACTAACATATTTCAAAAAAAAAGTTGTAAAAACATAAGTAAGCATAATGCCACATACCTAGAGTTCTGCTGCTAATACGAAATGCTTACTTCGCCGCACGTGATATCAATCTGATCTCAATTAGATTAGAATAATAACTGCAAAAATTAAGTGAAAAAAAAATTATTTCAAAAGCATCTATGAATTTCAAGAAAATAAATCGACAATACAAGAAGAGTTTGATGAACTCATTTGATGCATCATAACTCGCAATGATAGGTTGTTTTTATTTATCGATTACCTGTGTAAATTTTGATGCTTTTAGATTCACTCCCAGGAAACCTCAATTCGTAACATATCTCCAGTTTTTAGAAACAGCATACCTTCATTGTTAGTGCAGAATTATAACTATCACAGAGCCGGCCATTGGCTTTTCCACAAATTCACTAATAACATGGAAAACGTGTGTCAAGTTTTAGTAGGAATTTTATAGTGGAAGGATAAACAAATTCCACAAGAAAAATTCCATCTAGGAAGTAATACCACTTCCGTTAAGGTGATGTGAAGAGATTAGAGGAAGAAAATAGAGATGAAAACTTCCACTACGAAATGTTCGTCTTAAGCTGATTGGCATTGAACCAGGTGAAAAAATCTTGAGGTAATTCATTCCAACTTCCTTCGAGGTTTTTAATTCAATCGCTCGAAATAAGATGCGAAATGTAGAGCTGTTGTAGGACTTCTCATCATATATATATATATATATATATATATATATATATATATATATATATATATATATATATATATATATATATATATATATATATATATCTTAATTAACAAAAAGTTGTAAATCCCTCTTTCTGGATTTTTCAAATTCCCGGATCTTGATTTATCGTCAACAGATAAAATAGGTCTCTTGCAAAAATCACTTTCTTTCTTGTAACTATCAAGCAAATCGCTCTGCATAGGCGACAAAGCGATAGAATACTCTAGGCCGCGAATACAAAGTGAGAGGGCACCGAAAGCATCATGCTCTTGGGGAATCGTTGACCGCTAGACGAAGATGCCTGAGGGAGGATCGGGAAGTTCATGGGGTCATCTCACTAAGAGCAACTGTCAGCAAATTTTCCTGCAACAACTCGTTTATTAATCACCTATTCACTCTACGCAATCACTACGCAATAGCACAAAAAATAGCGCATCGAGATTTTCTTCTCCGAGGGGATGTAACGTCGATTACGCAGACGGACGCAATAGATCGCAACTCACAACCAACACAACCATCTGAGGTCATCTCGGGATGCGCACATGCCGTTCCCAATGCATCACAACAACATTTCCGAGATATCATTCTATAGAACGACCTACAATATCGAGAATATGTACCCACTTTTACTGGTAGACAATCTCGAGTTACTCTAATGAATGCGCTTTCTGGAGGGTTATACATCGAGAGTAATGCTAGAGAAATGACCGAGAGAGAGACAGGAATACAAGAGTTAAGACAGGTGAGATAAGCCAGCAGGGGTCGGCGTCCTTTGTCCCGCCTTAGGGAAGGTCAATCTGGATGCAATGTTTTCCGGCATTCACATAACCTAGTGCATACGCCCGCCATTCCTATTAAGAAAAGAGCCACTCAATCTTTTGACATCTCTCTGGGCTTCTGTTTTTTATTTAATGCATTTCAAATCGTTATCGCTCTTGTAGAGAGAGACTTCCTTCTCATTGACAATACTGTACCCAACAAATTTCTAGGAATATCTAAATTTGATGATAGCCACAAGGATTTCGAGTACTAAAAAAAATCTGAATTCCATCGAATGGAAGGACTTTCTGCGACTTCAACTACATTGACTCCAATTGACTGCAACTTCGAGTCTTTCTCAGTGTTAATACTCTGATACTGTTATTCATAGTATCGAGTTTATAGTTATATCACACAAAACTGATTCATGCAGAATGACGAACAACACAAATGTTGGGAAAGTGCTCGTAAATTGGAAAATTCTATGCTTTACGAGGTGATATTGTGATCTTAAAGAGCGATTATTCTAAGCACTTCTTTGAAAAAAGAGCAATAACAATATACAAATTATTCGGAGCGAGAAAACATAGACAGAAAGTAGGATTGCATTGAGATGGATTTTGCAAGAATTTGAGAGGATATATTTAATTCGAAAGATTTATTAAGGAGGTGGACGACGAGGAAACGGGTTCAAATTTCAAATATTACAACAGACGAAATATACTGCTGCTTTTGTTGCCAACCGGCTACCTAAAATCAACTGAATTTACTTAAATTTTACTTTATTCTATTAAACTGTAATTTAGTAAACCAATTTTCGAGTATTATAAATTAAATAATAGGCTATTTTTTTAAAAAACTCGTCGAGTACTACTAATATGAAAGATATGAGAGAAATTCTTTAAACTTCATCGTTAAAAACGTTTCTGAAATTCACAAAACAAAGAGTCATTAAAGATTTAGTGATATCGGATGATACAGTATATAGTAAAGTATTGTGTATCGTTTTAAATCAACGCAAATAATTTGCATAATTTGCTAAAATATTTGCATAATTGACGAGAATATTTGCATAGAAAAATCTTTTTTGGCTTTGTTGCGTAATGCGCTCAATAAATTCGTTTGTGTTTGTTAAGTGTGTGTAATGATTACGCAACCAAAAAAGCTCATATAACCGCGCATATATATACGATATGGTCAAAGATTATAAGCTTGATATCAATCGTTAGTATTCATTTGAGAGCGCTATTTTCCGCATCGATTTCTTTGTTTTTTTTTTGTTTCGCTTTCAAATATTTTTATTAAAACTTATAAAAATTTCCAAATTTTTCTTTTTTCAAAAATTTTTTTAAATGGAAATTTAATTCCGATAAAATTAAAGCTTAAATAAAAAAAAGAAAAAAATATACTACAATAAATTCGACAAGAAATATTTCATGCAAAAATTTCATTTAATAAAAATGCCATTCACTATTCGACACTAAAAGATATTAAAGATTTTTAAAGCGATCAAAGAGACTTCATTGTTGCTAAAGTAAAACTATAAAGTTTTAGCTTATCACTGGTGGAGATTCCGTCGATTATCAATCATAATCAATGATAAAAATTCGCCCGACATCTTTCCCCCCATTATTAATAAAATAGAGGAGTATAATGTTTAGATTGTTTCGATATTTTAATTGCAGTTATATTCTACGTTTCAATTTTATTTTATAGAATAATTCAAAAAATATCGTATTCAAACTTATAAAGCAACATTATATAGTTGATTTCTATGATTTAATAAATACAGCAAATAGTTTCCATTGGAAATGAAAAATTAAATCAATAAGCATCAAACATTTGAAAGAAATAAACGTCAAAAACTATATCGAACAATATTTGATGCAAATGCAAACTATAAAAGAATAAACGCAGAAATTGCAATACTTAGAAAAGTTCACAATGAGACATGAATAAATAACAATTTGCAAATAATTATAAAATATTTGAAATAGTGATGATTTGATGAGTTTTTCATTGCGTTCGTTTTTCATTGCATAATTATTTCATTGCAAAAATATTGCACTTCTGAATTGTGCAATTTTTCTTCTTGGAGATTGCAAATTGTAAACGCATAAGGATAGCACAGAAAAAGCAATCGCGAACAATCGAATTCAACTAGGCTTCGTAGTTAGTAGTAAGTACAGAATATACATCGTTCAATGTTATTACCTCTGAGCAATAATTACAGTCTTCTTTCAATGGTATTTTAATCCCTCCCCAATCGCTTTCCCTTCTCCCCTCCTTATTTATGACCAGATTTCCCGTCACTCGCTTTCATCAATTATTAAGATATGTCGAGTTTTTCTCACAAATAGCAAATATGTAGTCTCTCCGTTCAATCGTATACGATCATTCACTAATATTACATTCAAAAATATTTCAACCTTCAATTAAAGCAAATTTTCCATCACAATTCATATTAAAAAAGGCAAGCACTTTAAAAAATTATAAATCACAAAAGAGAAAACATACCGCAATCCATGAGGCATATTCGTCGTAGTGGTTGAGATTCACTTGATGTGATGATTTTCGGCTTCATATTGCGTCTGCTCGACAATAGGTCAACAGATCAACTCCTCGGGGTGCTATAATATACTTTATGATCTTTAGAATGGAGCTTTAACTAGCATATTGGCGATCGTTTTGCATCAATCAATAATTTAGTAATTTACTGAGGGGATTTACAATAAGCGATACCATTAATTTAGTGCTAGCGGGAGATTTGATTTGTATGATGATGATCATCGATAATCATTTCTGCTAGGGGACGTCGAGTACTTGCTCTCTTAGTGAATACTCATTGCCCCACTTCACGTTGCAGAACACATCGGCAACGACTACATTCTCCTTCATGCAGTTCGCTTCTATATAAAATTCCTCCTTTGATCGTAGAAAATATCGAACTACTCTCGCAGTATGTTGTACTTGGTGGATGTGCTAAGAATTCTCTCTAATATTTTTCATAATTCAACAAAAATTAGACTATTTTTTTATACACAGAGGAAATCATTAAGTAGGTTTGTTTTTTTTCTTCAAAAAAACAAAATAAAAGTGATATTCCCATTTTTTTTGCTATGAAAATCGAAAAATTCAAATTCCCTATTAAAATTTTTTTTTGAGAAATTAACCCAACGGATGATTTTGTTTAATTTTTTAATTAAATAGGAAGGCGATGAAATTTCAAAGCAAAAGAGTTTTTCGGGGATATTATATAGGCAACTATGAGATAATTCAAGCGCTCACACATGGAATCGCTATGAAAATCTCCGAACGGGTCAAATTTGCACCACAACGATAATCTTCTCTCTCAAGGAAACACCGACTATGTGCTATCCCTAGCTGGGAATTGAGAGATGCTCCTCAGTGAGGTTATGCTCTCCCGTCACCTCAAACGTCCTCACGTTTGAGGCGACCCGGGAGAGCATAACCACGCGGAACTATAAACGCAATTAATGTGTTGCTTATTGCGCATTTCCACGCTCGAACACCTTATTGAATTATTTAACGAATCAAAAATTGGACTGGGAAAGTGCAGGATTTCTCAATACTAGCACCGTACCTCAAATTCACCTCTATTAGTTTTTGACCGCTAAGGGGGAGGAGGTGGAGAGGGCGGCAAGCAAGGCGAGGGTAAGGAGAATCGAAATCAAGCCTGACCGACAGTGAGAAAGATGGCTAATTGAAATATCGCTAATGTAAAAAAAAAGCGAGATATCTTACAAGCATGAACTAAAGACTCCTAGTGGATAGCCATATCAATAAGTAATGTGCAAGGATAAACACTGAAATAATGAACTAAGCAACAAAAAAAAACCAGTTAAACCTATTTTAGTTACACCAGCAGCTGCATTTCAAACGAAAGCGATCATGAGGGCGTAAATACTAATAAGACATAAATGCCAATATTGTTGAAATTATGTCTATCAAACGTAGACATAATATAGGCAGGTAACTTGATGCCAACTTTGCATGAAATTTATTAATGGTTCATGCTGCACGTATTCCGACATCCGATCCCCCTACATGAGAGCTGATGGAGAGCGATCATTTTACAGTCATGAAGAAGTTTTGGTGTCACTGCTGCATTACGATTTCTTGCTGCTTCAACTTTTCTGCCTACCTGACGATGGCGGCATCCGTCAGCAGCAAGGTCAACCTCTTAGATCAGCCATATATGTGTTTAATGGCATTTCAGGTATATGAGAACAGAGGCTATTTCAGACCATTGGTAGATATACTTTGGAGGTGGAATTTCAAGTGATCTATCCACTTAAGCAGTTTATGATGCTCCCAAAATAAATTAGTATGAACACCGAAACTGGCTATAAGTGATGTTGCCTGCACAGATGGGGACATTGGATTGCACAAGGAAATGAGGGGAAGAAAATGAACTCAGAATTTCTGCACTTAACCCTTTCCTCCTCCTTCCTCCCCTGCCCTTCCTATCTTTTGCATTCTCATCAGAGCTAAGTAGAGAGGAAATTGTTGTAGCGATTGCCGCATGAATATTACACGTTTTTTGTCGATATTTGCACAAATTGTATTTCTTCTCTTCTCTCATCCCCATCCTCAATCATGTTTATCGTCGTTGCATTATCATAATGAAGAAAAGAAAAAAAAAATCACACATATGTGTTAGCGTTAACACTCTTCGAATCACCTCCATGTGGTTCCTCCATTTCATTAATCATCTGTTCATTAAATTCCCCATTGCGGAAATTCATGTCATGGCGATAAGTGTATATGCGTTGATATTGGCCCTCTGTGATACTAACTTTTATTTTAAAAAGAAAAAGATTTAAAGAACGGCTCGGACGATTCATAATAAACCTAAAGTTTCCGATTCGAATTATTCAGTAATATTTTAGTATTACTTGGTGTGTATTTATAGTTATACTACTATAAACGAGATGCGAAATAGTTATACTTTTATCGATATTCGTTTCTACTATAATTATAGAATTGCCGTGACATAGGATTACTAAGTATCTGAGATTTTGAGTTTAATTTCTTTGCCGTATTATCAGATCACATAATCGATTAGGTATAAACGATCAGGTATATAGATAGCTATAAGGAGAATTCGATAAAGCAAAAGACGCATTTATCACATTCAGAAACGTTTCAACAGAGAGTTTATTTGTAAATAATACAAGTAACGAACGAATATAATCATACTTATATCAGTCAGATGCTATTTCCGCCGCTAATGAGGCAAATTTTTGCCTATCAAAATAATTACGCATCAGCAAAATTGGAACTTTCTATAGATCGTAAAAAAATAACACATATAAACATGGGGAAAATATTCTTATTTGTCGTGATTCAAAGCTTAGTTTTTCTTTGCTAAGTTAAATTTCCGAACTAATCGAAAAAAAAAAAATGATATTCATGGATCTCACGTAGCGTCTCGAATGAAGAAATAAAAAAGATTATAACGAAATACCTAATATGAGAGCAAAAGTCGACTGTGCCTGACTTTCACATCAATTCAACACCAAGTATATATCAATAGTGCTAATAAATCTAAAAACTTCGTTCACAAGTACGAATTTATAACATTTTGGGCATTTTTAAAGGCTTAATGAAAAGCACATAATGAATTACGTAATAGAAGACTATCACGACAATAAAGTCGACAGATACCAATCTAACGCTGGATTCGTCAATATATTCCAATTGATAAATAATATTTTCAAATACCGGACTATGAAGAATATGCCTATATGGGAGGAGAAGCCCCCTTTGAAAACGCTCATCCAGTGTTCTTCGGAAAAGAATCCACAGAGCTAATTTTTGGAATGAAATCCACTCTAGTCCATAGGCTAAATAGTCCAATTCCCACTGACTTTCTAATCCGAAAGACGCTATCAAAGTCATGCTCATAATTTAGGAGGATCATCAAAGAAATCATCGAAGGACGAAAACGGCGTGAATGGATCAAAGAAAGAAGGTCCATCATCCGGAACAATCGCACTGCTATTTCGTGGTAATTTTGTCTCGATTGCTTGCCAACGTGCCGGTGGCCATATGACATGTGTCGCTCGTGCTCTCAATAAACCCCGACTCACCTGAAACTTCGACACTTTAAATATCACTTGAGGAACATCCGACGTCTTCCATCCATCGGTCGGCTCAATGATAAGTGGTCTATAGTTATAAGAGATCCAACATTTGAACCAAATACCAGTAGAAGCGCAAACATATCATATACTGACTCTTAAAATAAACTTTATGGTACTCTTCCTGAATTTAATATTATTCTCCAACTTTCCTCCCAATCAAATTGATTAAAGGGTTCCCCTCTTTCAACCTATGAAAGCGTGAAAAGCAAGATTATTGGGAAGCCTTTATTCCTAATTCATAACACTATAATTTTTATGCGTTTCAACCTTAGTCAAATCTCACGAATAACAATCAATTACAGGCCCACTTTGATTGAACATTAAACAGCTCACCGGGCCATAAAAGTTGCTATCCTTTGAATTTCGAGGATTATCCGACTCCATCCAACAACATCCTTCCGGAATACTTATCAGAGCTGGTCCTCTCCTCGGCCTAAAACTAGTTTCAAACAAACATCTTCCTATCAAATAACCAGAAAATTTGTGCTGCAGGTCAAAATGCCGTCAAAACCGCTTCTGCAAATCCATGACTGCAACGCGTACCAGAAGAGTGCCGTGTCTGCGTTTATTTACGCATCTGTATTTGTCCGTCTGCTTAGTAGTTTTCACCTCGGCAACAACAGAAGCGTTAAGACCTCAAGATTCGGTAGGTATAATATACACCATAGGATAATATCATACAACACCTTTCATGCTGATCCATCAACTTCGAAGTGTGCAGACAGCTTAAAAAGCCACGAAATCCAGTGCATTTTACAACGATCAGTCTAGAGGAAAACAATTTCTTCTTAAAACATTTGTATGAGTGAAAAAAAAAGGAATAGAATGCATTAAATGCAAATTTCATTATTTCTTAGCAACATATGAAACTAAACGGGACGAAAAGCGCATAACGTACCACCGTGTGTGACGCAGTTCGTCACTCGTTCTCTTCAACTTCATCTTAACGCCTCAATAAAAGAACGTCCCAACAACTAAAGTCTCAGATATATGATTTCGGCCTTCCTAGTATGAACTGCCAATGCTGGTGCAGCTTAGCCTTTTCAATTCACTAGGTCTAATGCACACAACGGGTAATTGAAGGGATGACATCAACAAGCAGCAAAGCATTTTTCCTGAATTTTGATGCTGGTGGTGCTACCCTTTGGAATTTATTCCGGGAATTAAAGTTTGAGACGAGGAAGAACTATGCAAAATGGGAATAGACAAGAATGCCTCTCTGGCCAACAATGTGATTGAAATGCAAACACGCTCTTGGTTGAAATTTCGCTCGGCTCTTCAATAAAAATTGCAAAGTTTGTTTTACTCTTTATGCGCATTAGGCTTAGCTATGTCTCAATTTGAAAATTTAAAAAAGGCACAATTCCGCTCTCATTTGCAAATATTTCAGAAGAAAAGCCTTAGCCCTCATATTCACACATACACATAATGTATAGACACAGACATGCAAATACACACACACGCACATACACACATCACAGATGCACATACATCGTTGCCAAATAGGCAAACAATTGGACCTTTAAGTACAAAAATACGCTCATAAACATTCGAGAAGACAATTTCGGCATTTCGGAAATCAAACCCACCAGATTCGTTGGTGCCAAAATCTCACTGCTGGACTTCATCCGCTAAATTTTTGTGCATTTAGTGAAAGGACCCTCCACATGTCTTTTTCAAAAAATGGTGCAAATGGATCGCCGAAATAGACCCCTAAAATACTTTATATTTTATACATACTTTGCAAAACACAAATCAAAAAAAAAAAAACAATGGCAATTCACCTAATAATATCTCCTTCACGAGCGGTAACGCGTTTAATGTGTTGTTTATCCGGTTCTTCAGGCGATCTGCAAATTCATTCAAATCTATTGCATTTTAACGTAAATCTTGTAAAATTATTTTGCAGCAATTTTGGCAATGAATGCAAATTGCAATATTGCACTAATTGCAAAACTGTTTTGCACCTCATCAATTTTGATGAAAGTAAAACTAAAGAAACGATTTTTTTATAAATAAATATTCAACACAATGGAAATAGATTGAAGATCAATAATTGAACAATTTGCATGGAATATATTCATAATTTCAATGAAATAAATATCGTAGATTTTTTATCTCACAGCATATAAATAACGACGTTCATTCAACTTCACAGTCAATCTATCTCTCAGTTTCAAATCACAAGTTCATCCTGGATTATACCTCATGAAGAGACAGAGCAACAATTCATAGCTTTTAGTCAATTTGAATGCACTTGCATCTCCAAAATAACAATGCGACCTGTGGCATTAAAGGACAAATTTATCCTTTCCTTAGAGATATCTAACAGATGCAGAAAGGTAATCCATGAAATGAGATAACAGGTAGTAAGGTAATCTATAAAACGCGATAACAGATAAAAGAGTAACCTGTGAAATGCTTCAAAAAAAATAAAGAAATTAAAAGCGACATGCCAAACAAACAAAAAAAAAAACAATAAACAAATACATTGGAAAATTTATGCAATGTTGTTGATTGCAGAAAAAACAACAGAAAAATTAACTCAAAAAAAATCAAACTTACATGAAGGTGAAGATTTCACCAAGTTGAGGCGAATGAAGACCCCAACGTGATAACCATACCACATCTCGTTTCCACCATCTGCTATCGCCACCTTCCAATGTTGGCTATAAATAAACCTCTAAGCCATCTCGCCAGCTCAAAAACAAATAATCTGTTCTGTACTATGTTTTTCTTTCAATTTCCATAGCACATCATATAAATCCAATGGAAAAGTCGAATTGCCTTGTGGTTGATGAAGGTGGACTAAACGAATGAAAAAAAAAATTCTGACAGTTTCGGAAAAAAGCATAAGGTGGACCTCCATCGACGTTCCTATGACACTAGCCGGATAGCCAACGATGTCGAAGATCGCAATCGGAGTGCATACGATTCCCACTGAGGCACCTATCCTTGCCAAAAGACGATATAACCTGCTACGCATACTGCTGTTGTTGACGAATGTTTTTGCACGAAATGTTGTGCCTCGCATCTACAGAGGCGATGGTACATTCAACCTGTAATTAACTGTCAGGTTGCATCGTGTGGTTAATAAATGCAAGTGGGTATTAAAGGAAGTGGCCAAACTCATAAGTAAGAGGTGTTGAACTCATAAAAGGAAAGCGAAAAATAATATGGTCATATTTTGGTCAAAACGACCGTTCATGCAAATTGTCCGCGAAAAATTTTTCTCCAGGACGTTTTGCACCTCGATCGGTTCATCTGATGAGATAAAATTTTTCTCTAGAAGCTAACCTGTCGAACTCGCAGTCGGTATACGTGACCGTCATAAAGTATAGATGATTCCCCCTCATACACTGCAATCCTGGCTTCGGTAGTTCAGACAGACAAACACATAATAACATACACAGATATGACCCCGACATATGCACAAACACGATCTGCACATAATGTGCTTTGCTGATGCAAATTTACAAGGTGCATAAAAACAAAATTCATCTATGAATTTCTGCAAACGGTCGACCTTGTAAGGAAATGTGTTCACTCTTCTTGCACAGGTAAAGTTCCACTCCACCTTAATTGATCTGCAACTTCATGTTGCTGATGAAAAATCCCCATGTCTAGCCATTTCCGCCATGGACTTCATATGCCCACAATCAACTAGGCTGCAGATACCACTAATCGGTTTAGTGTTGCGAAAATCTTATCACGTCTACTTGAAGACTGTTACACCTTAGATGTTCAACAACGATAAGGCTGCACCATCATATGGCTCAGTACCACCGAAATGAGGAAACGGTGGCGAAATTGCTTAGAGCTGAAGCAACGCACCGCCACTGTCCAATATTCACCAAGCCAACTGATGTTGGGCTCAGTACACGGTTCGGTAGCGCTCACATGCCTTTTCTTGACCAACCCTTGTTACAACTGATTGGAAACAACATCTAGTCGATCGTGAACACAATCATTGCATTTCTGTTTATGACGACGGTTGTGCGGTACAGACAACTAACCAAAAGATACTGTGGGAGTTCTCAGTCTCCAACAAACGTAAACTACTACCCCTATCATTGCTCAAGTAAACACGTCCTCGAACTTTCAAGCGAAAGTTTCCACCCCCTCCGCTCTCAGATCATCAATAATCTATTTTCCGCCCATCCCAAAACTGGAAAATTTTTTGTGAACTTTAAAGACTGCTGTATCCTAACAAAAAAAAAAAAAAAAAAAAAAAAAAAAAAAATTGCAGACCTTCAGCGTTTGAAATAAAAGACTCGTAACTAGTTCGAGATTTATAGCCCTGCGGTTTTATTGGTAGTAACATGTTAGGCCTGATGCTCAACTAAAGTCATATCCATCAACCAATCACCGATACAGCACAATTATAGTGTGGCTGTTATCGTTCGGGAAAAAGCGATGCATAAAAAAGAAGAGAGCTATATAAGTGAATCCACCATGAACATACGAATAAACTTCTCATCACCGCATTAAATGATCGATGAATCAACGATCTATCCTCACAATGCACGTACCTAAAGGTACGCCGATCTATTGCACGTTGTAATTTGTTTCGATTGCTCGGCAATTCTAATGTTTATTTTTTATTTTTTTTAAACGAAGAAGAGTAATGCAATAATATTTGTTTCGATTGCAATTAAAAACAAAAGTCATTCATAAATTCTATTTAAGAAAAGCGGATATCAAAAAGATAGTTTATTATTAAAATTTACTAAATAAAAAAGAAATATTACATTATAAGAAAATATCTGAAATAAATTAAATGAAACGATACGAAAAGTGCATTAAAATAGGCGATAATGGCAGAGAATATGTATGAGCGAAAGCGAAAAGGAGAAAAAAACAACAACTGAATTAGAAGTGCAAAGCAAAGAGTTCCAGTGCAACTGCTTCAAGCGGGGTGATATTGTGGCATTTATCAGTAGGATTCATTGGATCGCCTCCCCCCCCCCCCCCCCCCCCCGACATTCTTCCTCTCTATATTCCCTTCCTGCATCTACTATCAACTTCATTTCTCAGGCTCCTGCCGAATTCACAGTGCTTTTCACTAGTGAATCACAACTATGAACACATAGAGACTCCTCTCCTCGCCCCACTCTTCTATAGCCCACTTTCAAATCCTTTGATCACAATCACTTAGGCAATAAAAGAAGCAAGCATCGTGCATTATATTCATTAAAAGGCACCATAAAAAACAAATAAAATCATTGAATATCGCTTCAATAACACAGTAAATGAATCAAATATTTGCGATTAACATAAGGAAGCCATCCGTATCGAATAAATCCGCGCAATCATAATATACGTATATGGAGCGTATGTGGGATGACCGATCAATAAAATTCAACTTTGCACATCAATGCATATACCGGAAACTCGTTCAGTAAGAATAGAACGCATTCCTCTTCCATAGAGATTAGAGTTCCCTAAAAACATAATAAATTAGAGAGGATTGGATTGTTGAGTTGACAAAGAATTGAAACTGAATCTAAGTGATTCAGTAGATCAAAGTTTAACTTATTATTGAAAAGAGTGAAATTATTTTCCAAAGATTCTCTCAAAGAAATTCAGAAATTCAAATTCAAAAGAGATCAAAAATTAAGAGATTCAAAAAAAAAAGAATAAAATTTAAAAGCGACGGCTGCCGCCATCATCATCACTTCCTCATCACCATTTCGACGCTAAACCCTTTCTTTCTATATTTATTCTAAGTGTTCCTTTGCAAATTCGAATTCCATTCAACTATATGCCTTGCAAATCCCTCGTAAAATGCTCTCTTCAACATCGCAATCTTCATTTATTTCGCTATCCTCTCCTTAGTATTAATCACCTCAATGAGCGATATGATGACATCTCAGATTTGCAATATCAAATGAGTGATCATCGAAACTACTTACTCAGATTCGATAAAACCGTTGGTATAAATCCTCAGTAAGAACTCAGCTTCTTCATTCGGTTCGAACGTCGATGGAACTATTACATAAGTGCCCGGTGGTACACGGAATCGAGCGGTCACCTGCAATAAACAATCTACTATCGTCGAAACAAGTTAATCACTCATACTACTGACCTATTTCGTTAACATCACCGCACAACTCCAATCACCGTTACATTTGTGCACGATCACTACCAGAGGCATTCAACTGAAGCAACAGCTAATCTCCAACGTACATTCAAACAACCGTCCTATGCAACCGATCACTAATCACCTATCTGTACATTTGCATTCCTTAAAATTTCCATCTGCCACTTATAAATGCCCCTTCAGGTGTGCAATGGCTACGACTAGTGGAAACTGAATTGGGAGGCTGGGGGGATGGGGTTATTGAGATAGATCCCTTATGGCTTGCGACACTTCCACAACTAATAGCTCGCCGACATCTAAACGTATATGCAGCTTTAAGCTCTACATGAAACACATTCAAAAAATATACAACTTTCTCGAAAGTGCCATGTTCAAATTGTCTATCCCTATTTTCCAAAAAATTGAATTAAACGTTCCTCAGTAAAAATTGGATCCATATAACAGCAGTGATGAAAAACAGCCCACTTTAAACTATGAAAACAAATAAATGAATATACTTTTTCTCGTTATAAGGTAACTTTCTTACTTGTATAATGATTTCTCGATTCGAATAGATGCGTTCGAAGGGAACTGACATATAATTTAAAAAGGAGAGCAAAATAATCTCAATGAAAATTTTAATTACCTCTCTTAGATTAATAAATGCAGCACTTCGAGCACACGATTTATGCGTCTGGAAATAGCTACGCGTTAACCGACCGGTTACACCGCTTGTCTGAAAATAAAGATTCTTTCAAATTTAAGGAGACCTTATAAAAATTCAATAGCCAACTACAATCATAAGGAAGCGTGCAATTCAGCATTCTCTCTACTCTTGCATATCAACAACAACAATAAAAGATGCCACGACAAAGGCGTCAATCACCGACTAAATTATCATTTATCACCTGAGCAAATTACCTATTACCTTTTATCTAGATGAAATATCCAAGCAAAATTATGCTTCGGCAACCTATCGATATTTAATTTTCAACGCGATACTCGTCACTTTCTTAATTCTATTAACTATTATTAAAAGTGATAGAAGCAATCACTTCAAATTCAGCACTGCATTGCGCTTCGGAAAAAACAAACGGTGAGTTTGCCGATCGGCACATTTCTCGGCGACCTCAACGAAATCATCAAAACCAATCGATACTCTGATTGCCGCACAAAAAAAAACACTAACTTTTGAAATAGCTTACATAATCAATTATGCTGCAAACACTCACTGCAAACAAGGCACTCTAAGCGTCCATCGAACACAATCTCAAATTCATGTATTTAGTAGCAAAATTTTTTCTTCACACTGATAGAGAAATGAAGAAACGATGAAGGAAAACAGCAAGCGCGAACCGCATAGAGTGACTATAAACGATACATTTATCCCTAATGGATTCACCTCATTTCTTCTCATAATAAAAAATTTCCAAAAAAATCTGCAAAAAAAAAACCAAATAAAAAAACAAAAAAAAGAAACAACACTTACATAAAATTCGTAAAAATATTTAAAGCTCTTTTTTCAAATTTATAAAAAAGCCCTGCCGCAATCTTAATTTATCTATAGGGATCTTACTTAAAAATAAAAAAAAACCCCTTCTGACACACCAATTACACTTTATTTATAGGATAATTTGAAGAAAAAAAACAAGCGGAAATTAAAAAAGGTAGCGAGCATGAAAATTAATTAAGCAATGCAGAAAATGAAGATCTTAAAAAGTGGCTAAATAAAGACTCGATAGGAAAGCAGAAAAATACTTCAATTGAGCATAATTTTAGGATCCCCCCCCCCCCCCACTCCGCAAAAAAATTCTCTCAAAATTATGCTACCAAAGAAAAACCAATTTATCAAATGAAAATACAAGATAATAAAACTATCAAAATAAACGTTAAATTCGCATTAATAATGCATAAATTCACCCCCCCCCCCCTCCTCCTCCGCATGAAAAATTCTTTCCCAGCAAAGAACACATCGAAATGATTTATTTGCTGAAAGAAAGATTTCCCGAAAAATGTACACTCAATTGAGGTAGAAATATGCGTAGAAAAAGCAAAAAGCACACTTCATGAATGCAAACAAACCGCACAATAAAAACGCCTCCCCACCTCCTCAATCTGAAACGTTTCTCACTTTAATTCCCACAAAAATATTTCAAAATTTCCGAAAAAATTCCTGAAAATGGAATATTAGCTAAATGTACAAAATAATGTCTAATTAGTGAAAGAAAAATCTACGACCGAAAAGATAAAAATTTTCAATAATTATAGCAAAAAAAATTAACCAATTTCGGTCATGGATTCATTAAGAAATTCATTTAAAAAAAAGAAGTTTCCATAAAAAATGATAGCGACCAAAGAGGAACAATTATTATTATTTTTAAGAATTGGTAATCACCTCTCATAAAGTGTGCAAATCTTCTTAATGAATGCATTAGAGGTGCGAATTGCAAAACATTTGCCCTAGTACTTGGGTAAAATAAATTACCCACAGAGTGTTTACTGATGAACTCAAAATGACTCTAACAAATTCATTTGCACTTTTCATTCTAATGTTTAGTAACAATTGCAAAAAAAACCCCCCAAATAAATTCACCCTTCAGAACGATTCTCCTCCCTCTATATTTCTTTGAGAACAAATTCAACCTCCCCCCCGCAAGCACTCTTTCCCTCCCCTTTCAATAAAAAATGGTTCCCATCTCAATCAGAACTTCTCCCCCCCCCCCCCTCTCCTCTTATAACACCAATGCCAATTATTTGTTGTCGTATAATGATTTAATAACATCTTATATTTCAAATAAAGACATCCTATAAAGTGCGACACATAATACGATATAAGCAAAAATATCATGACATATCCATACGTCATAAACGGCGAATCCGATAGCAAGATTCTCGACACCGGCGTGCTTGAGCTCCCTGCGATACTTCTGCATCACAGCGATAATCACCGTGCACAGCTCATCATCGTCGTCTGGATCGGAATCCGTCAAGTGAATTCGATATTGTGGATTATCGGCGAATGTATCTTAAAACAGAATCACGGTATACACAGACGACCCGAGAATCTATAGAAAAGAGGGAAACGAAGAGATTACAAAGAAATGAGCGATATGATCCCACCATAATCGTAATTTAACTCACGTTCCCTCGGGAGACTAATATATACCGACGGAGAAAAGTTCCCGGCATAGAAAGGAAAGGAGAGTGGATCGATTACCCGTTAAAACACATACCGCTTATTAGCAAACATTATTGATCCTATCCATAGGTGACCCTCTCCGAATATTTTACAGCTCTTAACCATATCAGCATGACAATCAACTTACCGCCCCATAATGCAATCGTTATTTCCAAGAGAATATCATACGAAGCTTACAATATAATTCCTGCATCCTCCAGCTGATCTATACCGTACCCACGATCCTTCATGTATATTCGTCGCCCAAGTGGTTTGTGACGAATGGACACCGGTCATTTGGCTGATCTTCAAAGAGAAAAAATCCAACAGTGCAAACAAATTAAACTTACACACAATGCAGAAGTGTGTGTGTGTGGGGGGGGGGGGGGGGGGGGGGAGAGCAATAGTTTCCATTTAAATGCCATGCTATTCACTATGAAACACCCCCAAATAGAACAATACAATAGGATTTAGTGAATGAGATCAAAACCACTATCTTTTCATCGAAAATAATTTCTTTCAAAAAAAACCTATTAATAAATAACAGCAATAAATCTTACTTCATCCATTACATCCGGTCCCAAATTACATATTTCCATCTTCTCAAAATAACGCATAAAATCATCGAATGACATCCTGAAACAAGCAATATATTCCCTCTCAGTCCGCTAATCGCAACCAATAGGAAATAGCAACAAAATGACAATCTATATACAACAATTAACCGCATCATTTAAATTCGTCATAATTCCTAACTGCCTTAAATCAAGTAAAGTTGGACATCTCATTCAAATAGCTGAAAAAATTCTCTGTCTTTTTCACCTTCGCAGTTTCAATTTTCAGAATGTCTTCCCAACAACTTCCCAACATAAGGCATAATCTGATGCACGGGCAAAAATCCTGCCCCGATCATGACTGTAACCCGAGTTTACCACTCAATGTATACTTACATATGAAGCCCGAAAGCCCGACCCATATTTAGCAGCTTGCTATAACTACCGACTCAATGGAAAGTGAATTTTATTTAGACCTATGTGTTGCCTACTGTGAAAATAACACTGAAAGGCATTTTCAACTGCTCAAAAAAGTCCACTTCGGTAACAACGGTTTTTTACTGTCAGAATAGGCGCATTTTGCTGATGGAAGTTACGGTTAAACAAGGAAAGAACGCGTTAAAGTAATCGAGTGGATGGCGTCTAGAAAATAACGCACTGAATATATCACAGTGTTCATTTACAAAGATAATGTAGACTTGAAGGCTACCGGTCAACACTTAAATACGACGGCAGATAGTGGAAATAGGCAATTAAGCATTTAATTTATGCGGGAAAAACAATAGCTGCATTTGATTTCATTGACGAATGAACAATCAAGACGCTCTTTATTTCCCAGATATATAAATAATAAAAATCCCACGTTTTATGTTCTCTAATCACAACTCTATTCAAATAGGGTTGTTAAAAAATAACTAAGATTGGAATAAAATTAGATATAAATAAAACACAAAATAAAGTGGACGAAATTTTTAAAACAAAAGGAAACCAGAATTCGCCATCGTGTGAGAACACAAGACCCATATCGCGTTTCTCTTGCTCGGAAATATATTGCCATTCACGCGAATTGTCCGACCATGCTCCGTTCCATTCTTGTTCGTTACCCCATGGATTTCGAATACGCAAAATTGGCGTTCGTCCACGTGGGCCATTCACCTCAAGCAGAAAATACTCGCAACGAATAACGCAAACATAGCACATTCTACGTGATACATTTCAACACGACATATCAGCTAAGTGCTTCACAATAATAGCGCGTTGATGTTTCTCAGCAACCAATAACTGACCTTAGAATATGCGCTCCTTTCCACGTTTTTTCTACCGTTACGACTCAATTTTTTTTTGAAAAATGTGGTAATTCAGAAATCAGAAATTTTCGTCACCGATCATTTTTAGCGAAAATTTCGCCAAATATTCATAATGATTTAGTGCCATTAAGGATGAGAAGATAAACATCAATAGATCAATCCTCATTAAAATCGCACTTCATACTCATCATTGAATGGTGAGAAGCATTTCAACACTAACAATACACCTTCATTTGTAAGCATAACAAACTGAAAACATAAAGAATATTGAAAATAAATAAGAATTCAACTACTCACCATACGCATCCCGGTGATACTATACGCATGTCCCCTAACCAAACCATTCGACATTCGTGCTTCCCATTCATACGGATCCGCCTTAAAATAACTGCGAAATAAAACAGAGATAAGGAATCAAAACAAAAAAAAAAACATATGGAAACCACATCTGATTACACTTTCTTAGCCGTTGGTTCATGCAAAACTGCAAGGAGAACAGCCGAACCGGAATCACTCCTCATCCTATCCAAAAGATTCAGAAACATAAGAAAGAAATCAAAGGTGCTGAACACGGCCAACTTCTTCGTTCCGTTTTGCCCGAACAAATTTAACAACTATCCACTTATTCGTTCATCATATCATTAAAAAAAACTGAACCTTACTCTGAAAATGCAAATCCCTTTTAGTTGACAAACAGTTTAATTATTTATTCGCCTTAAAAAGTTTTTTACCCCTACAGAGTACTCCACCAGTAGATTTATTTCTAAACGAGTAAGCTTATTGAATATCGTTATAAAATTATCTCTATGGGTTAGGTCGTGCGAAAATCAGTATCAACACAATGTGTCGAATGTTTAGGTGGCCGGAGGGAATGGGGGGTGGGGGGGGGGAGGGCAGGGAGGAGCTCGAGAAGCGGAGAAAGTAGTTATGAATGACTCCGATGTTAGCATATGCTCAAACTCCGATTTTAGCACATCGGAGTTTGAGCGTTTTTTGAGCGCTCAACGTGCTTTTGCGAGTACGCAGTTTCCGAATTTGGAGGCAGTTCACAGTGGAAACATCACTTAATCGGTGGATTTCCCTCACTGAAGACTTTCTCTGTCAGCCACAATGAGCAACAAATCTGTTATAACCAGCTCTACGTAATCAGAGCCTATCAAACTGGCAAGACGAAACTTAGAGCACAGCCAATCGACAGTTCAACCATTTAATTATTATTACCCTCCATTCCCTCCAAATCATCATCAGGTGAGCAACAAACATTGGCCTTTGTTTTGTAAAGAAGTGAACCAGTTTGACTGCTCAGTCAATACCTCTCATTTCCTTATATTTTCCGTTCAGAAAATCAAACCAAAAAAAAAAAAAATTTGTGCAATATTTTTTAAAGGCGAATGAAAAAAGAAATTGAGTCGAATACCGGTGTGATAAAAAAAATAGATGGAATCAAGATGGTCGAATGCCGTTATGAAAAAAAAAAGATGGCATCAAAATGACTATCATAAATGAAGCATTTCCAGCTGCAAAAGAAATTCACTCCTATTTACGAATACTAAGGGTGCAAAAAAATACATAAAAATATATTTTATACTATATCTCCGAAAATAAGCCCGAATTTTATTCTTATTTATTCCTGTGCAAACTTCCAAAATGGAAAAGATCGACGAATTGAAGAATGATAGATTAAGTTCATGATCGTAATACATACCTCAATACTGCAGCCAAACAATGAGCCCATCTCAAAGCCACGCATCATCATCTCCATGAGATGATCGGGTGGATTGTGCAAATCGAAGAATTCCGTCAGTCCACCAGTCATATCCTCTAATGCCTCGGATGTTGTACCTCCTTTTAGTGCTTCGTATGATCCATGCAACCTTTAAAGTGGAATCTTTCTCATACAAATTAAACCTGACGAAAGAATGAAATCTTTCAAAAGCGGATTTTCCTCAAAAATAAACCGTAAAATCAACAGACGAGGAATAACAAAAAAAAATGTAATTATAAACAGCACAAACTATTTTTCTGTAAAGTTAAAAGGCACTTTATACCAACAATTTTACCGCTCAATTAAAGACGAATGGCCTAAAAGAGTTGATTTGATTCCAAAAATTGAGGAATTAAAAATGCTGAATAAAAGAGCGTTATAAAGGATCTCCCTATCCGTAGAATTTTCCCGCTCAACAAAGATAACAAAAAACCTCTAGTTAAAACTTTAAGCTGCTAACAAAGAGAAGCAAAACGGAAAACTTTATTGTTGAAGTAGGACTAAAACGAAGTGCAGAACTTCACTTGCAAGAAGCCCGAACTGTGGGGTTTCCCAACTACCTTGCACTCTCATAAAAAGCAACATACTTCGCATATGCTTTCTCCAATAGTGCACTCCAAAATTCGTTGTGGTCTCTCGAATGCATATACAATAGTTCACCACCAGATGTTGGTAATCGGTCGTCAATAACAACATCCACCCATCGCCCATATTGCCAGAATTGGAAATGAAAGATCCCTGAAATCCTTTAAATCCTTTATATCCTGAAATCAACGCACATGAAATGTCGAAAACGCCAAAAATCAATAAATGAATTAAAATCGATATAACCATGCAACAACCAACCAAAAAAAAAAAACAAAAAATAGACTGAAAATAAATAATAAATACGACAGCAATTAAATAGATAAGTGGCTGAAATAGTTGGGACCACCTGCAGCATAGAATATAGTGGCAAAATGGAGCTTTTCTCGAAGATATCATCGTTAAAAAGACGAGATCACCTTATAATTTAACAAAATATTTGCATATATTCTTTTGTAGGAGAAGAATATTAAAAGTTCCCTTGCTAAAGGGCGAATAAAAAAGCATTCATAACAGCACAGCTAGTTTAACCTAAATTTTAAAACAAAGTAAATGAAAAAAAGATAATTTTGCTTGGTGGTGCCATACTTTTCCTGGACTATTATACAGTTCGGTGCAACCTTACTACCATTATTTTAAGTAATTAGATTGGTTTACTTGCTCTATCCACTGGGTAATTGAAAAAGACCTTTCTGGAAGCAAATTTCTGTTTTACAGAAAGATGTAAATGCGATGGAGGACTGACGAAATGCCATCATTCACTAAACTTAAGCCCCTTCACAAAAATCTTGGTATCACCTCATTCAAACATTTACATTGAAGAACATCAATAATATGTATCAATAAAGCGAGCTTCATATACCTGCGTAATTTTCGGTGAAACTTTGATCAGGTGGTACAACTCGATAGAAGAGTTCATCTCTAAGTGTGAGATTTGCTGCTGCAGCGAGCAGCCAGCAATCGCCAAGTTCTCCTTGAACGACATCGAAACGTGATTGACCTTCAAAGATCAACTGTGGATCGTCGATTATCTCCTAAAATTCAACATCTCAACAATATAAACCTTTCGCAGGAATCGTGCCAGACATCCTAACCTATTGCTGACAGATATTAATATGACACGTGAGCGCCTAATATAAAAACATTACAACGTACGCCCGCCGGAAGATGTTCTTAGTGAACGACAGCCATCATTAATTACTTCCAGCCTATCTATGCCATAAACAAAGAACGCAAACAAACATACTCCTGGTCGTCTCCATTCGATTAGCTTAGGTGGTCGTTTGCTGAAGAACAAACTGCTATCACATGCCGGAAATTCAGGATCTTCAAATAGACGACGCTCCTTAAAAGAAAGGTTGTGGTAAACTTGTAATGCGAACGACTTATAAACTAGCAGAACCAAGGACTGATCCTTACTAAAGGTTTTCAGCGATTGCCAACTGGGCGCTGAAGAAAAGGAGGAAAGATTACAAGAGAAGACATTATGGGTGGGGGGGGGGGGGGGAGGGAGGGGGGTGGAGGGGAGAGATGCGAAAGATATGGTTAGAGGGCTTATCATTCTCTTTTCCGACTGGAAAATGGTAGAGCTAAGTTTCAACCTTCATGGAGCGCTAAGAGTCACCTGAAGACATTGGTCTCTGGTTCTGTAGAAGTCGAGCGCCTCAGCTTTACTTGCCGGTGATGGAGGTCGTGGAAGTACAGACGGCTCCGGTCTCACGAATGGGTCAGTCTGAAACGTCAACAATGATGAAACGCAATCTCATTGGAGAGAAACACTGCATCGCCAAAAGGTCTAAATGAATCGAAAATAAACAAAGCTGACGTTGTAGTGACTCCAACATCACCGTCAAAGATAGCAGTAACTGCTAGTGGCCAGATACCGTAATCCTTAAATAAACTCCTTCTTAAGCGGAAGAATCCACAACTCCATGAGTCCGCCTTACGAATAACGAATAAGCAACCAATAATCCCTTAGTTATAGAACTGAAAAAAAAAAGATGTTTTTCTGTACTAAAAAGCAACATAACGCTGTGGCATATTGCGGGAATTTTAGGAGCAAAATAACCTCCCGCTTTAATAACCTTTATCTTTTTAAGGGCATGCTGAGAAAATTTATACACTGCGAGGATTTTATTTAAGGTTTTACGGTAAATGTCACATATTTCTAAGTGCACAAGCATCAAACGAGCATTTTCAATAGAAAATGCTTTAGTTGTCGAAAATGTGGCACCGTCATAAGTTACCCCACTCCGCTGCCCTCCCATCCCTCCCGAAAACAGAGAAAATGGCTACTCGCAAAGTGCAAAATTTTCTGCGTAAATTCGTCGCCCATCGTTCAAGCTGCCAAACTTCCCCTCCCCCCAACCATACTTGCCACAGCTTTTTCTTACCTGTATCTCTGAGCTCGTTGCAAAGCACCTTTTCTATGCATCTATTAACCACCTATCGTGTGGCATTAAATCTGAATATGCGATAAGCACAGAGCGGTTCAAGGCGGATAAAAATAGACAGCAAAAGCGTATTATTTTATAGTGATTGTGGTATCATTTAAGAAACTATTTCATCAAGAAATTCGACTCTTCTAATTAATGCAACTAGAAGAAACCTTCGATGAACTGAGAAAAACAAAAGCGAAAAAAAGTATAGCATCGCAAAGTATAAAACACAACGCAAAAAAAAAAATGAGCAAAGCAAAAAAATAACCTTATAGAAACTAAAAAAAAAAATAAAAGGAGAAAAAAGGCATCAAATGAAATCATGCTCGAAATTAACAGAAAGCATAAGACGGTGATGTAATTTGTACCTTTTTATGATAAGCGCCTAATAAGCAAAAACGATTCGGGCGTAGTAATAAAATATTCTTAAATACTAACAGGTAAAATATTTTTTTGAGTACCATCACTTAAAATATTCTTCAAATATCAATGGGTATTTAAAGAATATTTTACTTGTTATCTTATAGGCAAAAAAACTGCTCACTCTATAGAGACGGAAAAACAACAATAAATGAGGAAATGCTCGCATTAGGAGAAAGCAGAGTGGTCAAAGCTGAGGTGGAAATTTGCTACTTCTTTGCAATTAAACAATCGATAAAACGTATAATAGCTGGAAAGCCGCCGATATCGGAAAATTCATCCGGTTCTTTGGTGCGAAATGGTTTGGTGATCTTTGACCATGGATTTACCTATAAAGTTCATTTCAATTCAACTATATTGATTTTTTGCTTGCAATCCTATGACCCTTAAGATCCTGTGACTCTCATCCATTAAAAAATTGTATAAAAGCAAAACATAAAAATTACGCGATAAGAAACTACTATAATATAACACAACGAATACCATTGATCCTATTCTTAGTTATTTCTTATCGATATTCAATTCGATTTTCGAGGCATCAACTAAAAAGCGCATATTGCGTGTGCTTTCTAGATTCATCAATATATGCCCTCCATTCAGATGCTATTTTCTTTGAAAACATTGCATTAGCGTTCTTTCTTTATTAATTTCTCATTGCTTTCTATATTTATAAATATTTCAAAAAATTTTCATCGTGCCATTTTTAATTTCCAAAAATTCGACTGCTATTCTCGTAGTAAAAATCGAAGCGCAAAAAAAAGATTCAAAGAAATAAGAATAAACAAAACTTTTTGCTTAACATAGCAGTTTCGAACGAATTTCTTAAAAACACAGAAATATGCAAAAATCTACGAGACGTAAAATGAAGATGTCTCATCAACTATAAAAATTAATCTGAACTGTCACAATAATTTGCATTAATTTGCATAACAGAAATATTTGCATATCAATGACCAAAATTTTTATAAGCACGTAATTTTCTATGAAACATTCACAAAGCAATGCAAATACCTCTTCAATATCTAGTAATTCAAATAATAAAAGCCCACCACAGCATGCTTCTACCTCATCACTAATAATTAAACATATCGTGCAACAAAAAAAAGAAACCAATTTAATCAACTAAAATACTCGCATAAAAAATTCTTTAATTCTTGAAAGACCTTAAAAAAGGATTAGTCGGCATGCATTCGCGACAAATGACAATTAATGTTAAACACTTTTGCTGCAGCAATATGGCAAACTTTGAAATTTTTACCTTTCTTTTGAATTTCCCGCTAATAATATTGTCAAGGACAACTTTGCCGACATGACCGAGATTATTATCTTTTCCTCCTGAAAGTAGACACCTAAAAATGAGTACCACAATACGCGAGAAATACTCATCTCTAGCAAACGAATATACAAATGCATACACCTACATCATATTTGCATATATTTAGCCCAGATGTTCCATCCACGAGTTATGATGAGCAAGCTAAAGGTGAATAAACCCACTAGTTCCAACTCAGAGAACAACTGAATTCGATGGAAAGGATCGCCGATACTGTAATTAAAAAATTGAAAGAAACAATACTCGGATCAAAGAACCATGCTGGGTCATATGAAATGCAAAACGAATGTACATATAGATTGGAACGATTATTGCTCATTTGATAGGGTAACTTCCAACGATATATATGCATCGATACATTGACGCTCTACGGATTCAGCGAAAGCAATAATGAAATTACACCAGAAAACAAAAATGAAAAATTGAAGTTCATTACACCTTAGACTCTCCAATTTCCAACTATTCACCCGGATTACTCCACAGGATGTGCTATAATCAGCACCAACGACAGATATGTGCCGCCTATGTTGAATGCACCCGGAGTATGACTATAACATCGATTTGCACAAGGCCATACTGTGCAATCTTTCCCGTCAGCCGACTGCACCAATACAATAATTTATCACAAAAACCTGAAGCTTAATTATTTTGCGGCACTTAAACACCTCATTTCCACCCTATTCCAGCAGATATCTCAAGCCATTATTACTCTACATCGATGATCAGGAAACTGCCTCTAAACTGCCGGATATGCCTCTAAATTGAGAGACGACGATGTCTTTCCGGAAGAAGCCTTTTTGCGCTAGTAAAGACAACGGTACGAGCTAAAGCAACCTATGTTAACCTATATAAGTGAAAAGTTGACTAACCAAGATTAAAGATGACATTGCCAGCAATTGCACCAATAATTTTCCCGGTTGCCGGATCCACTCCAAGGAAACGATGAGCCAATTGACCAACCAATCCGCTCACAACATCCACCATGCCTCCATTCAAACTGTTCGGATTAACGTTCGGACCTTAACAGCACATTATTGCGTATTTCATTAAAACAAAATATCAATTTTTTAATTGATTTTATGCTGCAATGAATGATGTCGAATGATCATAAATTCAAGTTTGATAATATGTTTCAAACGGAAACTAAAGCAAGCCGTATTATCTTTAATCTTTAATATCTCTCCTTCTTACCACCTGAAGAAGGATCTGATATCATATCACCTGAAGAAGGAAGGATCTGATTAGCAGTTTGTGCAGGAAAGCGTTCACTCACTGATAACTCTGTTATCAATTGAAGTGAATTTCAATAGCCAAGATAACGAACAGTTGACTATTATCCTTGAAATCCAGAATTTTTGTTTGCAAGCTCAAAAGAAACTAAAGGAAAGAAAAAAAAAACAATCTGAGGGTAGAAATATATTTTAGCAGCCAAAATTGAACTAAAAAAACTCATAAAACGATTTAGAAATAATTCAACTAACCACCACCACGATATTGCCCCTTATTTTTACTGATCAGACCACCGATTCCACTGATAAGACCTCCGATTTTATCACCTTTGCTGCCACCTCCCGATAGATTACCGATAATGCCAGCCACATCACCGATATTGATACCACCTCCACCACCACCTGCAAATTTTATTCAAATGAGTTTACCTGCTCTCATCTCATCAACAAGAGAAAATATTCAAATAAACATAAATTATATTTGTTCAGATAACATTACTATTTAGCGTCCTAATTTCTATGCAGAAATCGCACTAAATACTCGAGGATCAACTAGTCCGGAATGTTCACATCGCTATGAAATTTATCCATAAAATTCCACATCCAAAGAAAATAGTGACAGCAAAATTGCAAGAATATATTCAATATGCTAATTTCTATCATCAAAAATTTTCCTCAAGAAAAAAAGATGACGTCATTCAGTTCAACAACAATGTCGATGTTTATATAGACACGTGTATAAAAATATTCATATAGAAAATCTAATAAAAAATACGATATGCAAAAAAAAACACAATTTGCATTTTTTGATTTATTTTTCCATAATTTTTTGCCTCTCACAAATTTTATTGATTCTTTTATAATCAATAATTTTTTCTTTTTCGTAAATATTTATGAAAATATTGATTTGTGTGGGAAAAAATATGAATGCAAAAATAATAGAAAGCGGAACCTCCATGTCCACCACCGCCAATAAAACCACCGAGAATATCGCCTATTTGATCTCCTGTAATAATAAAAATAAAGTGTCTTAATTCCTTCATAGAGAAATACCTTTGAAAATATTTTTTTCTTTACGTCAAATTCGCTGACAATAAAAGTTATTATTGGCTCCAATTATTTATAAATAATAAGAGAATAACGGTAATAAATTTTCATCGGAGATTAGAATCAACACTTAAATTACCGTCTTTGTGCGTTTATAAGCCTCACTCATCGTACAAATTGATTACGCACTAGCTCAGAATTGTTTAGGAAGATGCATCATTACACTAATAATGCGATAATACTACCTTGAATTTCATAACGCTTCATAGGAACCTCTCCGGAACGATCGCGTTCCGGATCCATTATACAACAATTGAATAGACTCGATGACATTCGTATCTAATAAAACAAAATTGCCTCCCAGCTTGGGCAATGTCAATGCGATCGCTGTAATTTATATTCTATAAGACGATAATATTATATTTGCCGACTAATGCGCACAAATGTATAACGAATTTTCCGTTGCGGAAAACGCAGGAAAGCAGAACTTAAATGCGTTGCTGTCTTTAGTGGAAATTTGTAAATGAAAGGCAAGTGTCACATAAAATGTGCTTATAATCAACGATGATGAGAAGAGGGAGAGGGGAGGGAAGAAGAGGGAGAGGGGGAGGAGGGAGAGAGAGGGGGAGGATAGCAAAGAGAGAAATGGGGTCATTTCGAAAATTTCACCACCTTTTTTAATCATTAAATCAAACCTCTTTTTGAACGAAGAAGAGATCTTCCTCTTCAATTTAGTGGATTAAATAGAAGAAGATGATCTGGAATCATTATTATTTATTTCTTTATTAAAAATTAATTTCTTTCAAATATTATAAAAGAAATTTCAAATTAAATTTTTATTAAAAATTTCTTTCAAATATTATAAAAGAAATTCACTATCGTGAACACATAAGATCAATTTCACAATCAAATAAAACCTCCACCTCCTTCCATCTCTGTAACAGATTCCAAGCAAATTATCCTCTTCGATATGCAACCGAACTTGACATAATAACCACTAAGGAATAAAAACCCTATTATCAGCCTCTGCCATGACCCCTCCCCTCATCTCCCATATCACCATCGAAAAAAATTACTATAAATCTTTGAGCCTTTCAAGAATTAAGCCATAGAATAAGTAAGTAAAAATTCCTATACTATCAATCAAATAGATTGACGAGTATTGATTAGATCAGAGCGATTCCATTAGGCACCTGTTGCCTCAAAAGTGCAAACTGAAATCACTCATTTTGTTTACCACAAAAAGTTCGACATTTCTATTTAAACATTGAGAGAATAACACTTAGATTATGACATAATATTCAGTAAAATTTCATCGAAATTTCATCTCTAATAAACGTTACCACTTTATCTGTGTTATTAAAAATTTCCATCGGAAATCTCAAAGCAAAAAAAAAATCGAATTTTAATAGATGCCAAATTTTCGGCACTTAGAATGCTTCGAAAAAAAATGGTTCCTGGCAGCTTGCCAACTATTAATTTATATATTTTTGTCAAATAATCGATGAGCTAAAATTTTATCGCCCAAATATAATTGGCGATAATTTTTAGCCAAAAATTATCTCATCTCTCCTTTATTGATAAACATTAAAACTCGAAGAATTTTTCATACTCATTCTATAAGGCTAATTATTTATAGCGTCGTTGAATTCTTCCTGTTATTTAAAAAGAAACCTTTTTGCTTAGTTTATCCACTGCAATAGCATGATGCCACTCAGAGTAGTGGCACTCTTTAGGCTTTGACGGTACAAAGAATTCCATCCTTTCTTTTTCTCAGCTCATTTTAAGCAGCCCTATCCTTTCTATATGGCTTACTTAACGTTCACCAATCCTTCTCCCTCTCTCTCACTCACTGAGTGTCCATAAAAAATGGAAGTGGAATCATCTCAAATCTTTCTAAAATTTAAAATGGTTGCATATTGAAGATACAAATCTTAACTAGTATAAACCATCAAAAAAGATGGACATATGCCACTTCAGTGACCTCCTCGAAGTTGAACAAGGCGATTTATAATCATCAAAATAAACGACGAGTAATTTGGAAGTGGTATATAATTAAGGTGGATAGTTTTATTAACAGCTCTCATTATTTTTAACGAAAGATGCCCTATTGGGAAAGATTCCTATTGAAGAGAGACTTGTAATCGATGTTTTATGCAAATTTCATCAATTTCTTTTTATTTATTTCACTAATAGTTCAGCAAATTTTTCTTGCTTAATAGTATTTTTTTCCATTTCATTTACAACGCCGACATTTTTTCGGTTTTTTAATTTCTTTCTGCTTCCACGGAGTTTATTAGAGATAAATTTAATTGCTCTTCCCCAATTATTAAAGAATTCAAATATTTCGAAAAAATTTCAGCATAAAATAAAATGAACTTTGGCAGCTAACTTAGATTCGTAAAATTTGGTAAATTGTTTTTAAAAATCACTTCTGAATGAAGAATGGCGGAAATCCCTCGAAGAGGTTAGCAGTATCGAATAAATGCTCCCAAATCGGTAAAACAATTCACCGATTAATTGATTCTCTTCTGAAGAGAACAGATAGAAACACAACTGACGAAATAATATGCTGTAAGATCTCAAATAAAGCGAATGACGATCAGGAATTGCCCAAGACTTGGGAAAGGGAACGGTAATTTCCCGAAGATATTGGTTATATGCTGCTATCGCAAATGACTTAAAAAATTGCAAGGACAATTTATTTTTTCAAATTTATGCACGAAAAGTTGTTAAAAGAGAGCCGGGGAGGGGGAATGAGAACGAGGGAGAGGGAGGGGAGCAGCGAGAGTTCCCAGCTGAGAAAAAAAAAAAGAGAGTCACCGAGCTTGCTTCAATGGTAGGTTATCGATAATATGATCGATTATTGAAAAGACGAGACGATAAAAAATAACGAAAAATAACAATTGAAAGAAAAATTAACTGAAATAAAAAATATCAGCTGCAATCGGATAGCTGAAAAATGAAAAAATATTGCAAGGGAAATTTTTTGAAAATTTAGATCACATTCGATGTAATTGAAAAATGATCAACAAAAAAAAGGGAATTGATAAATCAAATAATTAAATTAATAGAATGATAATTAAAGAGAAAAAAATAATCGAGATGCAAATTCTCTAAACAATAATATGCAAATTTTGCAATAAATTTGCATAAAAAAGTTTATGACTTATTTCAATGAAAATATATTAGAAAAATTTCATAAATTTACTAAAGAGATAAAAAGAATCCCTCTAAAAGTCTGTCGCTGAAATTTTCTGACCTATTAGGAAAAATTTATTCCACAAATAACGCGTCACTCAGAACATAACAATAGATACCTCAAAATCATAGTGAGCTGGTGGCACAATTAAATGAATAACAATAACCTCTTATACTAGCTCCAATAATCGGTGAGTAAGGAGGAGAAGGGGGAAGGTGCAAGATGGAAAGAGGGAGCGGAAGAGGAAGGGGAAGGAGGAAGGGCCACAGGGAAGGGGGAGGGGAGAGGGGACGGGAGGTGAAGTGGTCTTTTGCACAGGTGAGGCGAGGATGTATTTTTAGAATGTCACTCAATTAATTCCTCATTACAACATTGATAATGGGCACTTCTTATCGATTCAACTACAATAGCCGCATCACAGTGCACACAAAAATGAGCTGAAATACATTCTCATTGGAAAAATAAAAATATTCTCATTGGAAAATAAAACTTTGTTATATTTATTTAAAAAGTTCTAAGTCCCTTCGAGAGGGGCGGAACTCTCCCCCCTCTACCTTCTGGCAAATATCCTCCTCCCTGGGCAGGTAAGTTGAAAGGTGAGACAAGATTAAAACATCAACAATGTTTGCAAAATAATATATAAGAAAATTCGAAGCTAGTGCAGCAGTTGGAGTTGCTTTCGATGCAAAACACAACGTTCGAGAGAGGCCGAGATTGACAGATAATCGTGGGCATACGCCATAGGGCTCCGCTATAATATCGTTGAAGCAGACAGCTAGCTGCTAGCAATTCTGCCTCTTAGTTGCCAACCATACACATCACAAATAAACCACCTATACCAAGCATTTCGATATAAATCAGCGTTTCTATCTCCAATAATTCTTTAGACAAATAAAAAATAAATTCCATTTCTAAGGTAACAATATCAAAACTCTCATTACTAAATTCGAACAGAGCGCCCCTAAAGATATCTAAACTTTTTCCTTATTTCAAATAAACGAATAAAACCTCCTGAATGTATTCCATATTTAAGCAACTGAAATGATGAAAGCGACAATTTTCCGTCATCTTTCATAGCAGTATCACTATACTCATACGGTGATATTTAATGAAAATATAGGTTACGAGAAAATCCGCAAAAAAAAAAAAAAAAACAAAAAACAATTCCATCGATCGAACGTTTTGAAAGCTCGAAACCTCAATTTAGGAATTCCAGTTGGTTCGACTCTTATGCGTGAAGCGGAACCTCAGCGGGATGAACCAAGTAGGCACTGCTCACGGTTACAAATTCTCCACTTCACGTCACACCATCCTATATGCCAGCTAGATAAAACCTTCCTCATCGCAGTCTTGACCAGGCCTTTCTAATTTGCCTTCCATAGGCCGCATTTTACTAACAGAAATCGCAAAGTTCATATACCCCTGCTTGAGGGGTTCAACATTTCAAATGCTCGGCCATTCCGTAAAATCCCGTCGCTACAGACCCGCGACCGAATAGTAAACCTTATACCTTGTCGTTAATTCAATTAAAATTCCTTTTAAAAAAATATAACGGAAATGTTTTCCAAGCATAGACAAATATACAGAAAATGCAAATGATATGCAAATGAGTCATTCGAAATTAAAGAACACAAATCTTTTAAAAATGCTCTCATTTATAGCATCGCACCTTACCCGCGGCGAGAATTGCTCGTCAGATACAACAATAAAATACGAGCATCTAGCAATACGCATTGAAAATTTAATTCCTTAAAGACCTACAGATATTTATGCAAATTTATATGAATAAAATATTTCAATAATAATGGGAGACAATTCTGTAGTGCGTGCAAAGTTATAAATTAAATAAAAATGCACAAAATAAAAAAGCTTTCAAAAAAAGTCGTTTACATTCATTCAAATATTTGCCTCATATAAATGCTAAAAAACAAAATTACACGACAACCACCTTTCATTAAGTTTATTAATTAAACTGGACAGTAATTTAAAGAATTGCGATAACACCTGTAAATGAAGATGATCCGTCCCATCATCCACATCCGCAATTGTAAACGGTATAATTCAAACGGGCTGACGGGCAATGGTCTCGTATGCAGCTGTTTCTTTAATTATGCAATAGCAACATGAATCGAGCAGTTCAACGCTTTCTCGTACGCACTGCGTATAGCTTTTTCCACGAAATAACAACACCTATGCACTTTGTAATATCAAACACACTCAAAACAGGAATTACCAGTTCAGAGATGAGCTCGAGCTTTAAAGATCATTAGCTTAAAAACGAGCTCGAGCTTTGAAATGATCAGATTCTCGAATTATTATAAAGTCGAACATATTCTCTTCATAAATGATAATGTAGATAATCGAAAAAATCTTCCAAAAAACTCGACCTTCGAAAAAAACCCCCCACAATTTTAGGATTCCTGAATAAGAATTAAAATTTCAGTACAATGTTTTGAAAAAATTTCGAGGTTCCAAAATTGAGATGCATCTCTAATTCTCTCCAATAGATATACACTCTAAGTATTCGTCGTTGTTTCTGCAACCTACTAATTTGCATACTATCAAACGTTTTGCATTCCCTTCTTTAGCAACTGAAAGAAATGCCCGACTTCAATAATCCGTTAAATAATGAAATAACTTCCTTGATATACCGTAGTCAGTTGGTTTCAAATGTAATAAACGGTAATTTAATCAAACGAGAGAACAGAGAAAACTCAATGAACGAGAGGAAAGAAGAAAAAGGAAAGGAGCGGAAAGAGGAATTGAAGGAAAGAGAAACGGGGAAAGGAGATGAGGGGAATTGAGGAGGAGGAAGGAGGACGGGGAAAAGGAATGGAGAGAGGAATTGAGGAGGAGGAAAGAAGATAGAGAAAAGGTCTGGAGCGAGGAATTGAGGGAAGGGAGGAAAGAGGAAAGATGGAAGAGAGTGGAGAGAAGAACTGAGAGGTGGAGCCAATGGAGCCATCGAAGAGAGGAAATCACGACAATAATCAAACGTCACACCTGTCACACATTCATGCAATATGTCACTATAAACGTTAAATAAAAACTCCAATGAAGAAAAAAAAATCACCGAGGTGTCGATTCCACAATTTTGAAGAGCCTCTACTAAATTATAAACGCTCAAATTTTGTACTCATCAATATTTCAAAGTTATTTGAGCAACGTCAATGCTATCAAAGCGCCCCCTTTCCAAAATAATTTCAGGTTCAAAACGCCCCCTTTCCAAAATAATTTCAGGTTCAAAACGCCCCCTTTCCAAAATAATTTCAGGCTAAGAAAGAGGTTTACAAGAATGAATCAAAAAAAAATTGACACATTGAAGAAAAAATCGAAAATTTAATTGCTATAAGAAAATTTTGCGAAAATCACCAATTTTTACGTGCAATAAATCGTCAACCGAAAAAGAAAAAACGAATATTGATTGCAATCTTCGAAAAACGAAAGCGATAATCGCATTTTCATAAAGGCGCTTTTAACCGATAACAATCGAAACTTAACATATTTATTACTGTATATCTATAATACCGTACTTATTTGCTTATAACATATTATGACTAATACTCTGACGATTTAATTATGAGTAATCACAATTTTAGGAAGGTCAAATAAACCGAGTGGAGAGAAAGGGGAATGCAGGGGATCGAATGAGAGAGGTGGGTTCCACTAATTACCTATCCGATTTACGACCTTAATTAATTATATTCAAATAGCAATAATTTGTACCTCTTAGCTTCTTTGTATAATCGCTACAGCTAAATGTTTGCTTAAAATGATGGATGAGATGATTTTCGGCAGATAGAGAAAGCGATCAGATTGAAAAAAAACGGAATTAGCGACTTACGAAAAATGAAATCCAAAAAAAAAAGCAAAAAGTGGTTGATTGCACATAAAAATCCATCATTACTACACAATAATATCCTTTAAATGATTGCATTGAAAACTTCCGATTCAAGAGGAATAATATGCGATCATCTCATCTATAGAGTTGTTTTATTATAGGGAATCTAAACATCATCTCATCTATAGAGTTATAAAGCACTAAGTATCAAAATTACATGAAATATAAATATGCAGTATCTATTCTAGTTTGTAAACCGTTGAAAAATCACTTCATTTTTCATCAATTGAGAGGAAGACGTCCGACTATTAAATAAAGATGAGTAACAGAATGATATGGTATGATATCGATAGTATACTGATAAGCCGAACTATTAAAGTGGTGAATAAATTAGTTAATGGAAAAATTAACATACAAAAATACTCCAAAGATACCTTTTGATATTCTCCACTATGCTGAATGACATCGTGAAATACTTCCTGACTAAATCTTTGAATGCGCGTTTGTGATACTCAACCGTGAATTGATAGAACGCATTTCTTATCATACCAAAAAAAATATACTTGTGGCACTGCCGACTGAGACTAAAAAATGCTCTTAAACGATTCCTTAAGGCAATTCATAAATAAATACAATTTAAGCTATAAACTTTTTTTAACGCCTGCTAAAAAAGTATATTTTAATGTGCAATAATCCCTTCACATTGTTGGCTCATTTGAATATGGGCAACAAAGATAGTATGAGAAACGGAACAATGAAATAGTTGAAATGTAATGATGCACCTGAATAACTCCTCTCAACAAATATGTGATCATACCTTCTTCACCGCCGATTCGAAACGGTAGAACAATTCCCGAATTCAACCGTCTCTATGAGATTGAATTTAACTGCACACTTCTAGAAATTACACATCGACGCAAAAAAAGCGTTCGCCTAACCTTATAAATCCCTTTGCTTTTCTTAATCCTTTTTGTAGACCAGGACTTATTGACATCGGATCGGTAATATAATGCTGAAGATTTATTTGCAGCATAAGTTGAATTCTTATCACAACAATGCTACTCACTTATTTTCGTCTTGCCGCTTCCACCATCACGATTATAATCATCACTGTATCCACCTCCACCATCATAACCCCCACCTCCTTTGTTGTGACCTCCACCACCAAGAACATCACCTGAAATGGGCGACTTGAAAAACTATTTGCAGTAACATCTCTAATCATTTAACTAGCAGGTGACATGGGACCGGATGCATTAACGCATTTATAAATGCACAAAAATATTTTCTAAAATTATTGCTCTTTTATTTACCAATCATTAGCGATATAAATGGTAGCAAGGCGATGCAGTCAATTGTGTTGCTCTCTCTGTCTACCTGTCTCCTTCTCTCCCCCTCTAAAAAAGGAGAATTGCCACAAAAAATAAAGACCTTGAAAGAAAATAGGAATATTTCCAGATAGACACATAACAATGCCAATTAATTATTCAATTTCATAGCAGAAAATTTGGAAATACTCTCATCTCATTGGTTTTTATTACTCTCCTATTCTCATAATTGAAAGAGATAATAAAATTTGCATAATTATATTCGTAAAGATACGATCCATATCTATCAAGAAAAATACAGGTACTGGAACAATATTGCAATTTTTTTGTATTGCAAATTGCAATATTGCAAAGTACAAAAAAAAAAATTAAACAAATATCTCGAATCTATAGCATTTCTTCAATCATATCTATTATCCCCGCTAGAAAAAATTTCCACATATTTCTCTATGAAACATCCCAATTCGACAATTCGATCTCGAATTTCTGCATAGCATGTCGATTATATTAAATATCAATTTTTCTTGTGCGGAAAACGTGTTTTAAAAAATTAAAATTTTTCCTCAATTTTTACTTTTTCGAATAGATTTATTGGCACCTCAACAAACCGATCTCAAATCTGTAGAGAGCATTAGATTAGGATTCATAGATTCGAACATTTATCTCGGTGAAATCCATATTTCTAGCATACTTCAGGAAATAACTCAAAAATCCGACACTTTAAGGTCACAGAGCAGAGTGATGATCACCTTGAAAAAAAAACTATCAGGTATTCACCACATACGCATAATTAGCGACAGACTGTCGAATAGGTTCACCTCCACTGCAAACAGTAACAACTATCTACCTACATAGACTTATGCAACAATAGCACCTAAGTCGCATATATCGATCATCGATTTTCGGGGACTACTAAGTCAGTTATAAGCCGCATCTCCACCAAAAATAATAGCGAAAGAGTTTGCCATTCTAAATTATTTTACTGAAATATCGCATATTTATTGGCAGTGGTATACACATATAAAATTATCAATGTTTGCGAATTTTTGCAGGAAATTTGAGAAGTGCATTGTGGGTAGAAAAGCGCATTTGGGGATAAGCGATATAGACACGGAAATGAAATCGATACCGATAAAACCGATGGTACCGCCACTTCGACGGCCGCCACCTCTGCGATTGTCGTATTCACCGCCCCTGCGATCGTCATAATACCCTCCTCCACTGTAGCCACCGCCTCCTCCATATTCTCCCCCTCCACCATAACCACCGCCTCCTCCATACCTCCCCCTCCACCATAACCACCGCCTCCTCCCCACCATAACCACCGCCACTATCGTAGCCTCCTCCACCATACCAACCATATCCGCCACTTCCTCCACCAGTATATCCTCCGCCACCTCGGTTGTCATAATAACTGGCACCACCTCGACCATCATAACCGCCTCCACTTCCGCCATGACGACCTGCACATTTGTGAAAGCATTTGTGGGAAGAAAAGCACAAAGGAAGTTCAAAATGAAGCTGCAGCAATTATTAAGATTGGATAGAAATGTGAATTCTACTTTCACCATTAACGTCCTCTTAAGAATCTATTCTCAGAATGTAGGACCAAATTTTACTATTATTTTAGCATCGTGAAACTCATACTGCAAATATTATCGGAGCTTCGAATCGACTTTCAAAACATACAAGTCTCACATTAAAAGCAATTACAACAAAAGACCTTTGAAATAAATAAAACAGCCCGTAGATAAACAGTAAGTTATGAGTTGATCTGACTGGGATATCAACAAACCGCATAACTCTTTCTTCCGCTTTTAAGTACAATCTTAAACTAGACCCTTATATTTACCACCTACCAACAAAGACTACTACATTATTGGGTAACCCACCAACCAAATAGTAGCAGTAATCCACTAGCCGAATAGTAATGCTCATAAGAGAATATACTAAATAACTCGTTCCTATACTGCAACGGCCCGTATCGTCCTTAATTTATGCTCGCTTTCAACAACATTTCCTTCTAATGATTTCTTTAATTGTTAATAACATCAATTCTTGAAGTTTTCTTGAAAGATATAACAAATAAAAGCAATCGTATACAAGCGAAAGCAAATAGATAATAAAAAGCATGCAAATTATGCATAATGAAAAACAACATCAGGTGTTAGCGACAAGAGAAGGTTCAGTGCTTTCAAAGATTTCATCGGGTTTTCAAGTGCCAATAACAGCCATGAAAAGAAGCCTTCTAACTTGTGAACATTTAGCAGCTTCATATCAATAAGTCAGAAAATGCAAAAAAAGCGCCTATACTAATTTGCATAAAAATTCAATCATGCATGCAAAAAAACCTCTAAGCATTGAGTGCACTCACTGAAGAAAATTCAAAACTATAGAGAAGGCGATAATAGTTGCTCGAATTAAAAAAAAAAGTCGACTTAACAAACTCCCAATTATTATCTTTCAAAAGACTTTCCCCTAACTGCACAATAATTCACCATTCTAAAGAATAATATGCAAATAAAAAAAACAAAGCACTAAAAAAAAGCTTATAAAATCCATTCCACAAAATGAGCGTTTAATTGTTCGAAACAAAATGGACATTTGGCATCTTTCCAACTTTTTTATACCACAAAAAAAACTCATCCGAGGAAAAAATTTCCCATCATGACGTGTAGGGAGATAATTTTAGAGATGAAATATATAGTAAGTAATATTAAGTAATAAAATTTGAATGAAATTTCAAAAATTCAAGAAATTATTGCACATCAGAAATGCTAAATGGGAATCGTCGTTTGAAATTTGCATGAAATGGATGAAAAAAATTTGAATCAATAAAATTATATTTATTTATGCATAAACCACAACACAATATCAACTGATGATTGAAACATGCATTCGCTTAAAGGAAAATACTTTTAACGTCATTTATAGAATGTTGGCGATATTTGATCGCCTAAATTAGCTCACCTATATTATATACGTACCGTACAACTTTTAATATAGCCCCATATAAAACTTCTTTTCTAATTTCTAATAATTTTAACTTAGAAACTTCGGAAATTCGATTATTTTAATAATAAAATACTTAGACAAATAACTCAAGAAAATACTATCACTTCACAAACAAAAATCGACAGCGCGTCTAGCAACAAATTATCTTGCAGTTTCCAACAGACATGCTAGCAAACGGAATAAAAGCTCTCCCTCCCCCCCCCCCCCCCCAATAAAGGGTCTCCCTCTCCTCCCACTCGCCCTCCTAGAAAAGTTGACTCCCTTCGGTGGTATACTTTTACAGGAGCCGAATTTCGACTAGAAATCAATAAGGCGAAAAAATCGAGTTCTTTGTGATTGAAAAATTCCACCAAACGACACGTCATTAAAAAATTTTAAGCATACACATATCAAATGAAAATGAAAAACGATACCGTATTAAATATATATAACACAGAGACACAATACAACATCTCTATGTTAAACGACTGTATAATAAACGAAGATACTCGAAACTAGTGAAAATTTTACCTCCACCACCGAGGATGTCATCAGCGAGTCCGCCCAAGAATTGCCCAGCACCACCACCAACTTTGTTTCGCAGTAGATCACCCGCCAAATTGCCAATCAGTCCACTGAACTCATCTTCTTTTAGCTTCACCTGTAAGTACTCTCTTACAAGTATTCGGTTGTCAGGCATCAGTACTGCCCTATAAATATGTGGTATTTCAAGTAAAATGCCACATTGCACTACCTGGTGAGTGCCAGCAAGTTGACCTACAACCACCGTACAGAAAATACAGTGCCCGACAGTAGAGCAGAATTTAGTAAATGAGCTACAAAACAACACTACCATCTTAAAATGTGCTGCTTAGAAAACACTGTAGGTACCTTCGTGAAACCGCCATTCCTGAAGAAAGGATTGACATTAGTGATCCTCATTATTAGGTGGTATGAGTATCAAATTTCTTCGCCCGAAACCCGAAATTCGAAAGATCGAATTCGAAATTCTCTACGCATCTCTATCCAATTTTAAAAGCTAAATTTATTATTATGAATAAAATTCATAGTTCAAGATTGTATTCAACTCTAGCCTGGTTCAGAGAGAGTGATCAATAGAACAATGTACTCCTCATCCCCCCCCCCCCCCCCCCCCCCCCGCTAGCAAAGGCAAATAAACTCAAGCCAACTTGTGTCATCTTCACATTTTTATCTCATTAACCATTCAATATTTTTCAATATCATTCACAAGAAGAGCGACTCAGCATCTGATCGGCAAAAAATTGGCAAATAACCAAATTTGCTAATTGACAAAATGCCTAATTTTCTCTATTTTCACTTAAAGAAGAGCGACTCAAAATAACCAAAAAAACAAAATGGAGAATTCCCATCTAATTTTTTTCTCTATTTTTCACTTAAAATATTTGCATACGTAAATTATTAAACGCTAATTAATCATCGATATATACAATTTCCAACACCTATAGAAAATATTTATGAGAAATAAACACATCAAAAAAAAAGAGAAAATAGACGAATTTAAAAATAACATAAGAAATTTACATTAATAGATACTAAAAAAACTTTTTTTAAGTCTTACCGCCACACATTGTTCTTCGTCCATTTTGCCACTTATTGTTATTTGCCCCTTTCAAGAAATACGCTGAAAACAAAGAAACTCATTAAAAATGATATTTTCTAATGGATACGTTGTATAGAAGAGCGCAAAAGAAACAACAAAATTCATCACAAAGAAAAAAAAACGTTCTCAATTTCACAAATATATATTTAAAAAAAAGAAAAATGATCAAATAAAAATATTGAAAATTCTGAGCAAAATAATTAAGAAAATTTGAGAAAATATTTTTAAAAAATCTGTAGCTTAGAAAAATAATATTTCATTGCTTATGAATATTTTAAAATATTGCACGCATAAATTATAAAATATCAGACGAATTTCTGAAGAAAAAAAATAAAATCTTCAGAAATTCTAAGAAAAAAAAAGAGCAATGCTGACATGCATTAAATTAATGCAAAATCAAAATTATTTAGCTGTAAGATTTTGCCTTCATTGAAATTTGAATATTCAAATGAATAAACGTAATAATTTACTCGATTTAAGGCGTTTAATTTATCAATTACTCGATCGTTTTCATCATCGAGCTGAACTCAGGCATCACTGATGAATATTTTAGGTCATCTACAACAAAAAAGGAGGAGCAAAAAAGAGAGTGGGGGCGGGGGAAAAGGGGAGGGGTGAAACAGCACGAGAAGGCTGCATGAAACTAGTCCTGCATAGATTTATTATGTTGTAATATTATGATAATCCAATGCTCAATAAATTTCAACGAAAATCATTCACTTTAGCGTAAGGAAATTCCCGCTCCACCTGACATATTGCCAGACTGTCACCTGCGCACCTGGCAATTGCCGTCACGGATGGTAGCGGTGCTCATTAATGAGTTATATGATGCAATCATGTCTCACAATGTGTTCGGAGTTTTTTTTTTTGAAACACATCTTGGACATTTGCGCCACAATGTTTTCACAAAAAAAAGTATCTATTAGTGCATCGATGGCTATGAGTAAATGAAAATAACGGACGATTAGAAGTTTTCAACTTTCGCTCAAATGTTTTTTTTCTTTTTATTTTTGCACCAATACGACCACAAGATTCATACGATAAATAAAAATGAAATACACAGTAAGTAATCTTCCTTATATAGTGACTAATGATTTGAAATCAATAGCATTATTTACATGAACGACGTCATTTAGTTTTGAAATGGCCGATGAATCGGCGATGACTCATCCGGCACACTAGCGCCTAGATAATGACATCTTCCATGTTTGTGGTGGCTTCATCTTCTATAAATTAGCTATGTGCTTCGAGGTTCATAAACAAATTTCTTTGCTAGCCCGTAAATCCTTGGTACTTCTCACGGTCAAACCCCCTCCCTTTGCCTCATTCACTTTCGAAAAGGGGTCCACCACCATGATGAGTGCCCAAAAAGAAGGAACAGGAATAGTTGGTTTCGTTTAGCGACGGACGGGAGTAATCGTTTATATAAGAAGAGAAACGATAAACGTGCATTTTAGAAAGAAACAAAATAGAATGAACTCTGCTGTACTTAAAAACCTTCCTCTTCTCTCCTCTCCCCTTCCGCCTTCCCGCCCCCCCCCCCCCCGGCAAATTTTATTTGACAATCGACTGCTTAGGAAGGAGATTCCTTCCCGTACCTATACCACCGAAAACTTGCTAGGAAAGCAAAAATGACAAACCGCTTTTAAATTCTCTCTCTCCTCTCCCCCCCCCCCCCTCCCCTTCCGCCCAAAAAAAAGCAAAATGTCTAGTGAATAATATGGGAATTTCAGTGCCATCTCGTTAGCGTTCACTTTCGAGGAGAAAGCAACATCCAACTAGGAATCAATGACATTCCACCACATCCTGAAGGGATACTGTACTTGAAAAATGCTCATTTCATTAGCAATCAACAATCCAGACGCTATCCTTAAAAATTTTTTCCCTCACTATCAAAGAGATGGAAATGAAATGAAGTTAACGATGCATCGAAGCATTGAAGATAAAAGTGACAATTGCGCAGTGTAGCTGTGACAAATTATTTAAATCATCCCCTTAACACGCTGTCACTCTATAGACTAGCGCAAAAAAAAAGATAGCTGTAAGCCAAGCCACCTTCAGCCCTCATAGCTAAACCGACGCTAAGTTGAGGGTCGTTTTATCCGTCAATTTTATGCAAATTTTTGACAACCAAAACTGAGATGAACGACCGCTTAAAAGAATAAAATTTTGAACGACCGTTTAAAAAAATAAAATTTATGCAAATTTTCGACCATTAAAGTAATAAACACCTGTCCCCAATATAATAAATCAAAATAACTAAAATTAAATAATTTCATTAAATAAATAATAATTAAATAATTCCATTAAAGTATTGTTTGCTAAAATCATTACTCTCTAAAACATCAATACAAAAGAGTGAATGTAAATCCAAAGTGAAAATGTTGGAAAAAGAATTCGAATCAGAAAAAATATCACCAATAGCAGTAAATTGCGTCAATCCATTTCACTAAAAAAAAATCCCTCACGCAATCGATTTTTGTAACCTTCTATTGCACATTGCACAATTGCCAATGCTTGTTATTCGAATTTAAAAAGTCTCTGAACGACTAAAGATTTGATTCTGATGTGCTAGGTGGGGTGAGGGGTGAAGTGAGGGCTAGAGAGGGAGGGTGGAAGGTAAGGGTGAAGTGAGGGGTAGATGGAGAGGAAGGATGGGTAATTATTAAAACCTTATAGACATTCAAAGATGGAACAATACCGCTTTAATGAATACTAGGCTTGGAAATGAGATGTGAATGTTGGCCTTGCATTGGTCATCACCCGACGATAGCCGCCAAGATGAAATGCATCCGATGGTTGATGCAGTAACACAATCGACAGCACTTCATTTCAAACTATAATGTCCACGATAGGAAATCAATTGTAGTTCCGTCATCATTCTCAGAAAAAAAGCGACAATACTGCTCATATAGGCCAATCGATACATCCTCTTCTCCGGTCCCCAATTTCAGGCTTGAAAAAATTCTCAGCAAATAAAACACGAGGATTTTCCGCCAAAAACAGGTATAAATAGGGCGGTATTATAGTACTCATTATATCTGTTTTATTACGGTATTATTTATACCGGTATTACGGTATTGTACGATGTACAAGTTGACTGCGTTGGAGAAGCTATCCGCATCCGCAGAAAAGCAAAAAAAAAACGAATCGAAAAAAGATAAAGAGGGGTAAAGAAAAGATAGAAAGAAATAAAGAGCACATTGAAAGAGATAAAAAACATATCGAAAAAAAAAAAGAAAAACAAATTTAAAGAAAAAAACAAAAGCAAAGAGCACATCGGAAAGAGGTGACTGAAGAGTCTGTACGATCATCTCAATCACTCGAGTTATATGCAAATAAGGGAATGCTCTAATTTCAACATTCATTTCTCTATGGAATCGAATCGATTTCTTATAATTTAAATAAAGTTTTCTTTTCAGAAATAATCCAGCAAATATGTAAATCTTGACTGAAAAATAGTTCGAAATGGCTAATATGGCCGATATGGCCAATATGGCCAATAGTGGCGATCTTCAAACAGATTCGCGCATAATAGAGAGTAAGCACGTTTAAGAAATAGCACCGTCAATATGTGCTGCTCGAAATCGATTAGCATTTAAGAGCGAATACCTTGAAATTATTCACCTTGATGATTCATCGATCCCATAAAAATCGCAATAAATACTTCTCTGAGCAAACTGTTCGGCTCAAGAAAAAGAAATTCGTAAAAAAAAAAGCAATGATTCGAACCTGTCTATATATCTGTGCACCGGTATATACCTATACCTATACACCGGTATATACCTGTGCCTATACATCGGAAGGAAATCCCTTCTAATAATCGCTGAGCAAAAATAAAACAACGGAATATTTTTACGGAGAGAAATTAGAGTTAAAATTACGTCGTATTTATTGCATTGTTTATTCTACTTCCTTATTTAAGCCTTACAATTCAATTTGCTTTAATTTATAAATGCCATTATTGATCATATTGGTGAAAAAACTTGAATTCTCAAATGCAAAATCAACGCCCCTAATCAGTCAAAGTGGCCATTTTATACGACAGCAATGATGCACCATTACCGCATAATCACATCTAACATCAACAACTGATTCAGAAAAGAAAATACAGCTATATGTCACCTATACTCGGTGAATAAGTTTAATGAGTTTAACAGATAAGCTGGATTAAACACTCCTATCAGATAAGATGGATTAAACACCCTTATCAGACGGGATGCAATAAAAAGAATAGACGTTGCAATATAGCAATTTAATCGGTCTCCATAATGATGCAATTATGGTGAGCATTGAAGAAAAAAAATCCTCGAAATATTCTGAATCAATGAGATTAAAGAAAAATGGAAAAATGCGCCAACTCGAAAAATGAATTCAAAATAGAAAATACAAAAAACACATATTGGCGCTTTAAATAAATTAAACATAGAAATTAAAAAATCATGAAATTATTAATGAAAAAAAAATCTGTTGAAATCTATGAAAAAATATCGAAAATTAAGAGTGGAATAACGTCGATCAACATAACATTGCAAACGAATGATCGATATGCGAAGAAAATTTGTGAACGACAGCAATAAACTAATATAAGAGGGTGAGAGATAATGTTGTGATAAGAGAGTACAGCGAGTGAAGAGTACAAACATCATACACGTTAGGATAGGGAGGCAATCAGCTGAAATGAGCAATCGGCTTCATTTCATTGGTCAGTGGGATTTGTTCCACTTCCGGTTTGGAGAAAGACTTGTTCCTCGTCGGTTCGTAAAAGAATTTGCTCCTATTCCGTTCAATCTAGACCAGAACATTTTTTCGTTTTTTCTGGGAATGAAAAACACATTAGAATAAGGTTACCATACGAAACATTTGGCAAATCGCAAAATCGGACTTCGAGCCAATTTTGTGCTGAATAAAGAGGGAAAGAATACAACTGGTATTACTGGAACAGACAAACATCGATACGAAAATATTGACAAGTATAGAAATTTTTTGGGTCGAAGAGAAAGGTGACTGAGACGATCAAGGAGGAGGAAGGGGGGGGGGGGGGGGATTGTGGAAGATAAAGAGGGGTTAATCTCAACGTTGAGGTATCACAGTAAAAAAAAAGTTAATAATGAAATGGTTTTTTGAGTATCGTTAAACAACACCGATCGAATATTGACCGGGACCGACGAAAAAAAAAATCTCTGAACTAAAAAACATTTTCCAATAAATAAACGACGATCGATCCATTTCATATTATCGTTTCGGTCGTTTAAATCACAAGGAAATAAAAGTTCAGATGAGATTTCATAAATATTTCCGACAATATACTCAATGATTGAATATTGGTGCGAAAAAAAATGAAGGTTCCATATGTTGTAATTTTTTTTTAAAGTATGGAAACATCGTACATAAAATTTCTAATCGCTCATATTATTGGTAAAGAAAAATAATTATACTAGAGAGGAAATTTGATGCAACTTAATTATCAATCAACAATTTAATTACATATTACGACATCAAGAGCATATTGCAGATAGCAATGATAAAGCAATAAAACAAGTTATGCACTCCTAATAATACATTATTGATAAAGGCAACAATCATAAAAATAAAATGAAGGAGGCGGATAAACTTATATAATCACATAAACACATATTTACACATCGTCACCCACTCATTTCTATTCGGCTAATCTACTTTAGAGGTGATACTGCAGAGAGGATGATATGAATCAAAGAAAAAGTACCCCGAACGTCCTTCACCACTGAGACAGTGTCAAAGCCTATTTCAGAAATTCCTTCATTACCTGTATTCGATTATGAACAAATTATCTTTGCGTGTGTATTGAAGGTCAGAAGTCAATCATATAGTATGACAATCACAACAGTGCAACGTACACAATGAAAATTGCCTTAGTTGGTTAATCATTCGATAGATATGCTAAATGCTGTACCTCAAGAAGAGATGAGTGCGAACTTCAGTCCGAGCTTTTGCTAATAATACACAGAACAATGAGGTCGAGCTTTTGCTACTGATGGTCAGAACATTGAGTTCAAGCTTTTTGGAAAAACTGGTTATTTTTGAAAGATTCCCTCTCGTAAATAATAAATTAGTGCAATATTTATATGCAAAAGTGACTCTTTAATGGATTGGTGATGTTCGCTATTCCCAAGGTTGAGAACAGGTGCAAATTAGACCGGTTTACTTCCATCTTTTTCCACCTCCCTCACAATATCCCCCTTCATTAAACCAGTTTCATAACACAGCCAGCATTTATGCGCTAGTCGATAATTGCTTGCACTATGCAATTAACAATGACAACAATTAGCGCAATTATCACTTCCATTGCTATCCATCAGTTGTCGAAGTAAAGTGTACAAATAAAAATTAGAAAAAACACCACAAAAATATAGGAGAATATAGGTTTAAAAAAATCAGAAAAATATCAGAGAATATAGGTAAACCTGAAATTAGGTTATTTTTCAGTTTAGCAAACGTCTATGGTACTACAATAAAGACTAACTGACAGTGATACCATTGATAAGTCCTTTTTTTCAAAGCAACAATTGAATAACCGAACGATACAACCAACTGAATCCAGTGGACAACTCTAGAAATACGTCAACAATGAAGCAAAGAGGCTGGTTGCACTGATAAGAAAAGAAGAGAAGCCGATAAGATGAGAGAAAAAAAAAAGAGAGTCGACGTTATCAGCGTTAGTCCTTTGATGCAAGCATAAAGCTAGTTTCAAAAATCACTGATAACAAATAACATCTTATCAACTCCTCTAATATCTATTAAAGAGCTCTAATAATGGCGTTGATTTTTTCTTAGTGAAATATATTAGCATAGATGGATTACTAATGCAAAATTATGATAAGCAAAGAAAATTATTCAAAGAAAAAAACTCATAATAAAGTAAACTAATACTATTGAAATATATTGAAATGAATGAAATTTCGATAAATAAATAAAAAAATCTAATTAAATACTTCCTTTTAAATAATCGAATTTATTAATTCAAAAAAAAAAAAAATAAAGTTCATAAATTTTACAAACTCTTTTATTCAATGAATCTTTAATAACTACTAATGGAATCTTTTTTTCATAGGGAACATTTCGAATTAAACGAATTTTCCGGCAACAAAAAAAGAAATTTCAATTTCGAATTAAACGAATTTTCCGGCGACAAAAAAAGAAATTTCAATTTCGAATTAAACGAATTTTCCGGCGATAAAAAAGAAATTTCAATTTCGAATTAAACGAATTTTCTGGCCGATAAAAAAAGAAATTTCTTTCAACTTAACGAGTATTTCCTTACTGATATATCAGAAATGCAAATAAATCACAAAAAAGGCATGAATATTCGATTCGTTGACGCTAAATCTTTGTGAACATATTTGATTTATTTATATTGCAGAGATGACCGATTTATGGACAATGGTCAGTGGATGAGATATTCATTAACACGTTGCCACTAAATAATGTCCACTCATCTAAGATCATAGAAACTTGAATTATTATGTCACCTTAGTGTTAAAAAAAGTGTTTTTGTTTGGAGAAGATTGGTCACAAACATGAAAAATTAAAACCACCGGAAGATGTCAGGTAATGAATCAATTGTGACGATTAATTTATTACCTGAGAAAATTACACCTTACTAATTGATTGGAGAATATCAATATCATTGTTATGATATCATCAATATCATCAATATCTCAAGTAGTTGTTCTTTTTTTCTCTCTCACAAAAATATGACTCTAGCAGATAAAGCGAAACGAATAAAGTCGGCATTTCTGAATTTTGCATAAAGGAATTAAGATTCCATTGACTATATTGTTATCTATTTAAGTTTTTTATTTAATGATAATAAAAAAATCTACATTATCTTGTTAAGAACTATTTTAGTCAACTTTCACCCTCCACCCCCCCCCCCCCCCTCCTTTTCCTCTCCACTTTATTAGGAAACAATATTTCAAGGAAATATTTAGTTAAACATCAGAAGAAGAAGTTGTTATTTGATAATAAAAAAACGAATGAGATTTTCAGAGCAAAAATAAAAATGCAAAGAAAAAAAACGATTTTTCCATTCTCTACTAATCGATAGTGGAAAGCGGCACATCTTGCAGCTTAATTCAATGACTATTTTTCCGCCAATGAAGGCGAAAGAGAGATAGAGATGGAGGAAGAGAGATATAATGCAGCGCCTCCTACTTTATGACTAAACACCGCGTCACAGAGTCAATAACCCGAGTGCGAATATGAACACCGCAACGAGTACTTTATTAAAAAGAAAACATTGGCAAATGATGTATTGCAAACTTGAAGGCTATTTTTTGCACGATGGGAGGATGACACTGCGAGATGGATCAACATAAATGCCAAATGTCAAGCATTTCCCATTCTACGGGGTGGATTATTAATGCAACAATCCCATCGAGCTATAATTTCTTTCCATAGTACTGAAATTCAGCGGCGGGGTAAAGAGTCTTTGATTTCAATTTTTTAAAGAGTTATTTATATAGCACAACGGAGGATAGTCATTTGTGCTTAATGTTTATCTATCTATCTACCTATATATATATATATATATATATATATATATATATATATATATATATATATATATATATATATATATATATATATATATATATATATATATATATATATATATATATATATATATATATATAGAAAAACCTAAACAGCCGATATAGAGACATTAAGTACCATAATTATAAAAGTGATGTACGAAGTAGATGAGCAGTATAAAATGAAAAATTAATAATAATTTGCTCAAAACAGTTAAGAAAAAAATTCAATTGCAAATATTCTGAAGAAATATTAAACTGAATTAGAAGGACAATAAATAACTTTACGCTTCGAATTACCTAATAATAAACAAACAAATTAGCAATCTATGCAATTCATAAATAAATTTAACTTAATCTTTAAATATGCAATAAATCAATAGAATGATCGTATCACTATGAAAGAGTCTTTCTTAAGCACATTAGATATTCTCCATCAATTGAAAGGAAAAGGATATGAAGATAATTAAGCTTTAGGTTCTAGGAGTTATTTACATCGGAGTTATTTTTGAAATTAAATGCACCATATTCGTATATTAAATAACAATGTCCTATAATATCTTCATCGATGACACAATCAATCATTCCATCAAAAGTTTTTAATAACAGCAATAATAACATATTTGAGTGATGGAGAAAAGCAACATAACTTCCGCTCAGGTAGAAAACGAGAGCAAAAGTGCATCGACGAGCGACAAATATATCAATGCCTATCGCCACCTAACTCTTCTCCTCGTAACTCGTTTCATGAAAAACCACATCATAAACGTGACTGGCACCGAGTTGATGAATCATAAACCAAAGAAAGAGTGACACTAAGAGAGGAGAGAGAGAGAGAAAGAGAAAGAGAAAGAGAAAGAGAAAGAGAAAGAGAAAGAGAAAGAGAAAGAGAAAGAGAAAAGAAAGAGAAAGAGAAAAGAGAAAGAGAAAGAGAAAGAGAAAGAGAAAGAGAGAAAGAGAGAAGAGAAAGAGAAAGAGAAAGAGAAAGAGAAAGAGAAAGAACAGCAAAAATAATTAACCAAAAATAAATTCTTATCTCAAATTTTTGTAAATCCCAAAAAAATTATAAATCAATGTTTCAAAGATTATATTATCATATATGATCTGAACAAGAGGTGATTCTTGCTGATAATTGCATTGCTTAAAACACTGGTCGAAATGATACGTATGGATACTCTAAATCTTAGAGGGAAGTTCTTAAGTATTCGCTATTTTTGAAAATATTCCACCTGGTTTTAATTATCTACCGCGGCATAGGTGATTCAAGGTGCCTTACTTGGTTCAAAGATATATACTGTAGTACTCATCATTGTGTTATGACTAGGGCATATTTCGATTGTGCGCCCCATAGTATTGCAACTTTCGTTGTTTTTCTTTTTAAAAAAATCGACTTTTCAGGAGCAGTTGATAGATCTCTACTAATCATATGCAAAAATCTTCCTCAAAATTCCTTGGAATAAATTCCAGTTTATTTCTGGATAGAAATAACAAATATTTCTGGATAAAAACAATAATAGCAACTGGTCGCTAGCTTCTCATCCTTGGGGTTGTTCTGTAAACAATAGCTATAGAATGTCGTCTATGTAAACCATATAGGTTTCAGGCCTACTTGTTGTTTTACTTACTCAACTAGAATATAGGAAAGGTTTTATAGTGTACCTTCAATGTTTCGTTCTGACTTCAATGTAGCCCACGTCTGGCTAGCTAGAGCGTTCAATTTCAACCTTCATGGTGAATTTCTCCACTTAGAACTGCCTCAGGTAAGAGCTGCTGACTAAACCTTTTGCTAGCAGCTGCTCCAGGTGATCGCGAATCGCTCTCACTCCACTTTGTCACTCGACAACAAATTGAAACTTTTCACTGAATCAATGAAAAAACTTAGAGACTAAAAAGAAGTCGCTCCCTAATTCCGTTTCAATTAGTTCCACATTTCCGCTCAAAGGAAATAAGAAAACTGCCAAAAGATGCAACATTCCATTCTCCGCTTCCGCATGCCTCTCGAACTAAGTGATTCTATGTGATATCTTTCGCAAAGAAAACTACAGCTGCAGTCAGCACAGTACTTCCAAAGAGGTTAATTAATTCCACCTCGCCAATGCGGTCAAGAACTTCAAAATTTAGCCGCTTTTCGGCATCTCCCTAGCCGAAGGTACTCAACGATAAAGTTTGGCTATGATGTAGGCACCTTTGAAATTCTCGATTCCACTTCGATATACCCAGGTATATATCAAGGATTCGGACATATCTAGGTATACTAGAGTCTACAATTCTATCTCTAAACGAATACCATCCGATTTTCTTACCAATGACGTCCTCCCATCCCCCACAGTAAGTTTCTTTCGCTATGTCAACAAATACAATGCTGCAAAAGCATCTTCGAGCAAATATAAGTCAACACTCTCGGAGTTAGTGCGGTTACGACAGGTAATTTCTACCTTTGAGATCAACGCTAAAACTTTCGAGAGAGATAGAAAAAAAAGAAAACTTCTAGCATAGTTGGGATTTTTCAAAGCTATAGAATACAGCTCCTCCTGCTTTTTCCACACCCACAACCCCCCCCCCCCCTCCTCGTTTCTGCATTAAAAACAAAGGTGACAAAAATCAATTCAGAGGTTTCATTTTGTGCATTAATTTCGCACATTTATAAACGCTAATATTTCCCATATTAGATATCATAAAATATTCCTTTCAATAGTATAAGACCTCTTTTAGCAAATGGGATCATAATTTTAAAAAAACCGTATCAGCGATGAGAAAAATTCATCAGCAAATTAAATCGAATTGATAGAACTTAAATCGAATTGAACTTAAACTGAATTCAACTCATAACAACTTATAGCAATTCCATTTAACAATTAAAAAATAAACTTATTGCAATGGAAAACATTTCCAATCAAGTAAATAATTTATGGAAGTTAATTACGATTCATTAATAAAATCCAACAAGGAAATATCATTGAATGAATTTTATTTCAACTTAATATTACTATTATATCGGTTAAACTACTTCAACTTAATTGATAAACTGATAAACTGATAAATTGATAAATCGATAAACTGATAAATCGATAAATCGATAAACCGATAAATTGATAAATCGATAAATGATAAATCGATAAACGATGATAAACTGATAAATCGATGATCTGACAAATCGATAAACTGATAAATAAATGATAAATCGATAAATCTGAAAATCGATCGATAGATTGATAAACTGATAGATTGATAAACATTAATTCCCTGTAAAATAGAGTCATATGGTGCTATAAACGATGGTCTATTGCTATACTCGTCATAACAATGAGAGAATATCTAACAATGAAAGAGGCAACATTCACTTCAATAATGAAAAATATTTTCTAATCGCATCTATAGAAACTCAACGCCAATGATCGGAATGTATTGCCGATCAATGAATAGAATATCGATCATTGAAGATATATAAATAACGAAAAATTCATAGCAAACGAATGTTTATTTTATTATTTAATATTATATATGAGAACATTTTCATTTCAAAAAAAAAGAGATAAAGAATTGAAATATATTTCTAATCACTTCAATTTATTATTATTTCTTATCAATAATAACGATGAAATATTCCGATAAAAATTGAATATGCAAATTTCTAATCGACTAATTAAAAGTTGGACAAACATAATTCTACAAAATATTCATAAATAGCCTCCCGCATGTGATGGTATTTATACAAAAGAAACATCGATCTACACGCATAACAGCCTTCTTTCTTGTCTATAAAGAGTTTTTTTTCAAGGTTGAGGATATGACATATTACTCTTTAGGTGGAGAAATCTCTCCCCTCCTCTTACCTTATGATTATTTAGTGGACCAACCTCTCCCATCTATCCACCTACTATTATTTACTGGACATATCTCTCTCCTCCGTCCATTCCCTTCCTTTACAGCAGATTTTCTCTTCAAATGGGGAATCTAACGATATCTGCAGAAGTATTCAAACCACACACGAATGGATAAATGAAAAAGTCTTTCAAGAGAACTTCGCTATAGAGAGTTAGAATATGCAAAAAAAAGCTGCAAATAACATACGTTTAAGTATTAATCGGCAGCGACTCATTTAATATGCAAATATTAGTAGTAATATTACTGCAAATGCAATCTCTATACTGTCTGTTCAAGCCGAATGCAACACTACTAAAAAAACATCTTTTAATTTAAAGCGACCCAGATGAGAGGTTCTCTTCCCCCCCCCTCCCCGCCCCTCCCCCGGCCAAAAAAACAAAGAAAAACAAACAGATTATGTGCGAAGTTGTATGGCGAAAAATTTGCAAGCTTCAGACCACAGCAATCGGATGTCCATAAAAGATGACAACAACTAGGCTAGAAACACAAGCTTGAATGAAGTGCACATGCAGTCATAATCATTAGTCATGTTCTACCTCAGGTTTTGCGATTATCAAAATGAACGAAGTATCCCACTTATAAATAGTCAAATATTGTAATTTCAACAACTCAAGGCACAACTTGTTGTTGAAGAAAAGAAACCGATTCAACAATGTAAATGAAAAAATGACTAAACCAATAACGGTAGACGAGGGGTCACATGGGTCGCCCAATAAGAGTACGGTGAATAAAACACATCAACTAAAGGACGATGCGTACAACAGCGTGCATCAAGCATTAAACAACATAACAGCACAAAATACCTTCCGCCACATTTAAGACCTTACTATTGAGTTTAGAAAAGAAACGATGCTAATTGCGGATAGCATCAAGCTTTGCATGGCGGGTTTATTAATGACAAAACCGCCACAACCAATCTCATAGCACAATGCCAAATTGATACAATTTTTTATCCAATTTGATCACTTCACTTCTGCAAGCATTGCATACCTTACCTTAAAGGTGATTTCACCTAGTTTTATAGAACCATCCATAATGCGTCCCAATCCAGGAGTTCTATCGAACAAAAGCCCTTTCAAAATTTCAAGAAAATTAGAACAGCTAAGGGCTCCATTTCAAACAAAGAGCAATGTGAGATCAAATGTCAATCATGAAAGACGACAAGTAAGCGTTTATTATTTACTTAGTTGTAAAGACGTTGAAAGAGTATCTGTTACAACCGCTAATCGCTGAAGTTTTCGGCAAAGTCATTTCAACTTTCAATCAAACTTCATCGTCGTGCATTTCGTTCTCACAAGTAGACAGAGTATTGTGGTGGAGATCCCACCGGGCGTGCGTTTGCGTTTGATTCACCGCCAGGTGTTCCATCAGGCTCATTTTTGTCTGATCCTCCATCGTTTTTCGATGGCAAATTGACTGAAAACGCCAAAGTTAATTTCAATAAAATCGCTTCCTACGCCAGCGGTAGGACAGCACTAGCGAAATTGATCGGGAAACCTAGCCTGAGATCAGTTCTTTTTTTTCCAGAACTTTATCCACCATATCAACCGATTCTACAATATATAAATAATTCAAACAATCTTCCTAAAAGTTGTTTAATTCTTTTAATCATCAAAGAATTTTTTTGCTTTCATCGTTCGGCTACGGAAGGGAATTCGAGCTGCAAATTCCACTGCGCTTTTAAATGCCCATAATTCATCCACAATGTTCATGATTTATCCGCTTATGCCTCCTCGTTTCGGAAATATTTTAAGAGAAATTTGCAGATCGTCAGTTCTCATTAGCGACTTATGAATCACTAACTATTTGCCAAAAAACGGTGAAAATAATTCGAAATTCGGAAGTGAAAAGTTTTTAGGGTAATCGGCTATGATATAATAAAACTAAAAATTGACGAGTAATTACGCATGGAAAAATATTAACGAAGAAGCGCCGAAAATTTGAAGATTTATATTGGTTTTTCACGATATTTGATATCTACATATATGTGAAACTACCAAAACTTTCAAGTGCTTTCAACCCTTGTCTCTTTCATTCCCAACACACTGGCAGATAAATGCACATGCGCATAGACATAGCGTTTGATATTTCATATCTATCTATTTGGATATATATATATATATATATATATAGGGAGGTCAAGTGCAGTATAATCACTGTATTATTTCGAGATGCATTTTTTCCTATAAACATAGGGGAAGGCCGAACGGCTTAACATCTTCCGTTTTCCTTCTCGTTGCTCAATGAGATAAATTACTTGTTCCGATTTATCTGAAAGACTCTCAGTAAACCCCCTGATACCTTAGAAAATTTACAAATTTACAATTGTTCTGGATTCATTGTTTCTAGATGAATAGCAAATCAAAAAACCTCATAAGGCCGACTTTTACATAAGCATCATAGCTGTCAGTATGAATGCATCATAATGGTCACTATGAATGCGTCATAGTGGTCACTGTGACCTTGCAGGAAAGAATTCATAAAAACTACAGAAACCTTTCCAAAAATAATTCGACACTCCAGATTCTATCAGAGGCATCAGCGAGAAAAACTTCTGCAACATTGCAATGAACTGAATGTTCCCCCCCCCCCCCCCCCCCCAAAAAAAAAGGAAATTACGCTCTAAGTGAACGTGATAAACGATTAACGAAACTCACCATATTCTGAGGTATTTTCCTTCTTCGGCGGGGATTTCTTTCCTGAAAACTTATTTACTTAATTAATAGACATTTCTGTGTATCTAAAATACATTTTTTTAAAAAATAATGCGGCTACAATAGCCCTCACTGCAACTAAGCTTTCTCTCAACGACATATATAAATGCAAACAACTCGAAAAATATTGAATCAACTCAAGAATGCCTTTCGACATAATGCGATACATTGATGACATTCTGTCCAAAGACAATATCCATTGCAGTTAGAAAGCATTGTTGAGTTTCCAACTGTCCACTCATGGTCATTTTAACTGCCCATCATCCGCTTATGCCTCCTCGTTTTGGACATTTATTTCAATAGAAATCTGCAGACGGTCAATTTTTATTGCCAACTTGTGAATCACTAATTGCTTGTGCCAAAAAATGTGAAAATAATTCAAAATTCGAAAATGAACAATTGCTTGGGAGTTCGGCTTTCATATAATAAAAACCAAGAATTAACGAATAATTACGCAGAGAGAAATATTAACGAAGAAACGGAGAAAATTTCAACGCTTATGATGAGTTTCTCTCTCTTTCTTCGTATTTATTCTCTACGCATATGTGAAACTACCAAAACTTTCAAATGCTTTCATTGCTTTCCTATCGGTCTGATTGGCTGTCACTTACTTAAAATCGCCACTCGTTCAGTAAAGATTAGAAATGCAGAGGAAGATGTGCCAACAAAAATACAACTAGCAAATCGTTCCCCTACCCCCCACCCCCCTCCCAATTGTAATTTCTAGCTCGCCGCCTGAAAGAATGGAATCATCGATGGGATATATATATATATATATAATATATATATATATATATATATATATATATATATATATATATATATATATATATAAAATTTCTAAAAACAATTCGACACTTCAGATTCTTTCAGAAAAACTGCCGAAGTGATGAACTTCCACAACATTGCAATAAAATAAATGTTTTCCAAAAAAAGAAATAACAGGCCAAGTGAGTGCGATAAACGATTAATGAAGCTCACCGTCTTGTGAGTTAGTTTCACTTTTCTGCGGGGTTGTCTTTCCTGAAAATTTCTTTCCTTAGTTAATACGCATTTCTATATAATTAAAATACATTTAAAAGCGATCCCGTTGAAGCAGTCATCATTGCAAACACGCTTCCGTTCAACGACATATATAAATGCAAACAACTTGAAAATTATTAGATCAACTCAAGTAGGAACCATAATAAGAACCCTTATCACCAAACGAATCATCTATACACCCTTAGAGCATGTTAAGACGCACGTTGTCATTCGACTGCTCTGCTTTGTTCAACCTCTATTTATAGGATGATCCATGCCTTCCCAACCTTCCCAACCCCACTGCAAGAAGAAACTGTCAAAGTGGGGCAAGTGCCCTGTCAACGCAGAGGTTCACCTCTTTCAGACGTGGTTTCATGAGGTTCGTAACCGAGGCAACAACCGCACTTCAAATTTCTTGCCGACACGATTGGGATACATGAGATGAAATGAAAGGAGATCCGTACCATCGTTTTCGTACTCCGCTATTGAAACAGCATTTTATTTTATGTCGTCTCATCCCACTAACCACAAAAAAAAATACTAATATTAAATGTTTTATAATGTAGCCAGTTCTATAGCTACAACCTTCGATAATAGAAATAGAGATCGTTGATGGAGAGAAGATACATGCGCAAACGCAGGCAAAACTAAACGTTGCGAAATTCTCAACCATAAAGCCGATAGACGCCATGAATATCTCCCATCGTTATCGGTAGAAAACAAGCAGCTGTAATAAAACAACTGTGGAGTTGTTCAAAAGCAATAATTCGATCAGCAGTAAATACTAACCAGTTGGGAAAAAATAGTGTTCGCTGGGCACATTACTCTCATTACCACCATAGTTGTATTCTTGTTCATCTATGCCGCCGTAATCAATTTCTTTATTTTTGATACTCGATGTATCGACACCCTCGCTTGTCGAGGAGGGCTTGGCACTCGATTCATCCGAGGAGGTTGGCTTCGCAGTCGACACTGTACTCCCTCAACGGAGTATACATATGTAGAATAAAACAGGCTTTTCATTGCATCTCCACATCGAAAATTATTGGTATATCTAATCCAAGTGTTATCGGAATTTAACCCCCAAGCAGATACTATTGCGATGGATGCGCTTGAGTTGTGAATCTAAGAACAAAAATTTTCAATTATCTCATACGGTAAATTCCGGCCAAATCAGATCAATGCACCTTCTAATTAATAGAATTCCATCAAAGAACAATGAAAAGATCAGTTTTCAATACTATGCAAAGTAAATGTTTTGCCCCGAAATTCTGGGCGATCTTTCTTGCGGCAAAAATTAGACAGATATCCGTCTTTATAGAAAAGTATTAAGCAACGCAAATAATACCACCTCAGGTAAATGTTAACAACATGACGACAACAACATCTCTTTAGCATCTACTCATTGAATGCTCTCATCAACAGCGGGCACATCCGTTCATTATGAACGTTTCAATAATCACCTCACCAAATCCAAAAAAAAACGTATTCAATGCGCCCCTTATTTATATGGTCGGATTTTGATGCTGATATAGGAACAACGTTGAAGATAAAAAGCTCTGTGATCACATTATTGGTACTTTTTCTACAACAATCAGTAAAGTTGGATTTAGGCGAGCATAAGTTTATTTAGTGAAATCAAGAGGTTGCAAATTTTCGCGTCAATTTCTGGAATTTATCGTAGGTTTTTTATTGCAAATATTAAGTGGTTTTTTAAAAATTACAAATCAAACAAACCTTGTGACGCCGTGGAAGTGGATGAAGTCGTCTTAGTGACACTTTTTTTCTCCTTTTCTGAAAAAATGCCATTCATATGATTTCAACGAAATGATTATGGAATAGAAAATAGCCGATAGCATCCGGATCAATAGCTAAAATGACTTAATGATAAAGGGCGCATATCAATAAACTATTTGCCAATTTATTCTTTAATAGCAGCATTTTCATATTTAAATAGCAATATAAATGTGTAGTTTCATAGCAGAAGAATTATAATATTTGGCGCATTCATTTGAAAAATTTCGAAAAAAAAATCAAACGACTATTTGGCGAGAACATTTGCTGCTAAAGTTTAGCTCCGAAATCGATCAAATCATCTCCGAGCTGAAGTTCTTGTTGCTTGACGCAAAGTTCTTGAGCAAGTTCTCGACCAAGTTCATGAGGAAGTTTTGAAGTTCTCGGCGAATTACCTAATTTTGGTTTTATCGCTCGTACCGACCTCAACACACGTCCCCTGGTGCACAAAACGTCACCTCTTCTAATTCCTCATCGTTATCGCTCTCCTCTTCTATAATAAAAGAAAAATATATCACCAAATATACACATATACCGTAAATGAGATAATCCTTACTGTAAACATTTTATGGTCTGCTCATTTTTGATTAACACAATCCACAATTGCAAATGCTCATTAGTTCCCGTAATTAAACACATCTTTTCACCCTTTATTCTCAACAGTACTATAAGAAAGTTGTCATAGTAAATTTGCTCGAATTGATTGGACAACCAGCGAATCAAAAAATTCAACACAATGAGTCCACATCTATGAGAGGCAATCGATTCAACGGAATGTATAATTCATTTTCGGAAATAAACAGAATGCAAAAGGAGTACGAAATTCATACATATTCAAATATATTTAATTCATCCTCAGGAGAGAAGAGGAGAAGAGATCTACGAGATAGTTATAGTTTTCTGCCTTCATGGTTGCCTTCAAATTTCAATAATGTGCGAGCAGACGTGTTTTATACTATAAATACATCAAACTAGATAAAATGAAACTATTTACCTTCAGATGGAACGGTCTCCATTCCTTCGCGTTGACGCACTGGCTCTTCAGGTTTTGCAGCCTGTTGCTCTGGAATACCCTTAACTGCGCCCGATACTTGTGCATCGCCGACGGGTTGCTGCTGCTTCTCAATAGCTTCTGAAAAAGTGTTCCTTAGGGGAGAAAATGAGTCATTGAAGAACAAATAAAGAATTAACTGATACACTTGCCAAAGTTTAGAAACATGCTTAAGCTTAGATTTGAGAGCAAAACAGCACTGAAATCTTTTGAGTCAAAACCATCATCATCCCAAATGCGATACAGAAGTCTTTAGCAATTTTCCATCAGAACAGCAATTTCGAATAATGCATTCATCGCGCATTGAATGTTATAACTGAATCTTATATTTTCACAAGTGGCAAATTACTTTTTGTATAAAATATGCACAAATTTTTTGAGACATAGCGATAAATCAAGTGTGATTTATTAATGAAGAAAAGAACGCGATAACCTCAATGATACTCTTCTCATGAATATTTCGAGAACTGCATTATGAAAGGCAACCGGTGTGTCTTTTATTCTAAGCCATAACGAATAAGAACAAATTGTCTGATTAAGCAATGGAAGTTTAGGTGAAGCAAGCTTCATTGAGCGTCGTGCAAAACCCACTTCAAATCAACAGTAACCAAAGAATGCTATGCGTTTCTGGATAGTACTCTCAAGTTTCTGGATACTAAAAACTTGAGAGTAGCATCTCAGAATATCTTTAGTATCCACTTCTGGATACTAAACACTTCGAAATTCGTCACCAACAGCACTTTTCTTCGAGTAAAATAATACAGATTCGTCAAAAATATCAAAGGCATTTGGAGCTTACAACTCTCATTGCATAATTTTGACAACGTGATAAAGAGGGTAGAGAATCGATAGAATTCTAGTTCATGCAAACGCCTACTTCGGATCCAAAAGTGAGTATTAATCTTTAGGCTGTATTGCCACCGGGTCCCGGAAGCCTAGTTATGTCACCTTTATGATTGGCGGCGCCTATACTGACGCAGCAGTCATAATTGATTTAAATCTTAATCTCTTGTGGAGGGAGCAATCCATGGTTCGCACCACCTTCTCCAGCCTCAACACAAGCATTACCCTAAATAGCTGAAGAGATAAAACAGCAGCATCAATAAAACTTCGTTGTATTCCGAATTACCATATAGAATATGAGCTTGACACCTGCTTGCCCTTATGCCTTGACGAAGGAATGTGTTTGGCAATCATGCTGCAATTCCAAGTATACCATACCTTGTTGAGGAGGAGCAATTTGACCGGTGACAGGAAGTGCCGTAGGAACACACACGGCGCCTCCGCCAACTTCTTCCTTTCCTTTCGCAACATCCTTACTTGCTGCTCCCACTGAAAGTTTGCGCTTACAGAACGTACGACGAGTGCGCTAAGCGACTGCGCGTTAATGATGAAAGACAACGTGTTGTCTAGAAAAGTAGCAACTGTTAAGCAAAGCAGATATCTGGACTGCGGACTACAGCTGGTCCAAGGAATAAGCGGGGAGGTCTTTTGAGCAATCAACCCCTAGCTAATTCCAAATCGTACTAAATTCGAATTGGACAATTTATAAATAACGCCTGCTTCAGCACGACTACGCACCCTCGAGCCTTGTAGCGGCCGAGACGTTGCCTCACTGAAGAATGCTGTAAAAAATAAGAGGAAAGCAACGGTAAATCTTCGACGAGTGCTGATGTAGCACTTCAAGCAAGCAGTTAGAAAAGAACGACACCCGGAATGGAGTGGCACTGGGATGCGTTTAAATCCTCTTCAAAGACGAGTGCATATACCTGACGCGAACAATGAGAGCAAATCAACAATCAATATTAAAATGTAAACTACATTTTCTAGACGAAAATCTCACAGATTGCAAATAATCTAATATTTATAGCACAATTTATCAAGGAAGTGCTACTGAGGAGGATGCTATTAATCCGACAAGATTTCGGTAAAGCAAAAAACAGATCACATTTTAAAATGTTTTTTCCTCTTCTTTGAAACTTTTCCTTAAAATTTTGCGGCGGAAATGAAAAGAATAAGTTTAATGGGAGCATCCTTTCTACTGAGATGGATTAATCTCTTCCGAAAACTATACTAAGAAGAGGAAGCAGATCTTCTGAGAGGTAGTTAACTGAAGGAGCTAAGTACAAAGTAGTATGATATATCCGAAAACCATTAAGCAAGAAACCTAACGAGGTGAATAAGTGAAAACATCTGAAGTGCTTAGTCCAAAAATTACCTTCAGCACCGGCAAGTGGGTGCGCATCGTGATCTTCCGTCGACTGAGTCCCCACTACCTGTTCCGTTATTCCGTGACCTGCCTCACCACCAGCTGCAGTTGCATAAGTCATACAGTAAGACCAGCGCAGTTACTTTGAAGCACAGAATTGTAAGATTTTTCTCAGTGTCAACTACGTAATATAACTTTTGAGATCTATAAGTACTTTCACGGGATATTCTTACCAACGAAATATAGTCGGTGGAAGGTTTAACCACCACATCTACCTTCATCAATCGAACGCATCACGTATGGTAGGCGATAGCCTTGTAATGAGTTACTTTGCTATATATGCTTGCTGCTATCATGGGAACTTCATAAATCTCATTTTTACAAGTACATAGGATACACAGCTCACAAATTTCCAAAATGATGCGTAACCCTAGCAGAGGGAGGATAAATGTGGAGGAGGAGACTGAAAGAGAGACAAATACTCATAGAATCTCTCATTATTTCCAAAAGCAGAAGATAAGCCGAGAAAAGTTTCTAAGAAGATCAGCGCATCTTCGAGAACATGCTTTTTGGTGATTTCTAGATCGTTCCTATAACTTCAGTGACCGGCAAGGTTGGAAAAAGCTATTTGCAATCCCGACGGCCTAAAGAAAGAATGCTCGATCACAATAATGCCATGGTTCACCTGCAGCTGTGATGCCACCTTCGCCCTGTGATGTTGCTTTCACGCCTGCTTGCTCGGCGCCACTCTCCAGCGGGGCTACCGCCGAGGTTGGAACAATTTCGATCTTCTTCTCGCCTTTGGTCTCGCTGTCTGGAACAGAAGCGCATGCAAAAAGAGAGAAATTTAAGTATTTGCACAAGAACAGTCAATTATTATCAGCCCACTGTTCTTTAAATACGGAGTTTGAACTTTTGCATTCCAGAATTATATGCGCAACCCCGTTGATTGTTGCATTGTTTCAATAAAAGCAAACATCATGGGCGAATTCTATAGATGGCACGTGCCAAACGAGGAATTTTCAGTTTTTACGAAATGAATCAACGATTAATGCCGACTTTAGCATGAGATCACATCCCCGTCACTAGATATGTCTGTCTTTACAGTCCATTTAAATAATATCAATTTTGAGGAAAGAAGTGTTATTTCAATGCATTTTATATTCTCCGTCTTATTTCTTCATCATCTGAATCGGTGTTCAACGATCTCTGTGGTGCATATCCGAACGAACTGAAGCAACCACATGCAACCTGGCGAAATCTCGCTCGTTTACCTGATGTGAAATCGCTCGTGAACAAATTGTTTACTGATGTACTGCGATGGTAAACAACATACTTGAAGTACTAATTATTTAACGTTCGTAATGAGCAGCAATGCAGGTCACGCACAAAACCTAGTCAGTTAAACGAATTAAAGACGTCATGCATACATAGCCCTTATGATGTTTTTGTTTTAAAAGAGATTATCGATATAAACACGACATCGCATTTGCAATTTCTTTTACGTGCAGGTGATAACGTGTGGGACGAAGTGCGAAAAATCACTTCGTTAAAGGCTGTCCTCTCTTCTCTTCACTTCCTAATGTCCTTCATTTTTTAGGACGGTTCAGTTTATCACATAGAAACTCGTATACAGCTTATTGTTTGTCCGTGCAACAAAGCTGCAAAGAAGACTGCCATATAAGGCACAAATTCATAAAATTTTGGAGCATTCACTTTTACCTGCTATAATTTCACTGGCAGGTCGCTGTTCACTGGCTTTATCAGATTCGCTCTTTCCTGGCACTTCCACTTGCTGCTTTACTTCAAGCACTTCTTTCGCTGCAAATAATAGGAAAGTCGCTATCTTTCAATACATATTTCCTTTCCTCCCCATAAATTTCCCAATCAATTGGAAGATGTTTACAGCAAATAACTTAATTCCCGAATAAAACTGGGCTATTAGCCTCTAACATAAGATAGAAATTCAAATGAAAATTTCATGATCTCACGTTACTGACATCAACCCATACATCCATGGAGTTTGGAAGATGAGGACAGCACTGATTTAAAAGGACCTTATCCCACAACGCCAGAAGTTTAGAACATCTATTTGGAACAACCACTGTTCAAAAACTAATGCCAACTGCACATTTGCTCATCAGCATAGTTCAACAGTGGTAACAGTGGTAAAAGCATTCTGAACAAACCATCCTACCTTTAAACTAATATTATTCCCTCATCCGTTACAATATCACAAATCGGTTTCGATATGTGCTATATCTCAGGAAATCAAGGAATATCACTTGAAATTAGTGGAGCATTCAACAAGACCAACAGACACGAAATATCACGAAAAAATGGGCAGTGATGTTGGATGAACCTTGTTGAGGAGTCTCTGTTGCTGCAGTCGTTGTGGCCGCAGTGGTCGCCAACACCTGAGGCTGTATCACAGCAGTGGTCGCCGTTACTGCTGCATCTGAAGTTGTCTTATTTGCATCAACATTTAACTTTGGACATCTGCCCTCATAAAGCCTATCTTTACAGCTATTTGTTGAAAATCGCCTCAAGAACCCTTATATCATATGAATAATCACTCTCTTTTTTCTCACTTCTTCATCGCATATTAAAATTTGACATTTTTGTCACACATTGTTGTTATATCCCACAAAAATCGTGAAAGGGTCAAAGATAACTGCTGCTCATTCACTCTGTCCTAGAAATCGCGAAAGGTTCATGGCATCGCAGTGTTACAGGTTAAAAATAGAAAAACGCATGCGATTCTACTGGCGAGGGCGGAAGCAATCACCAATTTAGCAGTTGATAGATCTGCCGCGCGATAAAAAATTACACAGGCAACCGATAATAAACGCGAGTACGAACCACCAATTAGAATGCAGCGAACTCTACCTTCTGCAGCGGTCGTCGTAGCTGTAGCGACAGGGGATGTGTCGTGACCACGTTCCCGTCCGCGGTAGTAGCTACCTGTACAGGCTTCGAGGTATCTCCCGCTACCACTGCGCTTGCCGTTCCTGCAATTTTTCAGCTATGAGCTAAGAGAGTAACCAAGTGGGGATGAGGGTGAAGCAGCTATCCTCTCATTTTCCAAGAATTCCGAAGGATGTTTATTGGCGTAAATTTCGTGGCTATTCTCGGCGACTGGCTTGTCGGACGTCTTCTGGGTTAACACATCTTTAATTTTTTCCCGGCTAATTCCTTGCTATAAATCTTCTCGAACTGAACAAAACATATAGGAAATCAATCTGTGAAGGCAGTTGAAACATTAGCTTAAAAGAGACAAATTTTAAGGCAACAAGTTGATAAGTATCAACGACAAGTTCATCAAATTGTCACAATTTACGGAATATTCCAAAATGCGGCAAATTCGCATTCAATGAACGCTGCAATAATTCGTCCGCTTGATGTAAAAATTAGAAAGCGAATAGATGCATTAATCATGAAAAGTAAAAATGTTTTTTTTTGTTCTTAGGCGAGAAACTTTTCCTGCTTGCTGTTTTAACGATTTTTCTAAAATCCATTTTATCGACTTTATCCAATTTCTACTCGCTTTGGCTATGAGCAATTTTTTTCCCTTCGAATTTCCATATTTTTTTTCGTTGGAAAATATATGGCTAAATAGTGAGGAAATATTGCGAAAATATTCATATAAGATAACCTTTTTCGCAGATGTATAAAACTCAAGACTGATAATATGACTTCGACAATGACTTCGGGAGCATAAATACTAGCTGACCGATATTTCGCTATTAATTCAAGAATTTTGAAGCTACAACTTAATATTCATAAATTTGAGCAAAATTTTTGCAGTCTAATTTTTGCAATTTAAAAATAAGACTTCCCATTTGCTTAAATAACAATTTAATTGCAAGTTTGGAGAAATATTTTTGTCCGCGATCTCACTTCCACAAATATTTCGCTATGACGATGCCATCGATGTCGTACAAAATAACGAAACTAACTAACCGCTTGCTCGCTGAGCTTGTGCTGCTTGTGCTGCTTGAAGTGCTTGTAGCCCAAGCAATTGAAGACCATCAAGATGCACATGTACCGTGATAGCTGCAAACAAAAAACTAAGTTTCCACACATAAACTTGCTTGTCCTTGTAAACTTCAAGAAATTCCTCTCCTCTCCTATCACCTCGGTATGCAAGAAATGAGAAGACAAATACATAAACTGATTATGCTTGTATCTTAGGATAACTGGTCCACAATAAGACAAATATTATGCGTGCATTGAAAGGTGATGCAGCCCTAATTGCAGCATTTCATCCATTCCAATGCGAAATCAACTGCTCCCTTTTGTTCTTTTGCACTCGAGGTCAGTTATTCAACAAATCCGCTATTATCGAAAAAACTTTTCGTGTTTTGCCTCTTTTGCCATACAGGAAGCTTTTGTAGTGCACAAGCGTCCAGCTGTTCTGGCTCGCAACTAGTCTTCCAACTTACTACTTATATTTACAAGGACAGGGCAGTAAATGAGCGAAGTCCCTCCTTAATTCAATGCTGGACAGCGATAACACCCAACAGCTACTCAAAATACCTTGTGGAGCACCAGCTTGTTGCAAAGGAACTGTTGCAACGAGGACGTCACGCAACGCTTGGTCAGCTGCCGGTTGGCCGCTCACTCTGACTTCTTGAATATGCTCTGCGGTTACGGCTGGCGGAGTTGTTACTTGCACAGATCTCTCAACCTCAGCTTTAAGTTTATCCTTTTCTTCGCCCTTGGGCTGCTGCACCGCCTTCGCATCTGTCAAGGACGTCTCTGCAACGGCAATAAACTGCTGCAAAATTGGATGCAATATCAATTTATCGCTTTTGACCGAGCTGTACAGCTCGAATACCTCTTTCTGATATTTAATTGCTCACAATATAACCACCCACCCGCTATTTTATATTATATCATAGCCCTAATATATATTATACGCCTTGTCCCCTCTGACTGAACAGTGCAAATAATCCGATTCGGCGGCGTTTATAATTTATAAATTTTCGGTAGTAATTAAGAATATTTGGGACAGAATACTCATTCTCCTATGATGAAACGAATCTCCACTTGAATTTCGTACTTTTCACTATGCTAATTGCTTTTTTTTGGATGAACTTTAACTGTATAACTGTATAAATGTTTTCGATGAACTCAACTCTCGTTGATATCTGAAAGATGGTGCTTTTATTCTCTCAAACTTCAGCTGGCTAATCAAGCAGTCGGTAGTGTTGTTGAATGCCAAGTACCTGCACTCAGATGCGCTATCAAAAAAGGATTTGCTTTGAAAGCCGTTTATTAAGTTCGATATTGATATTATTCTCAAACTGCCAAAAAAATGGTTTTATTCTCATTCAATCTCTACTCACTGCAAGGTGCTAAAATCAGATTGTATTACTGAGTTTATTCAAATTCTAGATTCATTTCACTGTGTTCACCTTAGATGAATAAGAATACCAGTGGAATTCTCGAAATACGACCTATTTCCGAGATAAGAAAATACTGCAAAATTCTAGCCGAAAAATCTTTATGCTATTGAAGCAATCATCCATAACGGAAGAAATATAGTTAAAAATTTGTGAAAAGTGTACAAGACTTATGAGTAAATAGAAATTTTGCTGGATATTTTATACATTTCTCTTCGTAATATATGAGAATAACTTGTAAGCACAAATATTCCCTAATCATTCTCTTCAGCGATCGCATTGAAATGCAAATATTTCAATTGTAAACACACCTCACACCCGTGCATTCTTTTTTCTGAGCATATATTCACTAATTATTCTAGAATTAAATGCTCTAATGAGAGATATTTCCACGCACAACTCCCAGCACATATCGAAATGATTTTAAAAAATTTAAACCAAAGTGCTAAAATGAGTTATTCCCTCACCTTTCACTGCAGTCTGTTCCTTGGTGATGACCGTTTTCGATGTTTTTGTTCGCGGTGATACTGAAAGAATAAAGTTCACTCATGAAGAAACAATCTTCAATATGTGTTGCATCTGTGGCCGCCTCAGATATCGCCAGGGGCACCATAAGAGCACATAAGTCGATCAATGGCATTATGTGAAGAACAATGAATGAAAATCGACTATACGAGTAAAAATGATCACTGCAATGTTAGATCACAAGTAGATATCTTGGACTGGACCTTCAGCGCCATACCCAACAGTATGAAAATAAGAGAAATGAGGAGATGCAATATCTTTAAATGATGAAGCAACCTGTCTAATTTATATGCCGTCTCCAACCATCATCAGATTAAAGTTGTGCACTATTGCCAACTAGATTAAATCTCCAACTGGCAGCTGGAAGTATATAGCGGTAGCAAGTCATTACGCTTCCAGATATCCATATCTGCTTATCCATCCGGCAACTGAAGCTCCAAACCCAGTGCTCATAACCGAAGTCACCTCTGCTTGCAGAGCATTACAGCAGAGTACGATATAAACAACGTAACTCATATATGACAGAATATACGATATCATGCTCGCTTAATGCACGTATGACACACGCAACACAAAAACACCGGTGCGTAATGCGTAACACGCATTAAAACTAAAATAACAGATTTGTGAAATACTTCGTCCCATGGAATTAGGACGTGAACTGTTTTCATTGAAGGCTGTCGAATCGCCATTGATTCCGACAGTTAGACTGAAGCGACCGATGGAATTCGATAACAACCAGCAGCTTTCCGGAATGCAAGCTTAGAGACCACAAAGGATGCTTCGAAATCAGCGATAACCAGTCGCCGGCGGCTATTAAACAGCACTAGTGCACTCAAAAAAGTAAACAATCAGCACTGGATACTCTCCTTATCGTTAAAAACAATGGTGCAAAGAAAAAAAGAAGAGATGGTTGAGGACAAACCTTTCGATGGCACTTGCGCTACCGGCGAACGCTTGATTTTAGAGGCTGAAATGCTTTTGAGCGCATGAGGCGTAGTGCTCATTTGAATAAATGATGCGCTTATAAGAATTTAACAATCGTATTGCAAGAAGTAACCATTTTGAGTAAAAGCAACCCCCGGCATGCCCGAAAAGATTTTTGAAAACATTCCATCATACCTAAGATATTCCGACTCTCTACATAGATGTTTGAACGTTTTATGTACATTTTCCTCTAGTATAACGTTCCGTTATTTGTATGAGCCATATTTAAACATTTCAGCAAATAAGCAGTAAAATAATAGAACTAAAAGAAAGCCAATGAAAAGTCATACGTGAATAAAAGCCCTCTTGAAACCTAGATGGATCACTCTTTCAATGTGCAGGAAGGAAACATAGCAGCTTCAATTCCAAAAAAACGGCAATTGTCCGCAAAATGAGGCATGCCAACACCTGCCAACCATCCTCCCAGGTTTCTATTGTTCGGTTAGCAGAGGAAAGCAATGACACCATGTTTTAGAGATTGTATCAACAAGACCATAAATAGGCCATATAGTGCTTCCCGGAACGAAGAGCCGTCCAATGCTTTAAATGAATTGCTTTAAATGCTTGAGAATGCTGAGAATGTCTCCATGGTACTACGGCAGATATTAAACGAACATAGTCGTTTCATTTTGCAGATATGTAAGATGAGCCTTTAAATAGTGATCTTCAACGGAATGACTTATACTAGTAAGAGGTTACCTTAGGGAACCTCCCAAATTCAAACAGACAACAACTGGTCGTCTATTAGAATTCGAGAACAGATTCATGGTGCAATGCAATCGCCGGGCTTATCTTCATAAAAATGCATCTTTGATCACATAGAACCTCAAAAATAAGAAAACTTTTGGCTCTTGCAATGCTATTTGCATTTATTCTCCTTACTTTCCTCCACGACAGGCGCTAAACGTCCTTTCAAAATATCCTTCAAAGAAACGCAAAAAGACTCTTTTATCTACTGCACCTATCTATAAATTTTTTGGCTATATCTTTGCATCTGAACTTCTTGAATAGATATGTTAATGGCAAGCGTGAAATATAAACGATAAGCATAGCATTGGCATACTTTTTTGCGTACTCGATTGTTGAGATGCTTTTGAACTTGTGCTGATACTGCCAGTCAACGATTTCGCTCCAACTGACGATTTGCTTGGCAATTCTGCAAACAACATCCGATGTATTCATTACAAGGATTAGAAAAGCGATTTCAGCCCCGTTACACAGAAGAGGAGTGTACCGTTGCACGATCACATGGAAGTTATAAAAACTTTCTCCGCAACGTTGGAAATTCTCTAAATTGCGAAAAATTTTCAACTTCTACGGCCAATAAAACGATCTGCAAGTTGCATAGTTTAGATTGTGACTGTACAAAAAATACAACTCCGGCATAGCGTGCATATTCGATAATCAAGTGAAACTCACTTTTCGCTTTCGTTTTTTTTCCGCTTTTTTCTTTTCTTCAGCTTTTTTCAACTCCTCAACCTTTTTCCGTTCTTCAGCTCTTCTTTGTTCTGCGGCTCTTTCTTCTTCTCGACTTTTTCTCTTCTGCAGCCTTTCTTTGCTCTTCGCTCTCTTCTCTTCTGCAGCCTTTTTCTGCTCTTCAACTTTCTTCTCTCTTCCGCAGCTTTCTCTTCTGCAGCTTTTCTTTCTCCTCGCTCTCTCTCTGCAGCTTTTTCTGCTCTTCAACTTTCTTCTCTTCTGCTTTCTGCAGCTTTTCTGCTCTCAACTTCTTCTTCTCTTCCGCAGCTTTCTTTGCTCCTCGGCTCTCCTCTCTTCTGCAGCCTTTTTCTGCTCTTCTCAGCTTTCTTCTCTTCCGCAGCCTTTCTTTGCTCCTCGCTCTCTTCTCTTCTTCAGCCTTCTTCTGCTCTTCAACTTTCTTCTTCTCTTCCGCAGCTTCTCTTCTGCAGCCTTTCTTTGCTCTTCGGCTCTCTTCTCTTCTGCAGCCTTTTCTGCTCTTCAACTTTCTTCTTCTCTTCCGCAGCTTTCTCTTCTGCAGCCTTTCTTTGCTCTTCGGCTCTCTTCTCTTCTGCAGCCTTTTTCTGCTCTTCAACTTTCTTCTCTTCTGCAGCTTTTTTCGCTTCCGCAACCTCTTCCTGTTCGGCGGCCTTTTTCTCCACTGTATCTTTTCTCTTTCCCTTGAGTTGTTTCATATCCTCAGGTTTTTTCAATTTCTCGGCATCTTTCACTTTTCCGGTTCTTTTCGTTGAACTAGTTGAAAACCTAAAACTACATCTATAACACAACCGCACAAGAACTTTTTGAAAAGACTGAAATGCTCGAACCCAATGGAATACAACAATATTTGCAAACTCATACTTTATACACGAACGTCCTCTTTTTTTGCTTTTTTGTTTGCAGAAGATGGGTGATTTAAAAGAACGTTGGACAACTTATTGTATAGATCACCTCATAGCAACGTCAATTAGCTCTTAAGAGACTCAACTTTTTGTTAAGTAGAATAAGAATCACCTTGTTATATGTTATGAGTAGGTGAACGAATTAGAAGTAGAGAGCTTACAAGTAGGACTTTCGTACAGCTTCAACACCTCAGCTTCGATCCTCTCATCTTCCTGCTTACTCTGAATAGAAACAATAGAGGTTTGAAAAATTAATGATAGATCGGACGATAACATCATTGCTTGGTTCTAGTATTTCTAGTCACTCTTGCCTCTTGCAAATCAGCAATAACGACGAGGAATCCCATCCTCGTCGACTCTCTCGTGGGATGATTCATCCTTACCCTTGCTATCCTCCACTCACACCGCAACCTTTCCTCTCCCTAATACAACGCTCGCTCGTTTGCAACATATCGTTGCTTTTCATCCACTCTATTTTGCCAGCTCTTCATAATAACACCACACATCCATCCATGCACACCCAGTCCACGCACTATGCAAACTAAATTTCAAATTTCTAACTTTCTTCTCGGAAGGAAACGATGAGCGGAACTAAAACGTTTCTTAACATCATGGCAAGAAACAGAGAGTCCGAGAGTCCTTCTTCCTCGCCCATCCGATATCTTCCTTCTCGCATCCTTCTCCCAAATCCCTTCCTTCCATCCAAACCCACAAATGATAACCAAAAATAGCATTTAGAAACTGAAGCAAGAAGCAATTTTGAAATGAACTGAACAATTTAGTAGTTTTCAAGATCGTTTCACATTTCAATCACTACACTTTTCCCAACAATTCCAGTGAATAGACAACGACAACGTGATATGGGTTTTGCTTGGTTCGATTTTATATTATAAAACAAATTTTTGCATCCAATTTTCCGACTATAAAGGACCGCATGATTCCTTATTATCCGCCAATGCAAGACTGGATTGGAATTTAATAGTGGAAGACTAGAATGAACTGAAAGGAGGTCATCAGCAACCACTGAAGCAGAACAGCGGACGATGTCCTCAAGCGAAAGAGCGAATTATTCGATGAACTAATCGGCACAATCGAGCACTGTGCTCATGACACTTCTGAGAGCGAAGTGGAAGAGGGATTGTGTTAACTGTGATGGAGAGGACATGCAGTAGCGGAAGCGAAGGAAAAAAATCCTCCGAATTCCGAATAAGCAATGTTCTAATAACCCGCAAACAAAAAAGATTTTTCGATAGCATAGTTTGTTTGCTAAGTAAACAAATAAGTAAATAAATAAAACAATAAATAAAAATAAATAAATAAATAAATAAATAAATAGGTGTTGATGATTTTCACTACTAAAACCGATATTGGTAAATTCTGACCGTTTGATTACTAAGAAAGACAGCGATAAAAACAAGATTGATAATTTTGATAACTCGTTTTTCCCCTCATTTAGTTTTGCTATATTAATGGAGAAATTGCAACGCAGCTGGCATAAAATGGAACCCAACGAGAACATAAAGGCATAGATTGAGCGACTGCTCTTCCATTATGCAATTTGAGTGAAATTATAGATGGAGATGAGGCAGATCAGAGCATCAACCTTTCCCTCTTATCACCGCGCCTCTCTCAGCTCTTTCAAATCCGGCTCTTCTGAGATTCTTTGTGATAAGAAAAGCTGCCTCTGGAAAATTGCTCTCCTAATTTGTATTTAAAACATTTGCGCCTCAAAAGAGAATCCAGAAATTCTGACGGAAAAGTGCAATTATTTTAAGCACTTACTACTGTCTTCGTCCATTCTTGACCTTCCTCAGAGACGAATTTGCCGTTTGCTGCAGTCTCGGGCAATGCTTTCGGTTTGCCTTCGACGACTGAAAAGACACTGTCCCATTGAGGATGTTTCTCTTGCTTATTGCTGTCTGCTTGCAAGTTTATTTGCATCACAATGCGATGTTCTGATTGCGTTCTATACCTTTGAGAGTTTTTTAATTGGAGGGAGGGGGGGGGGGGGGGGGGGGGGGGGGTGGGGAGAGAGAGTGAGGTAATCGGAAATCTTGCTATACCTCCAATTCATCCCTTCTCACGTCAAGTGGAACCATACCTCTCCTATCAAAATTCACTCCCTGCGCATTGTTTTAATGGCTCGACCTTCAGCGTTTCAACGTTCGCCATAAACTTCTGCATAATCGTCAAGCTTTCAAACGCAGGAGAGAGAGAAAAGTGATATTGCGTACTTCTCCTTTGAATTCAAATGCTGCGTCCTCCAGAGGTTACTACGACTCGTCCTTGTCGTAATATGTGTCGAAGAGCAGAAATATCGGTGATGAGGACAGGTATCAAGAACCTTCGACAGGACAGGATAATAAAAGGCGAAAAAGAAAAGACAAAACGAAAAGAAAGTACGTAATTAAACTGCTTGGCGATTCAACTTTTCGTTTAAAGTATTGGGTCCATTTGCGGGTAAAACATGCACCAGTCATTAATGCTGATAACCAATGGGCGATGGCTCACCAGATATTTTGAGTTTCAAATTACCGATCTTCGACCCCTTTATAAACGGTTGACGTGGATCGTATCCCGATGGCGCGACGATATACTGTATCACGAGGTAATCGTGAGTAATTTTTCCAGCCTGCAAAACAAACTACCGTTTTCACTCTAATATAAACCCTTAAAGCGTTTTTGATCAACGACCCCTGTCTCGAGAGGTCTGATATTCCAAACCGTTCATCTACTATCCTAGAGAAAAACATTGAGGTCCCAGATGATACTATGCGGTATCAGAGTCATTCAGTATAACATACTTTGACGCATGATAATATTTAAATGCATGTCCTGAAACGTCGCAAAATTATGACCACTTGGTTTTCTACCAAAGCGTTCCCTGTTGCGACACGTTAAGGAAAAAACATACAAATTTTCGAACGAGCTAATGGCATCACTTTTGTTCTCTTATGATACAAAACTCAGAGTTCAGAAAGTATAAAATTCAGGGAGTTTTGAATATTTTATGCAGAAGTGCATCTTAACTCTTCAAGAAATATAGTGGAATAATTGCAGAAGGTACCTTACGAGTAAAGACGAGTTCACGAGTCGTACCAGGTTGAATAAAACCGATTACTGGTGATACCTGAACTCTTGTAAAATCATAACGGAAGGAAAGGCTGACGAGTAATGAGTTGATAAAGATTAGATAGTAGAATTCAATCGTCTTTAAACTGTGTTTAGAAGTTTTAATTGCCAAGTTTGAAATGCCCAGGTGAAATCGCCGTATAAAACGGCGTCATCATCGTATTTTTCTTCTCACTCAACGAATAACAATAGTCTTCATAGCTTCAATTCTTGCAGAATACAGCGTTTAAAGACGCAACATGCATGTAAAAAAAAATTCCAAATAAAATCTCGAAAAGCTATAAACTTTGCACTTTAGAGCGGTCCTTTTAAACAAACATGAGGGCAGAAATTACTTTTCTCCTCCCATTCCCATCGAAATACAACTTAAGCATAGATGAGTACGTGAAAATGGAAGGGATTTGTCGGAGATCGGGCATCATATATACTTCATCTAGCACTAATTTGCAAAGAGGTCGCCACGAAGGATGCAAAAGTCATACAGAGATGAGGGAGGGGTGGAGGAGGGAGAGAGTAAGGTCATGTTGTTGAGCAGAATGAACTCACTGAAGAGATGTCATTTCTTCCTTAAAAAAAGGGTTTTCTTCGAGAGGAATGGTTAGCAAATGGGCGATTGAATTTCGATTTGAGATTCGCTATACGAGTATATTATTTCTATGCAAACATCAATTGATATATTGATTATTTTGATTGAATCAAAGCATACCGAGTAGTACTTGAAATACTTCGGCTTAAGTTTCACTTTGAATGCCAGTCTTTTATCACCAACGCAGATTAGTCGGTAATTTGTTGTACCACCTGATTCGCTTACCTATAATCATTTTTGCCTAGAAAACTATCTCTCAAGATATGTGCCGAGAGTTGCTGTCACCAAGCGTGAAGAAAAGAGAGTTTAATTAGAGAAATCACCGTAACTTCATCAACTCGCCATAATCAGTGCACGTCAATATCACAACTAGATCCTTGGGCAATCCATCGGCATAACGACTATGCCGTGTCTGTCTGTGTACGTATGCATTCGAACAAATTTGCATATCCACTAAGATATCTGCTAAGTAACAACGCATTAAAATATTCAACATTTTTAGCTAGATGCCAACCGGCTGTTCATAAAAATTACCACCTTATTAGAATAAATTGTATGAGAGCTATATGTGCGCTCCAATTACTCGTCTCATTGTCACATCTATTCAACTCGTATCTTTGATAAAAATTCAAATTATGCGATCGCCCATTAGCCAGTCGATAATCAAAAATCTTTTGATATTTATGAATGCCGATTGATTAACGAAAATTCGCAATTGATCTATTTCGGTACACTCAGTGGGAATTCACCCCATCAATCGCTCGTTTCACTAAATATCCATTCGTCAAGCAATTGCTATGCGCCATTTTTGTGGAATACTTATAAATGGGTTAATAAATAAACTAATAATTAAACTATTGCAACGACGTGTAGCAATAGGTGATCGTGAAACGATTCTGCCCGATATTTTCAATTATGTTCTTCATCATCAATCCCTAAGATTGCAGAAATGATAAGACATCAGGTAATTCTAAACGGAAACCATGCAGCACGGTTCTCGCAAGTGATATATTTCACTCAAACTCATGCATTTGGAGTATATAATCATATCGTGCAAGACTGAACACGTACTTGTGCTCTATGACTGATTACTCTCACATGAACAAAGCCCTTCAGAGAATCTGATGGCGAACAGCGACCAAGCAAACGGACGCTCAAACATTTATATGAACGGTTTAACATCCAACACCTGAGCCTCAATTATCAACAACATGATAAATAAAACAATAAAAAGTGGATGATAA
>CM024170.1:12703370-12803054 GCA_013433145.1 Ascaris suum | reverse complement strand
CGGCAGAAATAACCATTTCAGCAATGAATTTCGAAGGAAATAAGAGACATTTTTTGAGACTGCTGTCACCAGTTCAAAGTACTTGCTTGGTAGGGGGTTCAAGTATTACATGAGCCCATCTCCTTTAATAGTTTTATCTTTTCCATGGCATTTTCCAGAATTATTTATTACTCATTTAACAATATTCTGCTATCGCAAATAATATTTTAGAATATTCACTTGACAGGATCCACTGCCATAAAATCCATAAATCCGTTCCACATGTGCACTACGAAATGCTGAAATTGGTGATAACTCAAATTTTTGAATAACGACCACAAAACAAGTTGAAGATTTCGCCTGCAAGATGCGCCTGGAAAAGCTTTTTCTAATGTTCTGCTTGTTCGATTCCCTATCGAATTGATAACTTTACTTGGCTAGCAAATCAAAAATTGTTTATTGCAATAAAATCAAACTTCTTTTTGAGAATACCACAAAATTTAATGAAGTTATTATGCATTCATGCTGGTTTGTATTGATAAGTTTAAATACTTGTTCTTTTATTACAAAATAAACAGGTCTTAGTAATGAAGTTGTAAAATTAGAATAGCTGGGGATGGGGATGAGAGACTTTGATGAATGAAGAAAAGATCAACAAGCTGCCAGAAATGTTCAAAAGATTTTAATTTCCACTCTAAATTGCAGTAATAACTGAGCAGAAACCAACTCAATCTCTAATACCTGGAAATAACGCAAGCGAAGCGTATAGAGCTGCATTATGATTCTTGTATCGATTCGTTTGAACAGCGCGCAAAAGGATGTGAGCCGGGGACTTCTTCATGATCCCTTGGTCTCCATATTTCAAGTCTTCTTATGATCGACGACGCCAACGACGCTGCTAATATAGCATCGGAACTATTGTGCTTGTCCTGCAATACGTAGAGTCTCCATCGTTGCCCATACCCTGCATGTACAAAATCCTCCACCTACGAGCATCTCCTCATGCAGGACATAATCGCAGATGTCCTGTAGGAAATCGCACTTGCAGGACAACATGTCCTGCATGAATGAAACCAGCAACAAGAACATGCGGAAAGCGATGTTCCTTTATCGTTCTTAAATGATTTGAGGATAAACATTCATTCCGCTCAAACTTTGAAGGCTTTGTTCTTGACAGTCTATTAATGCTAGTTTTATTCAGCTACTATCGACTTCCTCATCACTAAGAACAAAGACTTTGTCATGGATAGTATCACAAAGCAAAAACCAAAATGTCACTCCCAAGATATCGGGATTCGATTCCAAACCTAACAGCCGGGAAAATAAAAGTGCTGATTGAGGATACTGCTAGAATCACAACTCCAAAAACATTAAAAAAAGAGGAAGGAAGGAAAATTGATGGATCGGGGGGGGGGGGGGGGAGGAAGAGGTGCTATAAATTCTGCGAAACATACAAATTACTCTGCATTGCCGGTTCTCGCAATCATTCAACAAAACCTAAGAATCAACTATGTGGCAGAATTCGACACTCTTTCTCTGGATATACAAGTTCAGGTCACAGTCTACCAGCTAAATCATGGGTTAATGGATTTGCTGCTACTAGCTCAAGCAGGCCCAGATCGAAGTCAAGTTGCACCTATCCAGGTGTAGATAAATAATGTCGCTTCAACATCACTAAAATTTGCATCCCAAATCATATACAAACAACGCTATTAAGGAGACGAGAATAAAGCAAAAATCGTACCAGGACACGTCGCAAATCGCCTAATTCACCGTTTAATTTTGCAATATCACATCTCGTCCACATCACCGTTTCATAATCCAACGTTTCGCGTAAGATGCTCAACATCACCCATATATCACGAAACCTCTAAAAAGGCAATTTTTGCAGCAGAAAGACACATTCATTGCACAGCATTTTATGCCGACGAGACGACATAATACCAACTTCAGACAGAGAACAACAAACGGAAGACAACTTAAGGCAACTGTTACAGTGGAATAGATGAACGAGAGACTTTGCCTCTTCTTTTGCACATTTCGCTTTAGAGCATTACGTCTTTATAATCCCTTCAATCTAGGATGGCTCCCGTTACGGCGAATATACCATGCAGTCAGAGAGAAGTGCGAAAGAAACAAGTACACAAAAACATTCATCGTTCAATACTTCGTCTTGACGTTAAATCGTCTTCTCTCCAAGCATTTTATTGGATTATGGAGGGTAGTGGTTACACCCCTTCTCTTTAGCTAGTTACTCCTGATGTATGACGATGAAAAACGTTAGACACTTCAGCGTGCGGCAACGAATCGAAGAGTTTCTTTGCTCGGAGAAATGATGCTGTAAAAAAACCCAAATGGAGACATATTTCTCTCCTTGCATCTACATCGATCCAGGTTAAGCCCACCTGTAAAGTATGATACGACTGTATATCACTATGGGGTGATGTTCGCCTGTCTATGATACAGTACAGAAGAAGGGCACTCTTAGAGACAAATACGAACGCACCTTACTTGACATGCAAGTCCTGAATTCTGACCGACCTCAAGGAAGCTCTATTTACTTACATGGCGAAAAGTATGGATGAAATGGCTGAAGAGGGAAACAACTGCTTCGAAATGCTGTGTGTGCGAGGCGTCACAGCTCGACGGGTCCATATCGGCTCGTTCAGTGAGGTGTACAAGCAGTCGCCTCAAACAAATCAGTTTGCACGAAGACACTTGAGCACATGCTGATAATGCTTGAGTCGCCACGCAAATACCATCAAGACTTCCATCCAGAAACTGAAAATGACCCTCTTTCAGAATGCGCTTTTTTCCACAGACATAGAACAGCGTTTTACAGAGGCAATGATGCTAAAATCGCTCCCATCGAGAAACACTTCGCTTAGACAGAATCCGCGAGAAGGCACTAGTGGATGGATGAGCGAAAGAATCGAAATTCGAGTCAAATCTGAGTGCTGTTTCTTAAAAACACCTTATAGGTCAACAAACGACAATGCTTTCAAAGCTGCAAGCAATGCACCTCAACTATTTCCTCACTTCTCCAACAATTTTGTGACATCCCATATGTTTAATGAAGATTAAGCATGAAAACGAAAATTCCGAAACATGAAAAACAACTCAACATGTCACTAATATCGGTCAAAGAATAAACACTCTCGGTTACAAGCAGCGTTCCATCGACCAATATTGCTGCCAGCTGATCGACTTCAATAACCACCCTCTTCGTTGGCAATGCGGCAATATTGCAGGTAATCCCCGCTGTCTACCGCCGACAGGGCCATCTCTTGATCAGTATATGAATGCCACAGCATCCTAATGTGACAATATTCAAAAATACATCGCTGTATTGCAAAAAAAAAACCCAACATCGAAGAAAACCCAACACCAACAGCGACATATGTTACCTTCCAATGTTTAAATGAAATTTTATCGCACACGATAATAACAGGTCACATTTTAACCAAAACATACAATGCGAAGATTTACTTGTTATTTAAAAAAAAAACAACGAAAAATTACCTGGAATATACTCGAAAATTCGAAAAAAATTGCCTTTTTACGACCAACAGAGATCGGCGCAAATACCTCAAAAAAGAAAGAAGATGTGCTTGCATAGAATATCCGACAACTCAATTCACATCATATGGAACAGAAACGCTCAAAAGAAGATGATTAAATCACAGATTGCGATGATGCATGATTCCCTAAGATGAAATTTTTAAGGCGACATTATTCAGAGGTATGCAATGCTGGCGTTACCCTTTCCCATCATATCATTGATTATTCACATGAAATGAATGCAGAAAGTTTTTTCTGCATTCCATTCACTAATCGAAAACTCTAAATCCCCATCAATACGGAAAGTTGTGCGAAAACTTGCGAATGCTACCGTTAATATATAACTACCTCTTTACATAGAAGAACATCTAATGACGCTATAACAATCAAAGACTAAATTAATGAACTATTTAATTTCTTATACTTCATCGAAACTCATTTTTTCATCGACTAGCACAGACGAGTATAAACTATGAAAAGCACTTACATTATTCAACGCTTTTGCAATGCAATTCCAAATTTCAGCATCCGAGAACTCATCAACTGCAATTTTAATAATAGCGAATAAGAGGAATGCCAATTCGAGATTCGTAAATTCGGTGAAATTCCACGAAGACATCAGCTCTAGTACAAGCCTCACCTGGAGAAAAACAAACCTCACCTGCATAAAATTAAGCCTCAGTTGCGTAAAATCGATAAAATCAACTCATCATAAAAATTTACACTACTATTCGTGCAGCTTATCTCAACTCACGTAATGCTTTCGTTTGGGGTTGATGATAAAACTAGTCTCATCCTTTCATAAAGACGGCATCTTTCCCCACCTTAGACTTATTGAAGAATGTAGACATATCTAAGGGAACCAATAACCAGAGGAAAGAAGAAGGATTCGCAGGTAGCGCAACTCCTGCAGCGTAAAGCAGCTGAGATCACTTTTTGGAACTGAACTCTTTAAATGTCCCACAATTCATCGCGCAGGTAAATAGCAAACACCTGCAGAATTGCCTCTGAATGAGGTGCACCTTTGAACCATCAGCAAACACCTTCCACAAACAGCTAGAGCCATCATATTAATAATTAACGTCTAAACGATTTGCAAATAAAAGTAATACAGATTATAAGTGCACTGAACCATCGTTTGGAAATGAAGTGCATGAACTGAAACTCTGTCTGAGCACAGCTTTCATCAAGGGTCAACACTACATCTTCCGGTCTCAGTTGAGTTTACTTAGGAATTTTCAATTCAATTCATTCGTTCACCTTTATTTGCTACTTACAACACATCTATTAAGCGCATCATCTATTCGACGGTTATGAATATGATCAATTAAAGATACAATTAAAGGCAAATAAAATAACGCCAACATAAATTCATTACCCTTTGAGTGCAAATTTCTCGTAGTTTTGCAACATCAACAGATGCGAGAGCAGCAACAATGAGTCGCTGATCGCGATATTGCTCGGCGAGTGGTGCAATTTCACCAGGTGGCAAAAGGACCGATAATGGGCATGCGGATGCATACGACAACATCGCCAACAGCTTATCGAAAGTCATACTCGTCACCTCTTCGTTATTTGATTGAGCCGACTGGCGAAAAGATAATTCGTACAATCGAACACCATCAGCAGTAGTGCAACCTGCGCATAATAACGCTCTTTCTATGGAGGAATAATTGTCCGGTAATAAATGTATATCTTCCTCCTTTGATAAGAAACGAACTGCAAAATATATGAATATAACATTAAGTCAGCCAACGCAATTGACAACGACAACGTTAGTGGCATCACCGATGACCAGTATAGTTTGAACCACTCATATCGACCATTAGAAGAGAAAGAGCAGGAGAATATAAAAAATAGAATAGCTACGAGTCCACCTAAGATGGCTATCAACATCCTCCCCCTTCTTCAGAATTAAACAGAATTTATAAAGGATAAAGAACCCGGTTACCTATGAACACTACGACAATGATCAATGATGCCCTCAACTGCAAGAAATAAAACCTAGTAAAGGCTCATTATCGCCACACGTTGGTAAGCAAATTATATCCCACAGGTGACACTAATCTGTCGTCGTATAAAGACATACGAGGTATCATTGCACTTGAAGCGACGTTCGAGCTATCATGTTTAGGGCACGAATTTACAGTTGTTTATGAACTATTCAATAGGCTGCCATAACAAGCTCCACTCATTGTATACATGATAAGATAAGCTATACTAGATGAGATCTAACTAACCACTCATCATTTATCATTGATAGATGATAATCAGAGATTAAATAGTAAGCTAATCTCTCTCTCTCTCTCTCTCTCTCTCTCTCTCTCTCTAACATATCACCTCTACCAATAAACCAGTGAATTATGACGAGATAAGCCGAGGATGTCCATGACTAAGGAGAGATTAGAACGTATATAGTCTCATCCATTTAAATTCAAACTTATTCCCCCCAATTTTTCCAACAGTGATTTCCTGCAAACTTTTATGGGGGAAATTTACATAAGAAATATTTCGCGATATTTTAATTCGCCATTATTCCACTTAAATTTGCATATTCTAATAGCATTTCGTTCTTCGGTGCTAATTCATTTTACTATCGTTTAAAATGAATTAGCACGTGCCATAAACTAGATTCGCATCCGTTAAGAAAATCACAAATATGATCCGTAATACTGAGCATTTCTATTGTTGAATAAATTAAATTTAATAAGCAATGCCCCCCCCCCCCCCACTTTACCTATTATAAAAACATTTGTAGCTTGAATTTCTATGAAATTTACAGTTATTTTTGACACAGTTTTCGTATCTGTCGTTCTTCATCATATAATTTTCGATATTTGTCTAATTTACAGACGCATAAATCGCATTGGAATAGATTTCATTTACGGTCGTCGATTGAAATCCTTCATTTTTACTCTTTCAACGTTTACCATATCTATTTTAGTAAATCTTTTCAACTATTCACTATCAAAAGAAAGCCACTATAAAACGTTTAAGAAATCGGAATTCCAATTGCAAGAATATTCTCTCAATAAAAAAGAACAAGAAAAATCCCCCGATGAAAAACTTACCATTAGCATCGGTACATAATAAATGTGGACGGGTGAATTGTCCGTTAAAAACTTTCCCACTTTCACTAATCGAATTACAGCATAATTCCGATTGAACAATCAACCGTCTCGTTTCGGAATTATTCGGCGAAATACAATCCGATGACTCGAAATCACTAAAAAAAACAAACCATCTCAGGCAACATAATAATTTTCAGTTGTATAGAGCAGAATACGGATGGAATCCACTGAACGAATACGTTCCAACATTTCGATAACCTCATACCGGAGAACGAAAAATTACGAAGTTAGGTTGAATAAGCGCTAAAACAGGTGTTTTTGCACTTTCATATCGTATCTGATGTAAAATTGTGGAAAACGTTCGAGAATATTATCCTCGCATGAACTTTTGTAAATTATTTTTTTAGACCGTTTTCAACTCGAATTCGACCAAGACTTTTTAACCAGAAATTTCGGAGCATCGCAAGATGCAATTTGATCTCACTCTTTGCTATAAAATCATGAGGCGCTTTTATTGAAATATCTTCATGCCACTGAAACTATTTTACTCTTCACATAGGAAGATAAGCGAACAACTCATAAATATTAAAAAAGTTTGCAAAACTTGCTCTACAAACAGCGTTTCATAATTTTTGGTCCTTAGCGATTCGTATTTAGAAATATTATCTCTTTGAATCTAGAAGGCATAAAAAGTTCCCATATCTGAGAGGCACTTTGATTTATTAGATTCGAGAAGCCTCACTGTTTCAGTCTATCGTACATCTATCAGTTCTCCTCGATTAAACCCTCACATATGTCGAAGATTCCCGTTGCACAATCATGCAACCTTTCTCTTAAAGAGTTCTTGCAAAGCATATTATATCTATCCTGCCAGGAGTTTCGATGTGATGCTTTTCGAATGTTGCACATAGGTTTTCCCTCTTTTTCGCGTCATCACAAATGCAGTTAACTAAGCACCTTTAAATATGCAAATTTCTTTATTACATTTATATATTATATATAATTCCCACTTTTTCCCTCTTTCCCTCACTAAATATGCAAATTTATTACATTTATACATTTATATATTATATATAATTCCCACTGTCATGAGTAGTTCTTCATATTTTCCCATCAAGATGTGTCTTCTCCTAAATGAATTCGTCAATGAAATGGAATACGAAACAGGATTTCGACTGTTATTAATTTCGATATGCTCTCTCAGTAGCTTGTAAACTATGAGCATTAGTCTTCCATTCGAAATGCGTATGAGGAGCGCTACTCGTTCACCGCTCCAACCCCGACCTGATTTATTTACCCGACAATGCTCTAGGTGATTTTGCTCTTCTCTATGCAAAGTAGTGATTTACATTCTCCGCTTATTTCTGCACGCACTATGTGTTCTTATCCTCTAAGCGTTCCTGTTTCTTGTTAATTTTTATACAATAAGGGTGAAAACTTATCCTTCTGAATATACTTATAATCGTTGCATATCTCAGTTTGTTGGCCAACAACTCTTTTTTACTTCGATTGTTATAATATGCTTGACGTTCATCTTTGAAATTCGATGTACTAAATGAGGCAGCTTAAAATTTCACTTCTTTATATTCCAACCAATAAAATTTTGACGATCGTATGCTAAATATTCGATCCTCTATGAAAAAGTGGAAAATTAAGGCCTAAATTTAAATGGGCCACTAAGGCCTAAAGAAAATTAAGGCCTAAACTCAAATTGGCCATTAACGCCTGAAGAAAATTAAGGCCTAAACTCAAATTGGCCATTAACGCCTGAAGAAAATTAAGGCCTAAACTCAAAAAGTGCAAAATATTCGAGGCGCTAAACTCAAATGCAGAGAGGTAGACATGTTTGACCGACTGGCAAAAGAAAAACTTTGCTCGTTGGCTATTGCTGGATATATTTTGTGAGATTTATTATACATTAAAAAACATGACAAGCTCATTAGCTAATAAATTAATATCGATACTAACCGTTTATAGGATATAGACGGGGAGAGTGAACAATGCTCCGAATCAATTCCATTCTCCAAAAGAGGAATGATAAGTGGTGAAAAATTTGATAAAGACGATGAAGAATCACCATTATCGTATAACTCCGAACAATCATCATCCGATAATACCCGTTCCATATCCACCATATTTACAACTACAAAAAAAAAACCTTGACCTATACTCTTTAAAAAATTCTTTAAAAAACGCATTATCTATGTGTATTTAATATTGACATTCAAGTTTTTCAACTTCAATACTCAATACTTAACTCTCCAAACTTTCCAACTTTACAACTCGAAAACCTAACAGCAATTTCATATAAACGGATGATTCGCTTTTATTTTTCGCTTCTTCTCCGAATAACGTTGTGACTATGCATCGTTAACTTTATGACCGTACATGTATCTGTTTAGCGGCCATTAGCCCACATTAATTTCCACAATTTCTAGTCACTAAATCATTTAAAAAATATCGACCATCCGATGCTTGTTTCGAAGCATTTCAATAATCACCGTCATCGTTATAAGAGTTAGCAATCGGAATATAATATTCACAATTTTATTCATTTAAAGATATGCTCGTTTAAGCAATCACTAGAGTGATGATCGTTTTTCAGCATATCAATTAGCCAACTTATTTTAGCTGCTCTAACTTTTAACTTCGCTAAAGATTGAACGCTTGTTGAGAAGACTTTTGAGATGTTCTCGTTATGATTTCATTCCTTTGATAATCCATCTTCTGCCAACTTGTTGAAATTGCGCCTAATCTTCTCTAGCTTAAACTCCCAATAGATTCAACTTGCTTCTTCCATTTAAGAAACGAATATTGCAATTGACTAATTTTTTCACGAACATTATCTTTTTACGAGGTATTTCACTGTTATTCACGAAAATTCCCATAATTTAAGAAAAATTGCAAAGGTGAACTGAATAAGACATTGTTTATTATTATTACTCTTTGCAACGAACAATAATAAAGAGTACAGCTGGATATGATTTAAAATACTGGACAAATGCTTCAAGCAGCCAACCATCTACATATAACAGCTCTGTTAACGAATGCTCCATTATGAACAAATGAGTTCTTGTGACTTTGTGATCGCGATGAAATTTTTGCGTAACAAATTGTTTCGCTCACCGTTGTGTTGATCTTGACATGATCTCTCCCCCACATAGACTGGGATCTCCCCACGTCTTCGGGGCTGTAGCCGAAGATACAAATATATTGCATATTGCTTGCTAATGATGGTTTCTTATGGTGTTGTGCTTGTTGTTGCCCGTAACAAAACGAGCTTCGCCACTGCGATGGGCTTCTCAACAGACCAGAAACGGTCACAAGCTCCAATGCAATCCAACCAATGGTCACGGAAATTGCTTGCAATATAGTGATACTTGAAATGTTGCCGCAAGTGAAGTGTTGACCTTCTTCCCCTTTCATTTTTTCATTTCACCAAAGAAAAGACCATCTAAAGGATAATGATTTTTCATAGACGGCCGTTTTCACCAATATGTTAAGGGTCAGTACACAAACAGCCATGCTCGGAGGTCTAATTCCACAGATAGTCGTGTTTTACACAGGCAATCTCGCCTATGTACGTCATGATCGCATTCGCGTCTATAAATGTCGACGCTAAATGAAGTCAAAATAAACATCGGCTCATTGACGATCTACAAATAAAACAAATAAAGCGCTTTAATTTAGACATTAAAACAATAAAAATAAAGTTGGAAATCCACATAGTACAATTACCTGAGAGGACAGGTGTAATTCAAAAACTTTATTTCGTACATCAATAACATCATTATCTCAACAAGATCAGCAATATCTGCCAATAACCATTACGAAAATGAATTCACAAATATCTTTTCGTCAATAATATAAACATTAAAAGACACGAAAATGAGTGAACGATAAGAGCGGGGAAAAGAGGAGATGAAATTTATGACAGCTAAAACAATGAAACCAAAACATTTTTTAAAAATTCGTTATTTCAAATTACATTAGCAAATTTGAAACTTTCTAAGGGTATATACTCTTTACCCGACATCACAATAAGAGTATATCTTATTTTATTTCCTCTAAAAACCCCAACAAAGCAAATACTTCCCACAATTCAAATTCGACGCCGAATTTTCCCTCATCCTATAGGGAGAAAGGGCAATCACGACCTAGTCAATGATCCCTTCGTTTGGCCCTTATGCAATAATGCCATTTTGAAATTATTCACCTAGTTTCGGCTGCGGTCCCATCCTCTTAATATCCTATATATTTCCACCAGTGATGATCGTCAATGATAAAATACCGTTCCAAAGGGAATGTAACAACTCAAAACGTATTTATTGATAGAATGGAAGAAAAATAATCTGAGATCGATGCGCACGACATCTTTTTTTTTTTACAAACAACGCTCAACTAGAGATAACCAGCGAAATGAAAACAAAATAAAAGAACAATAACATTGACCTCCCATGAGAATAGCTTCTATTTCAATAGCTCATTTGATTCGTTTATGAGGCTAACACAACATAAGAGTCAATGCTACTGTCCACTGCCATCAGGAAGAAAAAAGCGTAGCATGATGAACGTAATAAAATATGTCTAAGACGCTATATGAGCAGAGTGGATAGAACTTTCGATCTTAGAGGCATTTCAGAGTTGGAATAATGAGGATAGAATGATAGAAACATGAAGGACAAAGGGGAGGAATAAACCGGAAGTTAATGAGCCTGAGGTATGCAACTAACGAGAAGAGTAAACGAAAATCCTCACATAAACACCTATTTCGGATGAATCAAGAATACAACTGTAATGAATAATTCGAAGCTAAATTTCTCCGATGAAAATTAAAAGAAACAACAATAAATAATAATAAAGGTATACAAAAATCTGAGATGGATTAAACAAACACCTCAATTCCATGCCTCAAATGTTTGATGCGCATAGGAAATATTTCTTATAAATACTCAATGAGGAAGCACATCGTTGAAGAATTAAAATTCCTTGACTAAGACTACTTCCTATTGCAGTTCTTAGTATACTTCATCCTTAGCTCATTCCCTTCTTTAACCTTCATAGAGTGTTGTCCTCTTTCCCTGATGACTATAACCGTCCAACGTCAACCCCTTTCAATGTGCGGATACACGATCATGGAAGTTTACGGTTACCTCCGATCTATGATGTTTTTCCTTAAAATGCTAGTCTATCGAAATCAATAAAAGAATTGTTCATGCACTGATGTGGTTACACGATTATAAAGAGGATTAAAGTCACTTGGATATAGAGGAAAAACCCCAATAAGCCAAGCATTAACCACTAAATGATGAATGCATAAACCATCAAGGATTTATTATGAGAAATATTCTGTAATCAATAAACAGTAATGCAAGAGCTTCCTTGATCAAGAATCATAATAAAGATTGTCTTTCTTCTTTCACGATCATCGAACCACTTTGATAGATCAGGAAAAACTGCTTGCCAATATTTCCTATTGTGCGACCGTTAGATTTGATAATAAAGCCTAAACATCAATTAGCATTCCTCAAAACTGAAAGAACTCTAGCTGCTTATTCTGCGCAAAATGCGCCCCACTATCATGCATAATGAAAATGTTTTCTTATCAGAAATTCATAATAAAAATATTATCAAATCCCTTTTGTTGCCGCAAAACGATAAATTCGATATCTTCAATTAGTGTATTATGCCTGGAGAAAAGAGAACGATGCTTCACAATTTATTACGCTTCACATTATAAGCTTATCTCTCTTATCTCTATCATCCTAAATACTTGTAATAAAGTCCTATAATATTCGAGAAAAGAACCTAAACAAGAAAACCTTCAAGAAGAGGTTGTCTTGTGATGTGCATCTCTCGCTTTAACGAGTGATTCGGAGACAAGCTTTTGCCGTGATGCGGCCAACTCGAAAAGTGTTCGAAGAGTGCCCTCGTCACCACAATAACCATGGATTGTCATCCGATATACTCGTGCATTATTGCCAATCACAATACTCGCACTACTCGTTAATAAATCAAACAAATCGGCAACCGGATCGCATAAAACTTTCGCCTGAAAACGCTATCGACCAACTGCTTTTGTATTTTTGTCTTTAATAATACAGAAATCAGCACACCTTATTTTCAGGTGCTCTGCAAAAAGATATTCGGTTCCTCGTTGCCTATCAACCCTTGTAGTTATCTCTATACCTATATGGTGCTATAGCTGAGCCCTACCCTTGCTAGTAGTGAATTATTTACATATGCAGCATAAAATACATGTGTGTGTACCTGTTTGGCAGTGCAACAAGATATAAAGTCCATGATATGGCAAATATACGGGTAAAAAGTTTCAATCACGTAGATTCAGTTAACAGAGACCGTAATGAACAAGTGTCTGTCAATAAATCTGCCATATTCCTCGACTAATTCCTATGCGAAGGGATGAAATTTTAGAGAAAGACGCAAATTAAAATAGTATCGATTGCTCTTCAAAACCACCAGGCCGGGTCTCATCCTAGGACCCAGTATCCTATTCAGAAATCACTAGCCGATGAAGAGGGAAAGATTTCGATTAGCTAAATGAAAACGTGCGCGTTATATACATATGGAACGATTTAATGAAGCAACAAGGTAAATAAATAAGGCAAAGCTATGATGCATTATTCAAAATCGAAGTAAAACATGAATTGCGATAGGCACTGCAAGGTAATAAAAGACCATGAAGATGCTCGATTCTCATTTCGATATTAATAGTCTTGAAGGCGTTATTAACAGAGCAAATAACTTGAAAAGAAGCCTCTCATTTACTTAGTGCGACTTTGGTATACTCTTTAGTGATCCGCAGCAATATATATATATATATATATATATATATATATATATATATATATATATATATATATATATATATATATATATATATATGTACAGACGAAAAGCAAAAGCAAACCCATCGATTAAAAGCCAACCTTATTTGGAATATGTGCATCGAGAACTATAAACGTGCTAAGAACTGGTAAATCAGCAAGGGAGATATGCTCAGACTGCTCGCTGAGTACCGCCTCGCTGATATTGACTGTGATATCTTCATCCAAATCAACGTTCACCTTCGGCAGTTGAAGATCAAGAAAGGCACCCGTCACACAAGTCACAAGCGTATCTAATAGGCATCCATCCAAGTTCAGGATCTGAATTTGCAGCTATAAATCCGAGACAGCGCAAAACTGCCTTCCCTGTACTGACGGCAGCATGAAAAGCATTCTCCGCAACAATCTGTTATCATTAACGGAAGTCTACTGATATCAACTACCTCGCAAAACTGTCTAAACATAACAGGTCACTCAAGAAAAAAGATCTCGGCGAGGAAAATATCTGAAAAGTACCTCGGATATTTCAAAACCATCCTCAACAGAAAAGGCAGAAAATGAGTATTCACATACTGTCATTTCCTTTCGTGACATGTGCATATTTTTCCTTGTTTCCTTAGCTGAAGGCAAAAGTATGTCCTTTTGCCATTAATTTAAGAGGACTGAATGGGGGATTGGGGGATTCTAATCTAAGAGGACTAGTTTATGGGGATAACTTCAATTAAAGAGAGGAATTACATCACATTTCTTTCCATTGGCATCTTCCAATTAGAGATTGGAGAGAGAAATAAACGAGGATACCACATGAAAGGCACAAATACCATTCGATAACACCTCTCACCCTTGGAAATAAACAGCTTCCAAACGAACCCTCGAGGGGATCTCCTTCCCGTGAAGTCAGTATACTCCCTTGCCGAAATTCAATATTTCCGACGTTCATTTCACACCGACTTCTTCAGAAACTTCGAAGATGACCAATTTTCACACTGTCAAAAAAACCTTTCCAAAACCTTCTTTGCCCCCTCATCATTTCATGCCACTGTCTCAATGAAGACAACAATCGCGACATAAATGATGAAATTTACATACCGCAATATGCAAATGTAGAATCCACATAAGTCTACCGTTCGCAGTAACCAACTGGTCCCTTTTAAAGAATGCCTCTTCCTCGATAAGCTGCCTCAACAATACTTCTGCATCCTCCACTACACGCTGAAAATGATCTTTAATGGAACCCATTAAATACCGCATCGTTGGAAATTCATTCTTTCTGCATTTCGAACTTCCAAAGTACTGATCTACCAAACATGAGATATTTATTACATCTAAATTAAGGTAGGCAAAATGCCAAATCTAAGATTCGCATCTCTCGCTCATCCCCTTTAATAACAAGGGAACACCCAGATCAGATCGATTACCTTTTACCGTGAAAACATTTCAACTCTATGCTTTCATTCTATTCTATCATATCCATGTTCACCGCAAAATATCGGCAAATAGCCGACAACCCGCCAATGAAACATCCTTCTCTTTCTTTCGTAAGTCCAAAGCATATCCTACAATTAAATTCGCAATAATTACAAAAGAATACGTGTAAGCCGTGAGTAGTTATGCAAACTCAAAACCTTCAACTCATCCTTGACAAGGGATCTGTAAGGAAGAAGGGATCCTATCACTTGTCTCATCGATGAAAAAGGCAAAGGGAAAAGACGTCTTATCATTCCCTCTCCTTCAGGCCAGCCCTTATCAAATCTACACTTTATAAGCATTAGTAATGCCACTCAAGAGAGATAATTGTTAGGCAAGGAACGAAGTGGAAGAGGATATCCTTGCCTCCATTACCTGGATATGGATATGGCAACGTGAAGAAAAAGAGAATGACAAAAGGCATTCCTTAATGGAAAATGCAATCGCCAGAGTTCTTTCGACACTACTCCCACCTCCACTGTGGTGGGAGAAAACCCGGAAGACAGGCAAGAACGAGGTGCACGAGTATTCCGGAGACCATCAAGTTGTGATCACATCTCCGCCCTTCATTCAGCTCTTGATGTAATATTACCCTGAGCAGAACAACAATGCCTTCCGTCTATCAAAGAAACGGATAGAAAAAGACTAAAAATTCAACCTGTGGAATGATTGGTGCAGCATCGATATGTGGTACAATAATAGAATCATCGGAACGCACAGCAAGGAATGGTTCTATTCGTGCCGTTACCATCGCACCACCTTGTCGACTAACACAAGAGCCGGCTGCCGATTGTGTAACTCCCATCTAGACAAAAAAAATTGAGTTGGTAGCACAATCGTAAAGACAACATCCAACATAATCTCAATTCAAATGAAACTATTATAAGGATTAAGTTTATCGTTCCATAGGATTAAATAATTCGCAACTTCCACCAACGATAATGCAGAATGAACGTGAAGAATTTTCTTGTTAAGTATAAATGATTTCATTTTCGTTGAATTATTATATATTTATCTAGGAATAGATTTTCAAAAAAATATCACTCAATCATCAATGCAAGCTAATATTGCCATAGCATAGACGTTATGCGCTGAGAATTCTCCACTAGAAAATGCAATGCTTTAAGGTCAAAAATAATTCACAGATTGAAGTGAAAAACGTAATGCTTGCAACTACTAAGGTAGATTGCAAAAAAAAAAAAAATTGAACTTATAATTCGATAAAATTTCCGGAAAGGAAAAATTCCATGAAAACTAAAATCGCCGATATTTTGAAAACTTTTCTGCGAACAATTACATCGTCCGTGCGCACAGCCAATAAGCGGATGGACCTAATCGAAATTCATGTTACGCCGTCTTCAATATCCCTCTTTCAGCAAATATTCTATCCAAATATGCGCATCGAATGTGATTTATGTCGGAATAATCGAAGAAATAAAAGAATAAGCACGCACAATGGATCATCTTCACATATATAAACGATGATATTAGTACAATCTATGGTATTACAGTAACATAAGCCAACTTAATAGCCCTGACTTATAGTAGTAGAAGCGGAAATAAGTAGGTAAATGAGGATAACAATAATGATACAACAAGAAAAGCATAAATAACAATAGCCATGACAATGTTGTAACTTAAGCAAGCAGCAAGTAAGCAATAAAAAAAACAGGCTCAAAAGAGAAAAAAGGGTAATAACATAGGGTAGGTAGATTTCACGTCAAACATACCCCGCGTTTCCACAAACAATTTCCCTCATATTTCCAAGAAAAATGCCTGTTATTAGCAGTAAGCAGCACCAGTAGAAGTTATATGCAGTAATAATAGCGAATGCAAGCAGTACTAACAACAACAGGCGGCATACATACTGCACACTCCGGAACACAGGTCACCAGTATTTTTCGATGGCTGAGGAAAATCAGAAGAACTGAATCTGCGTCGGAATTGCAGGAAACTATTTCGGAGCGGCGGACTATGTATATTTGGAGAGGGCAGGAGAAAGACTTATGCAAACTCCATTTCCGGACGACGCAGAATCAAACAATAAAAAAATTGGAAAGAGATATCATTCGGGTGCTTATTGTAATTAGATTAGTTTTCGGCTCCGAACGTATTCGCAGCTGTTATATTATAGGAATCCTTCGCATACATCGAAAAAAAAAACTCACTTCGGTTATGAATTGATTTTCATCTTCAACCAAAGAGATGAGTAACTCATCGCGTAAATATAAAATAATGAACAAAATGCACCTGTAATGATATTGGTCGAAAGGAGCCGATACTTCGACCATCCGGATAGACTGACTCGAATAGAAATTGACTATAGTATGCCAATGGATCACAGATCTTTAACAAATCCACAGACATCTTACCTATAAATAAGTCGGCCATTATAAGTGAATTCTGTCACCGAAACGCTAAATTCAATGGGCGATATGTCGAAGCATTTAATTAAGTCTAAACGAAACAAAGATACGATGGCAAGGTGACATGACCTTCATGACACTGAACAACGGGCAAACGGGATCCACAACCTGTGGATCCGATAAACCTCACAAAGAGGATGTAAGACCAGGAATAACGATTTGCTACTGCAAAGGATAGTGGAATATTCAGTAAGTCAGGTATAGCGTACTTCGTTACAAATCGAAATATGTTCAGCCGGTACGGCTCTAGATTAGTGGCGATACGACGTCCTATTGCCACTTAGAGGTAATGAAAGAATCGACGAGTTATATGCAAATTTGCGCCATTGTGAATGAAACGCTAACACTGCTTTAGCGGTCCTTCTTATTTCCCTGTCATAAATATGAGGAAGGTAACAAAGAGATAAACGGTGAGAAAACCACGCCTAGAAAAGACTTAGAACTTATTTTACAACTTAATGTGGTGTACAGCGATTCCCATCAATTGTTGCTTCTGCACCGCGGTAGCAACTGCTGGGTCACCTTTGCCCATTGTCGCTCAACGAAACATGACGACGGTAGCAACGCAGCACCACCCGCTGTCGCCAAGCAAAAGTGGTGACAACCTAGTGGCACTGGTCTAAAGAACTGCTGCTTACCGACTATATGTTCTTTATTACTTTCATAGGTTTTTACTTATTTATGCACAAAACGACTGAATTATGTTGATTTATTGAATTGTATTTCTGCGGCGAGACACCCAATTCTTCATGTCCCTCCTGGGATGCAAACTGCGCCGAAGCAAGTAAGATGTATGGGCAAGTTGTATGAAGGATGTATGGGCAAGTTCCCACATACAATCGGACTGTATTTCAGGATCGCATCCAAAATGAGAGCCTATGAAAGTGCCGATCCACGACTTCACGGTGATACCCTTGCGGAACAGTATGCCAAACGGAGCTAGATGTTAGTTATCAATACGAAGTGTTGTTGATATACTTTGACGGCGTTCAGAACTTACATAGTTTATAGTGAAGACGGCTAAAATGATGAGCTTTTGTCACCCGGCCGTTTTGAGTCACCTGGTTATTTTAAGCTCGCATCCATTTCCGAGCAGATCAATTACTGTGAAGGAAATGTAACAGTGATCGGATTTGGGAAACTGTAAGGTCACCGAGGGAAGTGTGGGCTAATTACAGCTAGCTGTAAGGTGAAAAGTGTTTCTATAGCTTCAGATGTTGCTTAATATTAACGCCAATACCTCATAGTGGCAAAAGCATCGAAATCTGAATTAAATCGAGTCTTGGACCTCATCATGGTTAGGAGATGAACCGAAGGTTTAATCAGTAGCTACTGGCCCAAGACTTTCATGAAACCGATTCAACGACCATTACAGGATGGTCGTAAAAGTTTTATGGATGTGGCTATTATGGTGCTTTGGGGCCTACAAAAAAAGTTTAACTCAAACATCCACATAAAGATTTTCCCCACTATCTATTATCCCTCCCTCTTCATAAGACGGCTGATAGAAAACTTCAGCAAAGATAAGCTGTTCTTTATTTTTCCCCCCGATTCCATAAATGGCACAAATAAAAGGCTAAATGAGGGCGGTAATTTGGTGGTAACTGTAGACTTGAAGATACAGAAATACGAGCATTCGTAAAACTTTCATGGTCACCTACGAACAAGCTTGTTGAATCGATTTCCCTGAAAGAACTTCTCCGAAAGCTGGATCTAACCAATGATCGCAAGCCTTCTGTTAGTGAAATTCTCCAACTGTTGAATTGATTCTCCTGAAAACTCCCTCCCACCTGGACCAACGCTCGTCTCTACGGCAATCACGAAACCACTGCAATGTTACTGGACTGCATTACCTCTTTGTTAAAGTGTACTACTATAATACCTTTCCAATCCCTTCCCTCTGGCCTCTTTCTAGAGCGCTAGCCAAGGGGTTGTCGAATACTCGACTCAAATACCATCACGGATCACCACATAAGCACAGCACCACAATCCGTCAGTATTCATCTCGACGTAAGCACCAACAACTACATCGAACAAACAAACCGTAAAGGTATATTCGAGGCTCGACGGATAAGCCGTGCGTCGGTGAACATTTCAGTGTCTAAAAAGCGAGTTAGCCCTAGGTAGCAGTGATCAAAGCGGAAGAAAGAAGTGAAGCGGAGAGGGGGAGGAGAGGGAGTGAAGATGACGGAGGGGAGGGGTGACGGATGGTTGTTGGGAAGGGGTATTCATTACTTGAAAATTCACATAAACCTATACACTCTGTTTTGTTGAATTGTTTAGAGCAAGCACAAGGTGCAAGCTCTTCATTCTGTGCTCTCTAATAGGGAGGCATCTGCAATCACTTTTGACTAAGGTAATCCAAGGATAAATATCCACAAAACAACGACATTAAGCAAGGACGACAGCGCAATTCAGAAGTGACTAGCCAATGCCCATGACTAATTCTACACTTCGATTTGAAAAAGACTCTTGGAGTCAATGACGTTTGACTCCGAGCAAATCCTAAAGGACCTCAAATCACAAAAGGATACGAATAAACTTGAGCTATGTCAAGGTAAATAGGCTGCAAAGGTGGAGCATATCCTAAGCAGTTAAAACCCTTAAAACAGCAATAACACACTGCAATGTGATTCAAAGATAACGATGCAATCGCGCAGCACTTAAAATGATTATACTACGCGCTAAGCCTAGCACTTCCGGCATAATCCATTATTCGGCGCCTGTCCATCGGACTTGCAGGAAGTTGGACCGACCATTTCCCAATAGTTCAAAAATACAACTGGGGGCTTCCTAGTCCTTATATTCTTCACATTCCTTCATATCCTTGTAATATCGAAACTTATTTTCTACAGCTGCTCAAGTATACACAAACGGGGAAAGAGTAGTTGTCTGCTAGCAACGAAACCTGGCAGGTTCGCAGCATTACAACTTTATCCGAGCTTAACAAAGAAGGAAGTTAATTTCTTTGAACTTTCATACAACTTTTTCTCGCCGATTTCTTTGCCCTTTCAATGCGAATAATCTACCCTCGTTAATGGATTTTATTTTTTATTTTTTTGAATAGCAATCCCCTTCCATCCCTCCTCATACTAAATTATTGCTAATCTATATGGCCAACTATCCCCCCCCCCCTCCTATCTTTTCCCGAAATGTTTATAAGGGGAAGTCAAGCGATGAAATAAATCTATTCTCACAAACGAAACGATGAGAAATAAACTAAATTTAAACAAAAAAAAAAGAATAAACAATATCGTTGGTCCGATGGTACAGACCTGAACGCTGCATAGCACACACAACAAATCGACGAATCTTTGCATTTGCCAGACTCTTTAGAGGACTTCGTCAATCAATTTACTTTCAGGCGAGCAAAATATTTCGACTTTGGATCTCCTCTCATCTCCATTACGAGTTTTTGAAATACTTTTATAGAATATGATCCGCAGCATATGGTACGATCAACAGTGTTGGCAACGATCATCACTACAACCAACCAACTTTAAAAGAGAGCGGGTAGGTATTGAGGGTGGGAGAAAGTGAGGGAGGGAGGGGTGGGGGAGATAACTATCACAGATAAGGTGCTTTTATTTATTATCCCGTCAGCCCCTTCCGCACCACCTTAATTTCCCATCCTATCCCACTCTCCAAATACACCATATTATGCGGATTTGCATAAAAATGACTATGAAAATATTTCGAATTTCATTCGCATATTAAGAGAAAGCAAAAGCATTTTCATAATGAACGATAATGAATATCACAAATGAAGAAAAAACACCATATTAGAATATGGATAATATTTCATCTATATAATTAGTCAAATATAAAAACAAACAATGGCAAAGTGTTCAATTGATGTCGACAATACAAATATCACCAATTTGCAAAATATCGACTAATATTTGTTCAATAGAAATTTACGAAGTAACAAACCTATATAGTATAATATTAGTGGCAATAAATATCGCCTCAAATACGTTCGAATAATTTCTTTGAAGAGTGAATTTTGATTAGATCTCTTATTCATTTCTCATATTTTAAGTTTTAAGTTTTAATTTTATTTCTTTTATATTTGCACTACATAAAATCACAATAAATTGTAACAAACTTTCTTTGAATTAGCTAAACTTTTATGACGAAAAAAAAATGAACAATTTATGAAAATAAAATACACAAGAGTAGGAAAACTTGTTTTAACGCCGCAACTTGTTTTTCTAATTTTTTTAAAAAAAAGGCATAAAAATCCTTATTCATTAAAAAAATATGAAATTCAAAACGAATCCGCATCAACTAATGGAATAATTTTTAAGAATATAATTAGTTTATGGTGTTAATTTTTTGCTGAAGTAATCAACGTTCCTAATTTATTTCATAACATTCTAGCATAAGCAATTAGCAACGACAGCATTAATAATCATTTAGCACGACTTAGACGCGAGAATGAAAGCACATTGAAAAACAAGCGAACCATTTTCAAACAATATCTCTATAGCAGCGTTATTACCCTTCAAAAAAAAAAAAAACCTCCCATATTTATGTGAAAATTCATCTCTCGATTCCACAACGAATTCTTCAACTATACGGTAAAATTTGCAGTATATTCCATCACAGATTGGAAAAAAAAAAGAAAAATCAATTAAACCAATTTGGATTTTCCAAATTTATGAGGAACAATAATCATATTAGTGCCATCTTTTCATGGGATTTTCGCATAATTCATAAATCTTCTGTGCTTCATTATTCTCATATTTCCCTCTTTGAAACGGAATATTTTCCACCTGAAATCTTAGGGAACTTTTAATTCGATACAAGAGGATATTCCACTTAAAATAGGCAATCAGTATCAAAAATATATGTGCACCAATATTTGTTTTCCCGAATATTTATTTTACTTAAAACATTTCAATGGCTTAAGGGATGTGATCACACTCCAAAAGCGATCCAACCCTTCACTCCCACAAAAAATAACTTTACCCGTCAAGACCCACTTCCCAAATGGACGCCACTCTAAAGTCAACACATCTGCTGTCCAGAATTACAAGCAAATGCAGCATACAGCTTCAAAGAATGCGCTAAATACGTCCAACTTAAGCGTTATCTTCGCCTCGAACTGCAGTGCTTGCACCACTAGCTCCACGTTGCAGTCGTCGTCTCTCTTCGGATGATGAAGCTCCAACAGTGAAATCCTGACCTGACGGTGCTGGCGACGTCCTTTGTGGCTAAAAATGACAATTCTTATGGATGCTGCCAAAAAGATGGAGGTGGAAACTTTTCGAGCCGGAAATGTTGGGAGGTCGATACCGCAAAAAACATCTATACATTGTAAATAAAGTGGTCAAAACACTAACTAAGAGTCCGTGCATCCGTGGATTTTTTGCAAAATTTTGAAGTGAAGCTTGAACCAATGTCCGCAACAAACGAACACACTGTCGCGAAAAAAGCGTCGACCGATTACAGCTCTGCTGGATATGCAAACTTCAAAATCGGCGTTGAGGTTGCAGAAGTCAGTTCCAGACTGCCGCAGGAATAGCTCATTCTCCAGCTGGCTCCAGCTCACATGCATCGTCTTCCATCTCCTGCTTTTCCTGCCTTCTCTAGTCTCGGATTCTTCCTCACCCATTCATCGCTACTTATTAGCGTTTGATGTTCCGCACGTTTAATAGCATTGTGTTCGTAACTTTATCACTGAAACTATACAATTGCAGTTTCGTGTTGGCCGCAACCTTTTCTTGTTGGCTCGTGTTGTTCGTAGGCATGGTTATTCCTCATGATATCGCTCCGTATTACTGTTGGAAAGTATGTTATGGCTTAGTTACCCAAGATTGAGGTGCTGGGTGCGGAAAATGAAAAGCGAATCTCGAACTTAGCGAAGGAACTTCAGTTAGGCTAATTAAGAGGCTAATGAAGCTTCGTCGAAGAGGGCTAAAGTGGCCCAAACCCCGTCAAGTTAGGCAAGTCTGTTTATTGATGAGCATCTCAGGTGGTTACTGCTGGATGTCTCGAGCAGTTTTGAGCACGACAGAGAGGCTCTGGCAGTAAATCCTCATTTGGTACTCGTAGTTGGTTTTGGAAGGAACTTGCATGACCCGTTTCAAGTCCCAGTAACGCCATGCGATGGCTCCTGACAGAACACCAGAAAGTTTGGTTGTCGGGACATCAAACTAGCAGTTGTCCGATGCCTGGTTTTCGTTATGATTCGTGTGGTGCTTTGTATTGCATCCGGTATTTTCACGATCGATACGAGCAACGCAAGTTCTGTGTATGCTTCCCATAAACTCCAACAGCAAACACATACCAAAATTTCAGCTGTCATTGTCGTGCTCTACCCCCTTGCAGCAACTACATAAAAGCAGCCTCAGCCGACATGCGTCCCACTGCCTCTGTCCAAATCAGTTTCTCCTCCGTATCCTCCGCGTTCAGCATCACTCGGTGAGTTCCCCACCAAAGTTCTTTTTATTTCTTCCACATTTGCTCACCTAGCGAAAACAACCCACGTGGACCGACACCTCTATCTCACTCCCGTCCAAAAAATCATCCTATTTCGAAATAGACTTGGAAATGTGACGCTGCCAGTCGAAAAGCATTATTTCTGAAATACTGTCCTCCCATCATTTTAAGGAAATAAAAACCTCAAGGTAGATGAGAAGGGAATAAAAGCGAAAAAAAAAGTGACAGAGGGTTAATAACGGATGTCGAGCAAGAAAAAGCCAATGAAATAAAATCAGACCGAAATTGAGTTGCTATGCGACGAGTGGGCATATGGTGGTAATTGTAGTTGGGCATTAGACAGTGCACGAGGTGGTGAACAGCGATCCGCATCACCACCGCATCGAGCACATAAATGTCGCTCTTCAAATAGCAACACATTCATCGCCTCTTCATAGATACGTGCCTCAGGGAATTCGACCTTTGTCTGCTTCTTATCGGTGGCATAAACTATTGACGTACAACATACCTGTAATATAGTTACCGTAAAAAAACCTCATATATTTATAGACGAACAGTAAAGAAATATTTAGAAGCGAGGAGAGAAGAATCTCAAAAAATGACTCCGTCCTCAGCAGTCGTCAAAAACGAATTCCGACAAACTGCCAACTATGTCCCTCAAAAATTCGAACATTTGAAGAAGATCATCTTCGTATATTAATTCCATCAAATTTATCCATATCAGCCTCTTTATAATAAAAGAAAAAAGAAAAAAATTCGATTCGCATTTTCGAAGAATTGTTTGCAAATTTGTGACAATACAATATGATATCGTTATAAATTATTCTTGTGGCATTTTTGCAAAGATTGTTGTTGAATTCAAAAATTGATGGAAAACATCGGAAATTTTGCGTTCAATGATTTTTTTCGATTATCAAGTGAACTTTGAGAATTTTATTGGAACGCTGTCAGAGAATCTCAGGATTTTTGCCAACTTCAGTATGTCCCACTTCTTGCCAGCAATCTTCAGCGGCTGCTTCTTGTTTGGAAGTTTCTGATTGCGGTGAAAAGGATGAACGGTTGGGTTTATTTGTACCTACTCTAAAAAACGCCTATTTTCCATATAAGTTATTGAGATCCCCTTTACTGCACTTTTATCCTGCCTCCAGTAAAAAGTACATTATATACATATATATACTTTTAATTGCAGGTGGAATACATCGAGCTTCATGCAAAGCAACGCATTTCTTACAAGAGAGACATCCCGACTTCTGGATCTTCCTGCATCCCCTCCTCCGTGGAGGTCTCAAACTGAAATATATGTGCTAAAAGCAGAACATCTCAAAGCCAAAATAGCCTCCAGATTACGCTCCTGCTATCCGCTACTCGGATTTATTGCATACGTACTATTTACAAATATTCTCTATGGCAGGAGGTGACACAAACTAAGCAACTTTTACTGCTGAAGTTGGGAACAGTGGAACTGAACAGCACGACGCGAAATGGTTTTGAAAAAGAGATCAGCTTATGAACAACAACCAAGGATCGGAAAGCCTGATAAAAACATGGCGACAATGATTTAAAGGCAAGCAATACCCAAGACCAAAACACATCACTTTACAAGATCAACACAACCTAGCAACATCACTGGCTGAAGCATTAGAGTGCAACAAACTCTCTTCGTTCCATACGACCTATTTCATTTTCATTTCGTGCTTCAATTATATTTTGTTATGTTATTACATGCTGTTCCGACACTTTATTTTATTTAGCCAGTAGCCCACTCTAAATCATTTCGTCCCCACTATAGCTGCAAAATCGGAAGTGGGGTTGAAGAGGAAGAGATCGCGCAAATCGTGTAAGCCAGATCGCATAAACTAGTACAACTTTGAGCAACTGACATATTTTATATGTGGCTCACGCTAGTACTCCGATATCGTTGGCATAACGCTTTAATATGAAGGAACCTATCGGGTAAAAGGTGACGAAGGAAGCGGAAGTAGCGACCATCAAAGATCTAAAAAAATAATGTTCCCCCTCCACAATAAATTCAATGAAAAGGGAAAGGACGCTTACCTCAGCTTTTTTTCTGCCTTGGCCAAAGAATGTCCACTGACATACTTCCGCATTTTCTGCGCCGATATCTGAAATAATTACAAAACAAATTGACATGATTTTAAAGAAGCGCATTTCCCTATTAGTACCAAAGCAGAACGCATCAGCAAATACCTTTTAAAGTATTCGAACGGCTTAGAGACTTAGAGAATTTAAGGCTTAGAGAATATCCAATTAGACTGCGGCTCGAAAAATGCAACCTTTACAGAGAATCCGGGATGTTGCAGAAGCAGCGAGTCGTTGAAAGAAAATAGATGGTTGCGAATGATGCAAAGAATAGACAAAAAACGGCGAGTAATCCACAACAGCCAATCAATAAATGACCCATCATATCAATTTTGGCATCAAGTTAATTGAAAATAAAGCAACACAAAATTACCGAGTCAAATAGAATAGAGGATCTCCATTCATCAACGGCAGAAATAACCATTTCAGCAATGAATTTCGAAGGAAATAAGAGACATTTTTTGAGACTGCTGTCACCAGTTCAAAGTACTTGCTTGGTAGGGGGTTCAAGTATTACATGAGCCCATCTCCTTTAATAGTTTTATCTTTTCCATGGCATTTTCCAGAATTATTTATTACTCATTTAACAATATTCTGCTATCGCAAATAATATTTTAGAATATTCACTTGACAGGATCCACTGCCATAAAATCCATAAATCCGTTCCACATGTGCACTACGAAATGCTGAAATTGGTGATAACTCAAATTTTTGAATAACGACCACAAAACAAGTTGAAGATTTCGCCTGCAAGATGCGCCTGGAAAAGCTTTTTCTAATGTTCTGCTTGTTCGATTCCCTATCGAACTGATAACTTTACTTGGCTAGCAAATCAAAAATTGTTTATTGCAATAAAATCAAACTTCTTTTTGAGAATACCACAAAATTTAATGAAGTTATTATGCATTCATGCTGGTTTGTATTGATAAGTTTAAATACTTGTTCTTTTATTACAAAATAAACAGGTCTTAGTAATGAAGTTGTAAAATTAGAATAGCTGGGGATGGGGATGAGAGACTTTGATGAATGAAGAAAAGATCAACAAGCTGCCAGAAATGTTCAAAAGATTTTAATTTCCACTCTAAATTGCAGTAATAACTGAGCAGAAACCAACTCAATCTCTAATACCTGGAAATAACGCAAGCGAAGCGTATAGAGCTGCATTATGATTCTTGTATCGATTCGTTTGAACAGCGCGCAAAAGGATGTGAGCCGGGGACTTCTTCATGATCCCTTGGTCTCCATATTTCAAGTCTTCTTATGATCGACGACGCCAACGACGCTGCTAATATAGCATCGGAACTATTGTGCTTGTCCTGCAATACGTAGAGTCTCCATCGTTGCACATACCCTGCATGTACAAAATCCTCCACCTACGAGCACCTCCTCATGCAGGACATAATCGCAGATGTCCTGTAGGAAATCGCACTTGCAGGACAACATGTCCTGCATGAATGAAACCAGCAACAAGAACATGCGGAAAGCGATGTTCCTTTATCGTTCTTAAATGATTTGAGGATAAACATTCATTCCGCTCAAACTTTGAAGGCTTTGTTCTTGACAGTCTATTAATGCTAGTTTTATTCAGCTACTATCGACTTCCTCATCACTAAGAACAAAGACTTTGTCATGGATAGTATCACAAAGCAAAAACCAAAATGTCACTCCCAAGATATCGGGATTCGATTCCAAACCTAACAGCCGGGAAAATAAAAGTGCTGATTGAGGATACTGCTAGAATCACAACTCCAAAAACATTAAAAAAAGAGGAAGGAAGGAAAATTGATGGATCGGGGGGGGGGGGGGGGGAGGAAGAGGTGCTATAAATTCTGCGAAACATACAAATTACTCTGCATTGCCGGTTCTCGCAATCATTCAACAAAACCTAAGAATCAACTATGTGGCAGAATTCGACACTCTTTCTCTGGATACAAGTTCAGGTCACAGTCTTCCAGCTAAATCATGGGTTAATGGATTTGCTGCTACTAGCTCAAGCAGGCCCAGATCGAAGTCAAGTTGCACCTATCCAGGTGTAGATAAATAATGTCGCTTCAACATCACTAAAATTTGCATCCCAAATCATATACAAACAACGCTATTAAGGAGACGAGAATAAAGCAAAAATCGTACCAGGACACGTCGCAAATCGCCTAATTCACCGTTTAATTTTGCAATATCACATCTCGTCCACATCACCGTTTCATAATCCAACGTTTCGCGTAAGATGCTCAACATCACCCATATATCACGAAACCTCTAAAAAGGCAATTTTTGCAGCAGAAAGACACATTCATTGCAGAGCATTTTATGCCGACGAGACGACATAATACCAACTTCAGACAGAGAACAACAAACGGAAGACAACTTAAGGCAACTGTTACAGTGGAATAGATGAAGGAGAGACTTTGCCTCTTCTTTTGCACATTTCGCTTTAGAGCATTACGTGGTTATAATCCCTTCAATCTAGGATGGCTCCCGTTACGGCGAATATACCATGCAGTCAGAGAGAAGTGCGAAAGAAACAAGTACACAAAAACATTCATCATTCAATACTTCGTCTTGACGTTAAATCGTCTTCTCTCCAAGCATTTTATTGGATTATGGAGGGTAGTGGTTACACCCCTTCTCTTTAGCTAGTTACTCCTGATGTATGACGATGAAAAACGTTAGACACTTCAGCGTGCGGCAACGAATCGAAGAGTTTCTTTGCTCGGAGAAATGATGCTGTAAAAAAACCCAAATGGAGACATATTTCTCTCCTTGCATCTACATCGATCCAGGTTAAGCCCACCTGTAAAGTATGATACGACTGTATATCACTATGGGGTGATGTTCGCCTGTCTATGATACAGTACAGAAGAAGGGCACTCTTAGAGACAAATACGAACGCACCTTACTTGACATGCAAGTCCTGAATTCTGACCGACCTCAAGGAAGCTCTATTTACTTACATGGCGAAAAGTATGGATGAAATGGCTGAAGAGGGAAACAACTGCTTCGAAATGCTGTGTGTGCGAGGCGTCACAGCTCGACGGGTCCATATCGGCTCGTTCAGTGAGGTGTACAAGCAGTCGCCTCAAACAAATCAGTTTGCACGAAGACACTTGAGCACATGCTGATAATGCTTGAGTCGCCACGCAAATACCATCAAGACTTCCATCCAGAAACTGAAAATGACCCTCTTTCAGAATGCGCTTTTTTCCACAGACATAGAACAGCGTTTTACAGAGGCAATGATGCTAAAATCGCTCCCATCGAGAAACACTTCGCTTAGACAGAATCCGCGAGAAGGCACTAGTGGATGGATGAGCGAAAGAATCGAAATTCGAGTCAAATCTGAGTGCTGTTTCTTAAAAACACCTTATAGGTCAACAAACGACAATGCTTTCAAAGCTGCAAGCAATGCACCTCAACTATTTCCTCACTTCTCCAACAATTTTGTGACATCCCATATGTTTAATGAAGATTAAGCATGAAAACGAAAATTCCGAAACATGAAAAACAACTCAACATGTCACTAATATCGGTCAAAGAATAAACACTCTCGGTTACAAGCAGCGTTCCATCGACCAATATTGCTGCCAGCTGATCGACTTCAATAACCACCCTCTTCGTTGGCAATGCGGCAATATTGCAGGTAATCCCCGCTGTCTACCGCCGACAGGGCCATCTCTTGATCAGTATATGAATGCCACAGCATCCTAATGTGACAATATTCAAAAATACATCGCTGTATTGCAAAAAAAAACCCAACATCGAAGAAAACCCAACACCAACAGCGACATATGTTACCTTCCAATGTTTAAATGAAATTTTATCGCACACGATAATAACAGGTCACATTTTAACCAAAACATACAATGCGAAGATTTACTTGTTATTTAAAAAAAACAACGAAAAATTACCTGGAATATACTCGAAAATTCGAAAAAAATTGCCTTTTTACGACCAACAGAGATCGGCGCAAATACCTCAAAAAAGAAAGAAGATGTGCTTGCATAGAATATCCGACAACTCAATTCACATCATATGGAACAGAAACGCTCAAAAGAAGATGATTAAATCACAGATTGCGATGATGCATGATTCCCTAAGATGAAATTTTTAAGGCGATATTATTCAGAGGTATGCCATGCTGGCGTTACCCTTTCCCATCATATCATTGATTATTCACATGAAATGAATGCAGAAAGTTTTTTCTGCATTCCATTCACTAATCGAAAACTCTAAATCCCCATCAATACGGAAAGTTGTGCGAAAACTTGCGAATGCTACCGTTAATATATAACTACCTCTTTACATAGAAGAACATCTAATGACGCTATAACAATCAAAGACTAAATTAATGAACTATTTAATTTCTTATACTTCATCGAAACTCATTTTTTCATCGACTAGCACAGACGAGTATAAACTATGAAAAGCACTTACATTATTCAACGCTTTTGCAATGCAATTCCAAATTTCAGCATCCGAGAACTCATCAACTGCAATTTTAATAATAGCGAATAAGAGGAATGCCAATTCGAGATTCGTAAATTCGGTGAAATTCCACGAAGACATCAGCTCTAGTACAAGCCTCACCTGGAGAAAAACAAACCTCACCTGCATAAAATTAAGCCTCAGTTGCGTAAAATCGATAAAATCAACTCATCATAAAAATTTACACTACTATTCGTGCAGCTTATCTCAACTCACGTAATGCTTTCGTTTGGGGTTGATGATAAAACTAGTCTCATCCTTTCATAAAGACGGCATCTTTCCCCACCATAGACTTATTGAAGAATGTAGACATATCTAAGGGAACCAATAACCAGAGGAAAGAAGAAGGATTCGCAGGTAGCGCAACTCCTGCAGCGTAAAGCAGCTGAGATCACTTTTTGGAACTGAACTCTTTAAATGTCCCACAATTCATCGCGCAGGTAAATAGCAAACACCTGCAGAATTGCCTCTGAATGAGGTGCACCTTTGAACCATCAGCAAACACCTTCCACAAACAGCTAGAGCCATCATATTAATAATTAACGTCTAAACGATTTGCAAATAAAAGTAATACAGATTATAAGTGCACTGAACCATCGTTTGGAAATGAAGTGCATGAACTGAAACTCTGTCTGAGCACAGCTTTCATCAAGAGTCAACACTACATCTTCCGGTCTCAGTTGAGTTTACTTAGGAATTTTCAATTCAATTCATTCGTTCACCTTTATTTGCTACTTACAACACATCTATTAAGCGCATCATCTATTCGACGGTTATGAATATGATCAATTAAAGATACAATTAAAGGCAAATAAAATAACGCCAACATAAATTCATTACCCTTTGAGTGCAAATTTCTCGTAGTTTTGCAACATCAACAGATGCGAGAGCAGCAACAATGAGTCGCTGATCGCGATATTGCTCGGCGAGTGGTGCAATTTCACCAGGTGGCAAAAGGACCGATAATGGGCATGCGGATGCATACGACAACATCGCCAACAGCTTATCGAAAGTCATACTCGTCACCTCTTCGTTATTTGATTGAGCCGACTGGCGAAAAGATAATTCGTACAATCGAACACCATCAGCAGTAGTGCAACCTGCGCATAATAACGCTCTTTCTATGGAGGAATAATTGTCCGGTAATAAATGTATATCTTCCTCCTTTGATAAGAAACGAACTGCAAAATATATGAATATAACATTAAGTCAGCCAACGCAATTGACAACGACAACGTTAGTGGCATCACCGATGACCAGTATAGTTTGAACCACTCATATCGACCATTAGAAGAGAAAGAGCAGGAGAATATAAAAAATAGAATAGCTACGAGTCCACCTAAGATGGCTATCAACATCCTCCCCCTTCTTCAGAATTAAACAGAATTTATAAAGGATAAAGAACCCGGTTACCTATGAACACTACGACAATGATCAATGATGCCCTCAACTCAAGAAATAAAACCTAGTAAAGGCTCATTATCGCCACACGTTGGTAAGCAAATTATATCCCACAGGTGACACTAATCTGTCGTCGTATAAAGACATACGAGGTATCATTGCACTTGAAGCGACGTTCGAGCTATCATGTTTAGGGCACGAATTTACAGTTGTTTATGAACTATTCAATAGGCTGCCATAACAAGCTCCACTCATTGTATACATGATAAGATAAGCTATACTAGATGAGATCTAACTAACCACTCATCATTTATCATTGATAGATGATAATCAGAGATTAAATAGTAAGCTAATCTCTCTCTCTCTCTCTCTCTCTCTCTCTAACATATCACCTCTACCAATAAACCAGTGAATTATGACGAGATAAGCCGAGGATGTCCATGACTAAGGAGAGATTAGAACGTATATAGTCTCATCCATTTAAATTCAAACTTATTCCCCCCAATTTTTCCAACAGTGATTTCCTGCAAACTTTTATGGGGGAAATTTACATAAGAAATATTTCGCGATATTTTAATTCGCCATTATTCCACTTAAATTTGCATATTCTAATAGCATTTCGTTCTTCGGTGCTAATTCATTTTACTATCGTTTAAAATGAATTAGCACGTGCCATAAACTAGATTCGCATCCGTTAAGAAAATCACAAATATGATCCGTAATACTGAGCATTTCTATTGTTGAATAAATTAAATTTAATAAGCAATGCCCCCCCCCCCCCACTTTACCTATTATAAAAACATTTGTAGCTTGAATTTCTATGAAATTTACAGTTATTTTTGACACAGTTTTCGTATCTGTCGTTCTTCATCATATAATTTTCGATATTTGTCTAATTTACAGACGCATAAATCGCATTGGAATAGATTTCATTTACGGTCGTCGATTGAAATCCTTCATTTTTACTCTTTCAACGTTTACCATATCTATTTTAGTAAATCTTTTCAACTATTCACTATCAAAAGAAAGCCACTATAAAACGGTTAAGAAATCGGAATTCCAATTGCAAGAATATTCCCTCAATAAAAAAGAACAAGAAAAATCCCCCGATGAAAAACTTACCATTAGCATCGGTACATAATAAATGTGGACGGGTGAATTGTCCGTTAAAAACTTTTCCACTTTCACTAATCGAATTACAGCATAATTCCGATTGAACAATCAACCGTCTCGTTTCGGAATTATTCGGCGAAATACAATCCGATGACTCGAAATCACTAAAAAAAACAAACCATCTCAGGCAACATAATAATTTTCAGTTGTATAGAGCAGAATACGGATGGAATCCACTGAACGAATACGTTCCAACATTTCGATAACCTCATACCGGAGAACGAAAAATTACGAAGTTAGGTTGAATAAGCGCTAAAACAGGTATTTTTGCACTTTCATATCGTATCTGATGTAAAATTGTGGAAAACGTTCGAGAATATTATCCTCGCATGAACTTTTGTAAATTATTTTTTTAGACCGTTTTCAACTCGAATTCGATCCAAGACTTTTTAACCAGAAATTTCGGAGCATCGCAAGATGCAATTTGATCTCACTCTTTGCTATAAAATCATGAGGCGCTTTTATTGAAATATCTTCATGCCACTGAAACTATTTTACTCTTCACATAGGAAGATAAGCGAACAACTCATAAATATTAAAAAAGTTTGCAAAACTTGCTCTACAAACAGCGTTTCATAATTTTTGGTCCTTAGCGATTCGTATTTAGAAATATTATCTCTTTGAATCTAGAAGGCATAAAAAGTTCCCATATCTGAGAGGCACTTTGATTTATTAGATTCGAGAAGCCTCACTGTTTCAGTCTATCGTACATCTATCAGTTCTCCTCGATTAAATCCTCACATATGTCGAAGATTCCCGTTGCACAATCATGCAACCTTTCTCTTAAAGAGTTCTTGCAAAGCATATTATATCTATCCTGCCAGGAGTTTCGATGTGATGCTTTTCGAATGTTGCACATAGGTTTTCCCTCTTTTTCGCGTCATCACAAATGCAGTCAACTAAGCACCTTTAAATATGCAAATTTCTTTATTACATTTATATATTATATATAATTCCCACTTTTTCCCTCTTTCCCTCACTAAATATGCAAATTTATTACATTTATACATTTATATATTATATATAATTCCCACTGTCATGAGTAGTTCTTCATATTTTCCCATCAAGATGTGTCTTCTCCTAAATGAATTCGTCAATGAAATGGAATGCGAAACAGGATTTCGACTGTTATTAATTTCGATATGCTCTCTCAGTAGCTTGCAAACTATGAGCATTACTCTTCCATTCGAAATGCGTATGAGGAGCGCTACTCGTTCAACGCTCCAACCCCGACCTGATTTATTTACCCGACAATGCTCTAGGTGATTTTGCTCTTCTCTATGCAAAGTAGTGATTTACATTCTCCGCTTATTTCTGCACGCACTATGTGTTCTTATCCTCTAAGCGTTCCTGTTTCTTGTTAATTTTTATACAATAAGGGTGAAAACTTATCCTTTTGAATATACTTATAATCGTTGCATATCTCAGTTTGTTGGCCAACAACTCTTTTTTACTTCGATTGTTATAATATGCTTCACGTTCATCTTTGAAATTCGATGTACTAAATGAGGCAGCTTAAAATTTCACTTCTTTATATTCCAACCAATAAAATTTTGACGATCGTATGCTAAATAGCCAATCCTCTATGAAAAAGTGGAAAATTAAGGCCTAAATTTAAATGGGCCATAAGGCCTAAAGAAAATTAAGGCCTAAAGAAAAGAAAATTAAGGCCTAAACTCAAAAAGTGGAAAATATTCGAGGCGCTAAACTCAAATGCAGAGAGGTAGACATGTTTGACCGATTGGCAAAAGAAAAACTTTGCTCGTTGGCTATTGCTGGATATATTTTGTGAGATTTATTATACATTAAAAAACATGACAAGCTCATTAGCTAATAAATTAATATCGATACTAACCGTTTATAGGATATAGACGGGGAGAGTGAACAATGCTCCGAATCAATTCCATTCTCCAAAAGAGGAATGATAAGTGGTGAAAAATTTGATAAAGACGATGAAGAATCACCATTATCGTATAACTCCGAACAATCATCATCCGATAATACCCGTTCCATATCCACCATATTTGCAACTACAAAAAAAAAAACTTGACCTATACTCTTTAAAAAATTCTTTAAAAAACGCATTATCTATGTGTATTTAATATTGGCATTCAAGTTTTTCAACTTCAATACTCAATACTTAACTCTCCAAACTTTCCAACTTTACAACTCGAAAACCTAACAGCAATTTCATATAAACGGATGATTCGCTTTTATTTTTCGCTTCTTCTCCGAATAACGTTGTGACTATGCATCGTTAACTTTATGACCGTATATGTGTATCTGTTTAGCGGCCATTAGCCCACATTAATTTCCACAATTTCTGGTCACTAAATCATTTAAAAAATATCGACCATTCGATGCTTATGTTTCGAAGCATTTCAATAATCACCGTCATCGTTATAAGAGTTAGCAATCGGAATATAATATTCACAATTTTATTCATTTAAAGATATGCTCGTTTAAGCAATCACTAGAGTGATGATCGTTTTTCAGCGTATCAATTAGCTAACTTATTTTAGCTGCTCTAACTTTTAACTTCGCTAAAGATTGAATGCTTGTTGAGAAGATTTTTGAGATGTTCTCGTTATGATTTCATTCCTTTGATAATCCATCTTATGCCAACTTGTTGAAATTGCGCCTAATCTTCTCTAGCTTAAACTCCCAATAGATTCAACTTGCTTCTTCCATTTAAGAAACGAATATTGCAATTGACTAATTTTTTCACGAACATTATCTTTTTACGAGGTATTTCACTGTTATTCACGAAAATTCCCATAATTTAAGAAAAATTGCAAAGGTGAACTGAATAAGACATTGTTTATATTATTACTCTTTGCAACGAACAATAATAAAGAGTACAGCTGGATATGATTTAAAATACTGGACAAATGCTTCAAGCAGCCAACCATCTACATATAACAGCTCTGTTAACGAATGCTCCATTATGAACAAATGAGTTCTTGTGACTTTGTGATCGCGATGACATTTTTGTGTAACAAATTGTTTCGCTCACCGTTGTGTTGATCTTGACATGATCTCTCCCCCACATAGACTGGGATCTCCCCACGTCTTCGGGGCTGTAGCCGAAGATACAAATATATTGCATATTGCTTGCTAATGATGGTTTCTTATGGTGTTGTGCTTGTTGTTGCCCGTAACAAAACGAGCTTCGCCACTTCGATGAGTTTCTCAACAGACCAGAAACGGTCACAAGCTCCAATGCAATCCAACCAATGGTCACGGAAATTGCTTGCAATATAGTGATACTTGAAATGTTGCCGCAAGTGAAGTGTTGACCTTCTTCCCCTTTCATTTTTTCATTTCACCAAAGAAAAGACCATCTAAAGGATAATGATTTTTCATAGACGGCCGTTTTCACCAATATCTTAAGGGTCAGTACACAAACAGCCATGCTCGGAGGTCTAATTCCACAGATAGTCGTGTTTTACACAGGCAATCTCGCCTATGTACGTCATGATCGCATTCGCGTCTATAAATGTCGACGCTAAATGAAGTCAAAATAAACATCGGCTCATTGACGATCTACAAATAAAACAAATAAAGCGCTTTAATTTAGACATTAAAACAATAAAAATAAAGTTGGAAATCCACATAGTACAATTACCTGAGAGGACAGGTGTAATTCAAAAACTTTATTTCGTACATCAATAACATCATTATCTCAACAAGATCAGCAATATCTGCCAATAACCATTACGAAAAGGAATTCACAAATATCTTTTCGTCAATAATATAAACATTAAAAGACACGAAAATGAGTGAACGATAAGAGCGGGGAAAAGAGGAGATGAAATTTATGACAGCTAAAACAATGAAACCAAAACATTTTTAAAAATTCGTTATTTCAAATTACATTAGCAAATTTGAAACTTTCTAAGGGTATATACTCTTTACCCGACATCACAATAAGAGTATATCTTATTTTATTTCCTCTAAAAACCCCAACAAAGCAAATACTTCCCACAATTCAAATTCGACGCCGAATTTTCCCTCATCCTATAGGGAGAAAGGGCAATCACGACCTAGTCAATGATCCCTTCGTTTGGCCCTTATGCAATAATGCCATTTTGAAGTTATTCACCTAGTTTCGGCTGCGGTCCCATCCTCTTAATATCCTATATATTTCCACCAGTGATGATCGTCAATGATAAAATACCGTTCCAAAGGGAGTGTAACAACTCAAAACGTATTTATTGATAGAATGGAAGAAAAATAATCTGAGATCGATGCGCACGACATCTTTTTTTTTTACAAACAACGCTCAACTAGAGATAACCAGCGAAATGAAAACAAAATAAAAGAACAATAACATTGACCTCCCATGAGAATAGCTTCTATTTCAATAGCTCATTTGATTCGTTTATGAGGCTAACACAACATAAGAGTCAATGCTACTGTCCACTGCCATCAGGAAGAAAAAAGCGTAGCATGATGAACGTAATAAAATATGTCTAAGACGCTATATGAGCAGAGTGGATAGAACTTTCGATCTTAGAGGCATTTCAGAGTTGGAATAATGAGGATAGAATGATAGAAACATGAAGGATAAAGGGGAGGAATAAACCGGAAGTTAATGAGCCTGAGGTATGCAACTAACGAGAAGAGTAAACGAAAATCCTCACATAAACACCTATTTCGGATGAATCAAGAATACAACTGTAATGAATAATTCGAAGCTAAATTTCTCCGATGAAAATTAAAAGAAACAACAATAAATAATAATAAAGATATACAAAAATCTGAGATGGATTAAACAAACACCTCAATTCCATGCCTCAAATGTTTGATGCGCATAGGAAATATTTCTTATAAATACTCAATGAGGAAGCACATCGTTGAAGAATTAAAATTTCCTTGACTAAGACTACTTCCTATTGCAGTTCTTAGTATACTTCATCCTTAGCTCATTCCCCTTGAAACATTCCCTTCTTTAACCTTCATAGAGTGTTGTCCTCTTTCCCTGATGACTATAACCGTCCAACGTCAACCCCTTTCAATGTGCGGATACACGATCATGGAAGTTTACGGTTACCTCCGATCTATGATGTTTTTCCTTAAAATGCTAGTCTATCGAAATCAATAAAAGAATTGTTCATGCACTGATGTGGTTACACGATTATAAAGAGGATTAAAGTCACTTGGATATAGAGGAAAAACCCCAATAAGCCAAGCATTAACCACTAAATGATGAATGCATAAACCATCAAGGATTTATTATGAGAAATATTCTGTAATCAATAAACAGTAATGCAAGAGCTTCCTTGATCAAGAATCATAATAAAGATTGTCTTTCTTCTTTCACGATCATCGAACCACTTTGATAGATCAGGAAAAACTGCTTGCCAATATTTCCTATTGTGCGACCGTTAGATTTGATAATAAAGCCTAAACATCAATTAGCATTCCTCAAAACTGAAAGAACTCTAGCTGCTTATTCTGCGCAAAATGCGCCCCACTATCATGCATAATGAAAATGTTTTCTTATCAGAAATTCGTAATAAAAATATTATCAAATCCCTTTTGTTGCCGCAAAACGATAAATTCGATATCTTCAATTAGTGTATTATGCCTGGAGAAAAGAGAACGATGCTTCACAATTTATTACGCTTCACATTATAAGCTTATCTCTCTTATCTCTATCATCCTAAATACTTGTAATAAAGTCCTATAATATTCGAGAAAAGAACCTAAACAAGAAAACCTTCAAGAAGAGGTTGTCTTGTGATGTGCATCTCTCGCTTTAACGAGTGATTCGGAGACAAGCTTTTGCCGTGATGCGGCCAACTCGAAAAGTGTTCGAAGAGTGCCCTCGTCACCACAATAACCATGGATTGTCATCCGATATACTCGTGCATTATTGCCAATCACAATACTCGCACTACTCGTTAATAAATCAAACAAATCGGCAACCGGATCGCATAAAACTTTCGCCTGAAAACGTTATCGACCAACTGCTTTTGTATTTTTGTCTTTAATAATACAGAAATCAGCACACCTTATTTTCAGGTGCTCTGCAAAAAGATATTCGGTTCCTCGTTGCCTATCAACCCTTGTAGTTATCTCTATACCTATATGGTGCTATAGTTGAGCCCTACCCTTGCTAGTAGTGAATTATTTACATATGCAGCATAAAATACATGTGTGTGTACCTGTTTGGTAGTGCAACAAGATATAAAGTCCATGATATGGCAAATATACGGGTAAAAGGTTTCAATCACGTAGACTCAGTTAACAGAGACCGTAATGAACAAGTGTCTGTCAATAAATCTGCCATATTCCTCGACTAATTCCTATGCGAAGGAATGAAATTTTAGAGAAAGACGCAAATTAAAATAGTATCGATTGCTCTTCAAAACCACCAGGCCGGGTCTCATCCTAGGACCCAGTATCCTATTCAGAAATCACTAGCCGATGAAGAGGGAAAGATTTCGATTAGCTAAATGAAAACGTGCGCGTTATATACATATGGAACGATTTAATGAAGCAACAAGGTAAATAAATAAGGCAAAGCTATGATGCATTATTCAAAATCGAAGTAAAACATGAATTGCGATAGGCACTGCAAGGTAATAAAAGACCATGAAGATGCTCGATTCTCATTTCGATATTAATAGTCTTGAAGGCGTTATTAACAGAGCAAATAACTTGAAAAGAAGCCTCTCATTTACTTAGTGCGACTTTGGTATACTCTTTAGTGATCCGCAGCAATATATATATATATATATATATATATATATATATATATATATATATATATATATATATATATATATATATATATATACAGACGAAAAGCAAAAGCAAACCCATCGATTAAAAGCCAACCTTATTTGGAATATGTGCATCGAGAACTATAAACGTGCTAAGAACTGGTAAATCAGCAAGGGAGATATGCTCAGACTGCTCGCTGAGTACCGCCTCGCTGATATTGACTGTGATATCTTCATCCAAATCAACGTTCACCTTCGGCAGTTGAAGATCAAGAAAGGCACCCGTCACACAAGTCACAAGCGTATCTAATAGGCATCCATCCAAGTTCAGGATCTGAATTTGCAGCTATAAATCCGAGACAGCGCAAAACTGCCTTCCCTGTACTGACGGCAGCATGAAAAGCATTCTCCGCAACAATCTGTTATCATTAACGGAAGTCTACTGATATCAACTACCTCGCAAAACTGTCTAAACATAACAGGTCACTCAAGAAAAAAGATCTCGGCGAGGAAAATATCTGAAAAGTACCTCGGATATTTCAAAACCATCCTCAACAGAAAAGGCAGAAAATGAGTATTCACATTACTGTCATTTCCTTTCGTGACATGTGCATATTTTTCCTTGTTTCCTTAGCTATAAACTAGTCCTCTTAGATTAGAATCCCAATCCCCCATTCAGTCCTCTTAAATTAATGGCAAAGGGACATACTTTTGCCTTTATGGGGATAACTTCAATTAAAGAGAGGAATTACATCACATTTCTTTCCATTGGCATCTTCCAATTAGAGATTGGAGAGAGAAATAAACGAGGATACCACATGAAAGGCACAAATACCATTCGGTAACACCTCTCACCCTTGGAAATAAACAGCTTCCAAACGAACCCTCGAGGGAATCTCCTTCCCGTGAAGTCAGTATACTCCCTTGCCGAAATTCAATATTTCCGACGTTCATTTCACACCGACTTCTTCAGAAACTTCGAAGATGACCAATTTTCACACTGTCAAAAAAAACCTTTCCAAAACCTTCTTTGCCCCCTCATCATTTCATGCCACTGTCTCAATGAAGACAACAATCGCGACATAAATGATGAAATTTACATACCGCAATATGCAAATGTAGAATCCACATAAGTCTACCGTTCGCAGTAACCAACTGGTCCCTTTTAAAGAATGCCTCTTCCTCGATAAGCTGCCTCAACAATACTTCTGCATCCTCCACTACACGCTGAAAATGACCTTTAGTGGAACCCATTAAATACCGCATCGTTGGAAATTCATTCTTTCTGCATTTCGAACTTCCAAAGTACTGATCTACCAAACATGAGATATTTATTACATCTAAATTAAGGTAGGCAAAATACCAAATCTAAGATTCGCATCTCTCGCTCATCCCCTTTAATAACAAGGGAACACCCAGATCAGATCGATTACCTTTTACCGTGAAAACATTTCAACTCTATGCTTTCATTCTATTCTATCATATCCATGTTCACCGCAAAATATCGGCAAATAGCCGACAACCCGCCAATGAAACATCCTTCTCTTTCTTTCGTAAGTCCAAAGCATATCCTACAATTAAATTCGCAATAATTACAAAAGAATACGTGTAAGCCGTGAGTAGTTATGCAAACTCAAAACCTTCAACTCATCCTTGACAAGGGATCTGTAAGGGAGAAGGGATCCTATCACTTGTCTCATCGATGAAAAAGGCAAAGGGAAAAGACATCTTATCATTCCCTCTCCTTCAGGCCAGCCCTTATCAAATCTACACTTTATAAGCATTAGTAATGCCACTCAAAAGAGATAATTGTTAGGCAAGGAACGAAGTGGAAGAGGATATCCTTGCCTCCATTACCTGGATATGGCAACGTGAGGAAAAAGAGAATCACAAAAGGCATTCCTTAATGGAAAATGCAATCGCCAGAGTTCTTCGACACTATTCCCACCTCCACTGTGGTGGGAGAAAACTCGGAAGACAGGCAAGAACGAGGTGCACGAGTATTCCGGAGACCATCAAGTTGTGATCACATCTCCGCCCTTCATTCAGCTCTTGATGTAATATTACCCTGAGCAGAACAACAATGCCTTCCGTCTATCAAAGAAACGGATAGAAAAAGACTAAAAATTCAACCTGTGGAATGATTGGTGCAGCATCGATATGTGGTACAATAATAGAATCATCGGAACGCACAGCAAGGAATGGTTCTATTCGTGCCGTTACCATCGCACCACCTTGTCGACTAACACAAGAGCCGGCTGCCGATTGTGTAACTCCCATCTAGACAAAAAAAATTGAGTTGGTAGCACAATCGTAAAGACAACATCCAACATAATCTCAATTCAAATGAAACTATTATAAGGATTAAGTTTATCGTTCCATAGGATTAAATAATTCGCAACTTCCACCAACGATAATGCAGAATGAACGTGAAGAATTTTCTTGTTAAGTATAAGTGATTTCATTTTCGTTGAATTATTATATATTTATCTAGGAATAGATTTTCAAAAAAATATCACTCAATCATCAATGCAAGCTAATATTGCCATAGCATAGACGTTATGCGCTGAGAATTCTCCACTAGAAAATGCAATGCTTTAAGGTCAAAAATAATTCACAGATTGAAGTGAAAAACGTAATGCTTGCAACTACTAAGGTAGATTGCAAAAAAAAAAAAAAAAAATTGAACTTATAATTCGATAAAATTTCCGGAAAGGAAAAATTCCATGAAAACTAAAATCGCCGATATTTTGAAAACTTTTCTGCGAACAATTACATCGTCCGTGCGCACAGCCAATAAGCGGATGGACCTAATCGAAATTCATGTTACGCCGTCTTCAATATCCCTCTTTCAGCAAATATTCTATCCAAATATGCGCATCGAATGTGATTTATGTCGGAATAATCGAAGAAATAAAAGAATAAGCACGCACAATGGATCATCTTCACATATATAAACGATGATATTAGTACAATCTATGGTATTACAGTAACATAAGCCAACTTAATAGCCCTGACTTATAGTAGTAGAAGCGGAAATAAGTAGGTAAATGAGGATAACAATAATGATACAACAAGAAAAGCATAAATAACAATAGCCATGACAATGTTGTAACTTAAGCAAGCAGCAAGTAAGCAATAAAAAAAACAGGCTCAAAAGAGAAAAAAGGGTAATAACATAGGGTAGGTAGATTTCACGTCAAACATACCCCGCGTTTCCACAAACAATTTCCCTCATATTTCCAAGAAAAATGCCTGTTATTAGCAGTAAGCAGCACCAGTAGAAGTTATATGCAGTAATAATAGCGAATGCAAGCAGTACTAACAACAACAGGCGGCATACATACTGCACACTCCAGAACACAGGTCACCAGTATTTTTCGATGGCTGAGGAAATCAGAAGAACTGAATCTGCGTCGGAATTGCAGGAAACTATTTCGGAGCGGCGGACTATGTATATTTGGAGAGGGCAGGAGAAAGACTTATGCAAACTCCATTTCCGGACGACGCAGAATCAAATAATAAAAAAATTGGAAAGAGATATCATTCGGGTGCTTATTGTAATTAGATTAGTTTTCGGCTCCGAACGTATTCGCAGCTGTTATATTATAGGAATCCTTCGCATACATCGAAAAAAAAAAACTCACTTCGGTTATGAATTGATTTTCATCTTCAACCAAAGAGATGAGTAACTCATCGCGTAAATATAAAATAATGAACAAAATGCACCTGTAATGATATTGGTCGAAAGGAGCCGATACTTCGACCATCCGGATAGACTGACTCGAATAGAAATTGACTATAGTATGCCAATGGATCACAGATCTTTAACAAATCCACAGACATCTTACCTATAAATAAGTCGGCCATTATAAGTGAATTCTGTCACCGAAACGCTAAATTCAATGGGCGATATGTCGAAGCATTTAATTAAGTCTAAACGAAACAAAGATACGATGGCAAGGTGACATGACCTTCATGACACTGAACAACGGGCAAACGGGATCCACAATCTGTGGATCCGATAAACCTCACAAAGAGGATGTAAGACCAGGAATAACGATTTGCTACTGCAAAGGATAGTGGAATATTCAGTAAGTCAGGTATAGCGTACTTCGTTACAAATCGAAATATGTTCAGCCGGTACGGCTCTAGATTAGTGGCGATACGACGTCCTATTGCCACTTAGAGGTAATGAAAGAATCGACGAGTTATATGCAAATTTGCGCCATTGTGAATGAAACGCTAACACTGCTTTAGCGGTCCTTCTTATTTCCCTGTCATAAATATGAGGAAGGTAACAAAGAGATAAACGGTGAGAAAACCACGCCTAGATAAGACTTAGAACTTATTTTACAACTTAATGTGGTGTATAGCGATTCCCATCAATTGTTGCTTCTGCACCGCGGTAGCAACTGCTGGGTCACCTTTGCCCATTGTCGCTCAACGAAACATGACGACGGTAGCAACGCAGCACCACCTGCTGTCGCCAAGCAAAAGTGGTGACAACCTAGTGGCACTGGTCTAAAGAACTGCTGCTTACCGACTATATGTTCTTTATTACTTTCATAGGTTTTTACTTATTTATGCACAAAACGACTGAATTATGTTGAATTATTGAATTGTATTTCTGCGGCGAGACACCCAATTCTTCATGTCCCTCCTGGGATGCAAACTGCGCCGAAGCAAGTAAGATGTATGGGCAAGTTGTATGAAGGATGTATGGGCAAGTTCCCACATACAGTCGGACTGTAATTTCAGGATCGCATCCAAAATGAGAGCCTATGAAAGTGCCGATCCACGACTTCACGGTGATACCCTTGCGGAACAGTATGCCAAACGGAGCTAGATGTTAGTTATCAATACGAAGTGTTGTTGATATACTTTGACGGCGTTCAGAACTTACATAGTTTATAGTGAAGACGGCTAAAATGATGAGCTTTTGTCACCCGGCCGTTTTGAGTCACCTGGTTATTTTAAGCTCGCATCCATTTCCGAGCAGATCAATTACTGTGAAGGAAATGTAACAGTGATCGGATTTGGGAAACTGTAAGGTCACCGAGGGAAGTGTGGGCTAATTACAGCTAGCTGTAAGGTGAAAAGTGTTTCTATAGCTTCAGATGTTGCTTAATATTAACGCCAATACCTCATAGTGGCAAAAGCATCGAAATCTGAATTAAATCGAGTCTTGGACCTCATCATGGTTAGGAGATGAACCGAAGGTTTAATCAGTAGCTACTGGCCCAAGACTTTCATGAAACCGATTCAACGACCATTACAGGATGGTCGTAAAAGTTTTATGGATGTGGCTATTATGGTGCTTTGGGGCCTACAAAAAAAGTTTAACTCAAACATCCACATAAAGATTTTCCCCACTATCTATTATCCCTCCCTCTTCATAAGACGGCTGATAGAAAACTTCAGCAAAGATAAGCTGTTCTTTATTTTTCCCCCCGATTCCATAAATGGCACAAATAAAAGCTAAATGAGGGCGGTAATTTGGTGGTAACTGTAGACTTGAAGATACAGAAATACGAGCATTCGTAAAACTTTCATGGTCACCTACGAACAAGCTTGTTGAATCGATTTCCCTGAAAGAACTTCTCCGAAAGCTGGATCTAACCAATGATCGCAAGCCTTCTGTTAGTGAAATTCTCCAACTGTTGAATTGATTCTCCTGAAAACTCCCTCCCACCTGGACCAACGCTCGTCTCTACGGCAATCACGAAACCACTGCAATGTTACTGGACTGCATTACCTCTTTGTTAAAGTGTACTACTATAACCCTTTCCAATCCCTTCCCTCTGGCCTCTTTCTAGAGCGCTAGCCAAGGGCTGTCGAATACTCGACTCAAATACCATCACGGATCACCACATAAGCACAGCACCACAATCCGTCAGTATTCATCTCGACGTAAGCACCAACAACTACATCGAACAAACAAACCGTAAAGGTATATTCGAGGCTCGACGGATAAGCCGTGCGTCGGTGAACATTTCAGTGTCTAAAAAGCGAGTTAGCCCTAGTTAGCAGTGATCAAAGCGGAAGAAAGAAGTGAAGCGGAGAGGGGGAGGAGAGGGAGTGAAGATGACGGAGGGGAGGGGTGACGGATGGTTGTTGGGAAGGGGTATTCATTACTTGAAAATTCACATAAACCTATACACTCTGTTTTGTTGAATTGTTTAGAGCAAGCACAAGATGCAAGCTCTTCATTCTGTGCTCTCTAATAGGGAGGCATCTGCAATCACTTTTGACTAAGGTAATCCAAGGATAAATATCCACAAAACAACGACATTAAGCAAGGACGACAGCGCAATTCAGAAGTGACTAGCCAATGCCCATGACTAATTCTACACTTCGATTTGAAAAAGACTCTTAGAGTCAATGACGTTTGACTCCGAGCAAATCCTAAAGGACCTCAAATCACAAAAGGATACGAATAAACTTGAGCTATGTCAAGGTAAATAGGCTGCAAAGGTGGAGCATATCCTAAGCAGTTAAAACCTTTCTTAAAACAGCAATAACACACTGCAATGTGATTCAAAGATAACGATGCAATCGCGCAGCACTTAAAATGATTATACTACGCGCTAAGCCTAGCACTTCCGGCATAATCCATTATTCGGCGCCTGTCCATCGGACTTGCAGGAAGTTGGACCGACCATTTCCCAATAGTTCAAAAATACAACTGGGGGCTTCCTAGTCCTTATATTCTTCACATTCCTTCATATCCTTGTAATATCGAAACTTATTTTCTACAGCTGCTCAAGTATACACAAACGAGGAAAGAGTAGTTGTCTGCTAGCAACGAAACCTGGCAGGTTCGCAGCATTACAACTTTGTCCGAGCTTAACAAAGAAGGAAGTTAATTTCTTTGAACTTTCATACAACTTTTTCTCGCCGATTTCTTTGCCCTTTCAATGCGAATAATCTACCCTCGTTAATGGATTTTATTTTTTATTTTTTTGAATAGCAATCCCCTTCCATCCCTCTTCATACTAAACTATTGCTAATCTATATGGCCAACTATCCCCCCCCCCCCTCCTATCTTTTCCCGATGTTTATAAGGAGGAAGTCAAGCGATGAAATAAATCTATTCTCACAAACGAAACGATGAGAAATAAACTAAATTTAAACAAAAAAAAAAGAATAAACAATATCGTTGGTCCGATGGTACAGACCTGAACGCTGCATAGCACACACAACAAATCGACGAATCTTTGCATTTGCCAGACTCTTTAGAGGACTTCGTCAATCAATTTACTTTCAGGCGAGCGAAATATTTCGACTTTGGATCTCCTCTCATCTCCATTACGAGTTTTTGAAATACTTTTATAGAATATGATCCGCAGCATATGGTACGATCAACAATGGTGGCAACGATCATCACTACAACCAACCAACTTTAAAAGAGAGCGGGTAGGTATTGAGGGTGGGAGAAAGTGAGGGGAGGTGGGGAGGGTAACTATCACAGATAAGGTGCTTTTATCTATTAACCCGTCAGCCCCTTCCGCACCACCTTAATTTCTCATCCCATCCCACTCTCCAAATACACCATATTATGCGGATTTGCATAAAAATGACTATGAAAATATTTCGAATTTCATTCGCATATTAAGAGAAAGCAAAAGCATTTTCATAATGAACGATAATGAATATCACAAATGAAGAAAAAACACCATATTAGAATATGGATAATATTTCATCTATATAATTAGTCAAATATAAAAACAAACAATGGCAAAGTGTTCAATTGATGTCGACAATACAAATATCACCAATTTGCAAAATATCGACTAATATTTTTTCAATAGAAATTTACGAAGTAACAAACCTATATAGTATAATATTAGTGGCAATAAATATCGCCTCAAATACGTTCGAATAATTTCTTTGAAGAGTGAATTTTGATTAGATCTCTTATTCATTTCTCATATTTTAAGTTTTAAGTTTTAATTTTATTTCTTTTATATTTGCACTACATAAAATCACAATAAATTGTAACAAACTTTCTTTGAATTAGCTAAACTTTTATGACGAAAAAAAAATGAACAATTTATGAAAATAAAATACACAAGAGTAGAAAACTTGTTTTAACGCCGCAACTTGTTTTTCTAATTTTTTTAAAAAAAAGGCATAAAAATCCTTATTCATTAAAAAAAATATGAAATTCAAAATGAATCCGCATCAATTAATGGAATAATTTTTAAAAATATAATTAGTTTATGGTGTTAATTTTTTGCTGAAGTAATCAACGTTCCTAACTTATTTCATAACATTCTAGCATAAGCAATTAGCAACGACAGCATTAATAATCATTTAGCACGACTTAGACGCGAGAATGAAAGCACATTGAAAAACAAGCGAACCATTTTCAAACAATATCTCTATAGCAGCGTTATTACCCTTCAAAAAAAAAAAAACCTCCCATATTTATGTGAAAATTCATCTCTCGGTTCCACAACGAATTCTTCAACTATACGGTAAAATTTGCAGTATATTCCATCACAGATTGGAAAAAAAAAAAGAAAAATCAATTAAACCAATTTGGATTTTCCAAATTTATGAGGAACAATAATCATATTAGTGCCATCTTTTCATGGGATTTTCGCATAATTCATAAATCTTCCTGTGCTTCATTATTCTCATATTTCCCTCTTTGAAACGGAATATTTTCCACCTGAAATCTTAGGGAACTTTTAATTCGATACAAGAGGATATTCCACTTAAAATAGGCAATCAGTATCAAAAATATATGTGCACCAATATTTGTTTTCCCGAATATTTATTTTACTTAAAACATTTCAATGGCTTAAGGGATGTGATCACACTCCAAAAGCGATCCAACCCTTCACTCCCACAAAAAATAACTTTACCCGTCAAGACCCACTTCCCAAATGGACGCCACTCTAAAGTCAACACATCTGCTGTCCAGAATTACAAGCAAATGCAGCATACAGCTTCAAAGAATGCGCTAAATACGCCCAACTTAAGCGTTATCTTCGCCTCGAACTGCAGTGCTTGCACCACTAGCTCCACGTTGCAGTCGTCGTCTCTCTTCGGATGATGAAGCTCCAACAGTGAAATCCTGACCTGACGGTGCTGGCGACGTCCTTTGTGGCTAAAAATGACAATTCTTATGGATGCTGCCAAAAAGATGGAGGTGGAAACTTTTCGAGCCGGAAATGTTGGGAGGTCGATACCGCAAAAAACATCTATACATTGTAAATAAAGTGGTCAAAACACTAACTAAGAGTCCGTGCATCCGTGGATTTTTTGCAAAATTTTGAAGTGAAGCTTGAACCAATGTCCGCAACAAACGAACACACTGTCGCGAAAAAAGCGTCGACCGATTACAGCTCTGCTGGATATGCAAACTTCAAAATCGGCGTTGAGGTTGCAGAAGTCAGTTCCAGACTGCCGCAGGAATAGCTCATTCTCCAGCTGGCTCCAGCTCACATGCATCGTCTTCCATCTCCTGCTTTTCCTGCCTTCTCTAGTCTCGGATTCTTCCTCACCCGTTCATCGCTACTGCTTGTTATTAGCGTTTGATGTTCCGCACGTTTAATAGCATTGTGTTCGTAACTTTATCACTGAAACTATACAATTGCAGTTTCGTGTTGGCCGCAACCTTTTCTTGTTGGCTCGTGTTGTTCGTAGGCATGGTTATTCCTCATGATATCGCTCCGTATTACTGTTGGAAAGTATGTTATGGCTTAGTTACCCAAGATTGAGGTGCTGGGTGCGGAAAATGAAAAGCGAATCTCGAACTTAGCGAAGAAACTTCGGGTGGGCTAATTAAAAGGCTAGTGAAGCTTCGTCGAAGAGGGCCCAAATCGTCCAGACCTCGTCAAGTCAGGCAACTCTGTTTATTAGTTGAGCTTCTCTACTGGTTACTTCTGGACGTCTCGAATAGTCGTAATCACTGTGGAGAGGTTTCGGCAATAAATCCGAGACCTCCAAATTCAAGGGTCATCTGGTACTCGTAGTTGCGTTTTGGAAGGAACATACATGGCCTGTTTCAAGTCCCAGTAACGCCATGCGATGGCTCCTGACAGAATACCGGAAAGTTTGGTTGTCGGGACATCAAACTAGCAGTTGTCCGATGCCTGGTTTTCGTTATGATTCGTGTGGTGCTTTGTATTGCATCCGGTATTTTCACGATCGATACGAGCAACGCAAGTTCTGTGTATGCTTCCCATAAACTCACAACAGCAAACACATTCCAAAATTTCAGCTGTCATTGTCGTGCTCTACCCCCTTGCAGCAACTACATAAAAGCAGCCTCAGCCGACATGCGTCCCATTGCCCCTGTCCAAATCAGTTTCTCCTCCGTATCCCCCGCGTTCAGTATCACTCGGTGAGTTCCCCACCAAAGTTCTTTTTATTTCTTCCACATTTGCTCACCTAGCGAAAACAACCCACGTGGACCGACACCTCTATCTCACTCCCGTCCAAAAAATCATCCTATTTCGAAATAGACTTGGAAATGTGACGCTGCCGGTCGAAAAGCATTATTTCTGAAATACTGTCCTCCCATCATTTTAAGGAAATAAAAACCTCAAGGTAGATGAGAAGGGAATAAAAGCGAAAAAAAAAGTGACAGAGGGTTAATAACAGATGTCGAGCAAGAAAAAGCCAATGAAATAAAATCAGACCGAAATTGAGTTGCTATGCGACGAGTGGGCATATGGTGGTAATTGTAGTTGGGCATTAGACAGTGCACGAGGTGGTGAACAGCGATCCGCATCACCACCGCATCGAGCACATAAATGTCGCTCTTCAAATAGCAACACATTCATCGCCTCTTCATAGATACGTGCCTCAGGGAATTCGACCTTTGTCTGCTTCTTATCGGTGGCATAAACTATTGACGTACAACATACCTGTAATATAGTTACCGTAAAAAAACCTCATATATTTATAGACGAACAGTAAAGAAATATTTAGAAGCGAGGAGAGAAGAATCTCAAAAAATGACTCCGTCCTCAGCAGTCGTCAAAAACGAATTCCGACAAACTGCCAACTATGTCCCTCAAAAATTCGAACATTTGAAGAAGATCATCTTCGTATATTAATTCCATCAAATTTATCCATATCAGCCTCTTTATAATAAAAGAAAAAAGAAAAAAATTCGATTCGCATTTTCGAAGAATTGTTTGCAAATTTGTGACAATACAATATGATATCGTTATAAATTATTCTTGTGGCTTTTTTGCAAAGATTGTTGTTGAATTCAAAAATTGATGGAAAACATCGGAAATTTTGCGTTCAATGATTTTTTTTCGATTATCAAGAGAACTTTGAGAATTTTATTGGAACGCTGTCAGAGAATCTCAGGATTTTTGCCAACTTCAGTATGTCCCACTTCTTGCCAGCAATCTTCAGCGGCTGCTTCTTGTTTGGAAGTTTCTGATTGCGGTGAAAAGGATGAACGGTTGGGTTTATTTGTACCTACTCTAAAAAACGCCTATTTTCCATATAAGTTATTGAGATCCCCTTTACTGCACTTTTATCCTGCCTCCAGTAAAAAGTACATTATATACATATATATACTTTTAATTGCAGGTGGAATACATCGAGCTTCATGCAAAGCAACGCATTTCTTACAAGAGAGACATCCCGACTTCTGGATCTTCCTGCATCCCCTCCTCCGTGGAGGTCTCAAACTGAAATATATGTGCTAAGAGCAGAACATCTCAAAGCCAAAATAGCCTCCAGATTACGCTCCTGCTATCCGCTACTCGGATTTATTGCATACGTACTATTTACAAATATGCTCTATGGCAGGAGGTGACACAAACTAAGCAACTTTTACTGCTGAAGTTGGGAACAGCGGAACTGAACAGCACGACGCGAAATGGTTTTGAAAAAGAGATCAGCTTATGAACAACAACCAAGGATCGGAAAGCTTGATAAAAACATGGCGACAATGATTTAAAGGCAAGCAATACCCAAGACCAAAACACATCACTTTACAAGATCAACACAACCTAGACAACGTCACTGGCTGAAGCATTAGAGTGCAACAAACTCTCTTCGTTCCATATGACCCATTTCATCTTCATTTCGTGCTACAATTGTATTTTGTTATGTTATTACATGCTCTTCCGACACTTTATTTTATTTAGCCAGTAGCCCACTCTAAATCATTTCGTCCCCACTATAGCTGCAAAATCGGAAGTGGGGTTGAAGAGGAAGAGATCGCGCAAATCGTGTAAGCCAGATCGCATACACTAGTACAACTTTGAGCAACTGACATATTTTATATGTGGCTCACGCTAGTACTCCGATATCGTTGGCATAACGCTTTAATATGAAGGAACCTATCGGGTAAAAGGTGACGAAGGAAGCGGAAGTAGCGACCATCAAAGATCTAAAACAATAATGTTCCCCCTCCACAATAAATTCAATGAAAAGGGAAAGGACGCTTACCTCAGCTTTTTTTCTGCCTTGGCCAAAGAATGTCCACTGACATACTTCCGCATTTTCTGCGCCGATATCTGAAATAATTATAAAACAAATTGACATGATTTTAAAGAAGCGCATTTCCCTATTAGTACCAAAGCAGAACGCATCAGCAAATACCTTTTAAAGTATTCGAACGTTAATTGCATTTAAAAGAACTCTCCTTGCGAACATCTCAAAGTACCACTTCAAAGCAAATTAATCAAGTGATATAACAAAGCAATACCTTTCTCATAGCTCTCATATATAAAGGCGAAACCTTTTAAAAGAGTCAAAAGGATCAATATATGACAGGAGCGGGGAACTTGGGCGAATAGATGATTGCAATTTAATGCTGCACATTTTAGAACGAACAATTATCCCCAAAAATGTGCCATAAATCTTTACTATTAACATCAAAGGAATCAAAAAAAAGCTCAATTTCCCGCCAAACCATCACAAACTTTCTGCCCTAATTCGGCTAGTCATCTGTCACGAATGTGGCGCACTGTCACCTTCCAGCCACGTCAACAACTCTAAGTGTGAATAGGCCTACCAGATAGTTTTCATCTTGCAAACGACTGTTCAGAATAAAGGATAAACATCCGCTAAGAACAAATTAGCAGGTCACCTGTAAAAGGCAAAATGTGACGTATTCACAACGTCCTATGCCACAATGTTCTGCGTTTTTGAATTAAAACCCCAGAAAGGTTTCTTCATGTGCTCAGATTTTTGGCAACCTGCTAATTTTTTTAAAATTCAATCTCTATTTCGAGGTGCCGAAGTAAAAAAAAAAAGAAAAAAACATGCAAAAGTATGTGCACATCAAAACGTTCGCAAAACTATAATATAGGCGAATAAATGGCGTTGAAAGATCCCTGCGGATGCCAAGACCTCTCAAAAAATAGCATGTTTTCAATCACCCCAGTGATAACAGGATAAAAACGCTCAACCCCGGTGACCATCGTATAACGCGGAGGCAAGCTCAATAACGACCAGAAATGCCTAGATGCCTTCCCAAGAATGCGAAATATGGAATATCAGAGATGTCTAGAGGCGTGGAATCTTCGAAGATACAAAAGATCAAAGACCATTTTGCCATATCGAAGCGCCGTAATTCCAAAATCGACTTATGTGATGAGCACTCTACAAAATTTGCTGTTTCCTCAGAAATAAATCAAATATCTATAAGCAACCTTTAACGAAAAGCACACGATCCGTAAATCGCAGCACTAAACGATCGAATAATTCCAAGTTTTTCATAAGATTATCATCCGATTGCGAAGTATAGGAATATTTATTGTTATGCCGATTCAGAAGCAATTTTATCACCGGCTGAAAATCTTTTCGATTACAAAGGGTTATGCGATAAACAGATAGGTAGGTAACAAAACGATGAGGAAAATAACCAAAAAAAAAATTAATTGATTAATTAAAAATCGGCTCATGAGATCCGTGCAAGAGAAGAAATGAGATCCGGGAACACGACTCAAGATATCCCAATATATTTAAAACTTGTGGGAGGAAATTCAGATAGCAGATAGAATGATAATTTCCAATGGCATCGAAGGAAACAGATTCCACTTTGAAAAATTCGATAATCTGATGGAAAACAAAAAGAGTTCTCTGACCAGCGACCACTGACCAGTGGTCGCTGGTCACTGATTCATAGAATCAAGTTAATTTCTGCAATTTTACTATGACAATCAAGTATCAATAGAAATAAAAAAATTTTCAATAATTAAATTTCCAACTTTTTTACAAATGAAACAGTGCGAATTTGCAATAAACCTCTTAGACTTGTAAATTTTTTCCTTAAACTCTCTCAAAGACCATAGATTATTTTCCTTTTTTTTTCAAGCGAATCACGAATCAAGTAATTCGATGAGTTATCTTTCAATATTTACCTCAAAGTCTATGAACGACAAACACTTTATCTACGAATGATAATAGGAATAAATTTCCTTAGTGATAATATCTTCCAAAAAATCACCTGCCTATAAACCTTTCAAGCTCATTTCATAAAAAGCTATAAAAAGGCACTACTTATACTTTTACTACACATATATGCCGAATGATACAAAGAAAATTTAGCTTTCTTCTTTACTGCTTAAAATTCTATTCCTCTCTCCGTTCAGACCTTCCTCTTACTTGAGAATCCTTGCGGAAAAAAAACCTCCTTCCACTACTGCAATAAATGTGATAGTGCAACAAAATCAACAAGTATAAACGAGTAGTTTGACCTTTGTTGTGCTGCCAACAATACGGTCACAGTCCTTCTTTGTACAGATGATTGGTACCTTGCAAAGACCGACCGGTTCCACATCTTCTTTCTTCATAATGCTTAGCCAATCTTGACACTGCTGGACTAATTCCTGAATAAATTTCCGCTTGGGTTTCGATAAAACAAGGCTTAGGCTTCATAACACATCCATCTGCCTTCACTTCCACACCTCTCAATATATTTCCACAGGAAGAATCTGACTCCGAGATACAACAGAGACTAGCGCGCTGCAATAAAACCCATATCAATCGTGCTGAGGTCTGTACACCACGTACCTTTCAAGGTTACCATTCCAATAAAACATCAAACTGCGTTTGCTGAGGGTATCACTTCTGCCAGCAACAGCCATTGCAAAAAACATCACCGCTATAGATACTCTCGAAAGCATCAAGTCGTGGGCACCAAACAGCCCTGCTTAGTCACGTGTATTGCTTGCTGGTCGATTCATATTAGCCACCTACGTGCCAACGAAATCAACAGTTTATTACTAATAATTTTCATAAAGGAACTCTTGAGCTTTTAAAAATTACTTCCACCTCAATTTCTCCCAAAATAAGATTGAAAATGACTTCCGTCCTTCCAATAATGAGGTCCATTTTTGTCGAATATGATAGGGGAACTTGCATCATTCTATGGCAGCAATTTTTCACACGCTATTGGGCTTACAACTCCACGCTGTGATCAACGTTACGAGTGGGGATGCACCGACGCCAATACGAAGCACTTGTCGCTGCATTTTTGGCTAGGCTTCTCCAGATTCGTTATTTAAACATTCTGGATGCTATGAAACGTTGAGTGTGATTTTATTGATGTAAATTTAACGATGATGTGCCCCTCATTACACACAATCTAACAACAGGACGGATTCCAGCAAACAACTAAAATGATTTTTTGGGAGATTTTATTGCCTTAAGTAAACTTTCCTCGTTCCCTCTCAAAGAAGGCAACTACTGAACCTGAATTAAGTAGTATTTCGCTTCGGCAAGAATCTCGAGAGTCTCGACGCGGCAATCAGGCAACGGAACACTTCCATCACGAAGAAAATTGAGAATCGTTCCGAAGTGTTTTCCGCAACGGTCGATCAATACCCATCCATCACTATCTGTTAACACCTGCAAAAAAAGCTTCTAATAAATGAACACATAATATTCTTCATACCTTTCATTTGCATCGCATTCATATCTATTCACTTATCCAGATTAGAAACATAACGACAGGTTTTTTTTAAAACGTTAGAACAAATTTATTTACATGCCACTCAGAAACTTCTTTTCCTAAAGATTTATTTGAGTTTTATTTTCTTTCTAAGAACGATAAAGAAACAACTGAAAATTACAATTTAAGAAAACCTTCAGCCTGCCATTTTCAAGACCTGTTTAAACGAAGAGGGAATTCATTAGATTATAATAAAACATGACTTATTCTCCTGTATTTCGACGCCACTCATAATGATAAATATTAACGCAACTGAGAGAAAATAAGCGCCAATGAAATTAGCGTTACGCTTGATTGTGGACTGCAAAATAACTTTCGGCATCTGGGTTGATTCCCTCGAAACTTTTCATTGCGAAATGACAAGGAACCTATCTTCTACAACTATAGATTTATTAATAAAGCCCTATATTAATTGGTGAAGACCGAACTGTATAAAAGTAAGCAATGACACAAAGCAAACAGGCGGGTTTTACGACACCAAGTCTGTCGACATCCATATTTTCTCATGTGTCCATCAGCACCTTTTCGCCCTCGACGTTTCAAAATCTTGCTGAAGTTAAGAGCTAAAGCAAAACAGTTTACAAAGGCTCTCGAGAAAAATGCCTCTTAATGATTAGCCAACTGTTTCATTACACAACCACTGAACAATTTCCTCCTTTTTTGGAACACTAATTTAATTTCAGTAACGTTTATTTAGGGCCTGCGATGGCCAATACATAATTTCAACACCCCCTCCCCAATTCCGCCGCACAAAATTTCTCACTGCGCTAACCCCTGTCCATGAAAATATGCGGTGGGAATGCCTGTAACAAATAAATTACCAAAGATATGGCAGAAAATCAGTCATTGATCACGACGGAAGAGGTGTCATAGACGGGTATTACTAAACCACTTTACTCCTTTCTATCGACAGCGGGTAACTTTATAGTTAGTGGACGTAAATGGCAAGAAAAGCTTTAAAAGCTTCCGAGTAAGCTTTATAAGTCCCGGACAAAAAGCTCGAAATTATGAGAGGAAATAATTTCATCTCTAAAAAAGTCATATTTAATGAGCCATTCTCTATACCATCAAAAACTTGAAAAAAAAAGATCCCTTCTAGTTATATTCTCGGTGTCGATAAAACTTAAATAATAAAAACCCTTTCAAATACTCAAAAAATTCAAAACTGCTATATTTTATTCAGGTCATACGGTACTAGATCATTTAATAAACACTGATCATACGCCCGAAACTTTGTGCAGTAAACGGAAACACATTAAAGCGGCAGCTACCCAAGAGAGGTGTCCTTACTCCATCTAGTAGGCAAACAACCACCGCCAGCTTTAAGGCCCTTATTGCACGATAGCTTATCTACTTGGACAGATATATAATAAATGTATTTATGAGTTAATACTGACCAATGAGTATATATATTTAAACTAAAATCTGCAACTGCTTGTATGGAAACAGCTCTTTTCCCATTCTAACCACGATATTGGCAAGGAACGACAGGGGCGACACCAAAACTCAGCATGCCGCTCTTAGCCTACCCAATTATCCAACTGACGAGACGAAAAAAGGAATAACATAAGTCCAACTTCACCCTCCCTCATTACTAACTTTTTACGGTAGTTGCGCGACCTGAATTCGGAGAAGCTTCACCTGCGGATGTTCGTTCCGAATATTCACTTGCAATGCAGAACTGGAGGAATGAATTAGGGAACGGCCTTTTCATATACAGTTCCATGTCAAAAAATGAGAGTTCTCCTGCAGTGTCCCTTACGTTAATTCACCTATTCGCGGTGATGAGAATCAAACCTTAGACAATTCTCGCTGTGAGCGCTTACAAAACTTTAAGCCTTCCCGCACCACCCTCTCCCCACCCCCCCCCCCTTCTCGCCTTGTATTACAAACTTTTCCCAACATTGCTCTGAAGTTAAAGTTTGTTAGTGAAGTTATGAAAATGCACAATTTACTTATAATAAGAAGTTACCTCCATTCGACCAGAAAACATCGCCTGAAGCATAGAGTCATGCTTGATCAACGTTGAAATTGTTGTACTATATAGCGCACCACCAACATTCAATTTCACATATTGTGATGGTGGTTCGTTGACTGTAACCAAGCGAGTGCTATAGAGTTTTTTAGTAGTCTCTTCCGCCATCGAGATCTCAAATATTTTTTCTCGAATAAATAAAATGAAATTCTATTTATTTTTCTTTGAAGCGATCTACATTAATCGCTAAATAAACATGAAAAACTTAACGATTCAATCTCATTAATGCTTCATCTAATAAAATAATCGTCAAAAAATTTTGAAATATAAAGAGCGCAATAATAATCTACAAAATGATCAAATAAAATATGCTAAATGAAGTGGAAAAAGACAAATCTTTTATAATAATATGGAAATAATTGATATGCATAGAGAAAAATGAATAAGCAAAGATCCAACAAATAAAAATGATCGAAATAGTATATTTTTTTGTGAGTTTTATGAGTTTTATACAAATCAAATAAATAATAAGCATAAAGGAAATACTTCTCAAATTGTGGTAGTAATATTACACTTGAAAATGTTCGATGCATAATTTTAATCAAATTAAATTTTTTGCTCACATATATTTCAAATAAAATATCAACATTTACTAAGCCCAGTGATGAAACGATTGGCCAAGCATCACAACAGAATTAGTTTAGTCTAGCCAATACCAGTTTAATTTCATAACGTCCTAAATAAAAAAAAGGCCAAGAAATGGTACTAAATCAAGAGAGCAATGAATTTCACAACGATACATCCATACCTTTGAATCAATTCTCAACCCTAATAAAGGCCAATTTTTTCAAAAATTTATGGTAGAATGTGTGGAGTAACTGTAGTCGTAGTAAGAGAAAGAAATTGGTTTTTTTTTAAAGTGTGAATAAGCCTGACGTAGAATTTAAAGATTATTATAAGGCCCTATTTATGTCGCCTGAACTCTAAATTGCATCGAAAAACTAAATTCTTTCAATAACACCTCTCACTCTAGATTTCGAACTTTTTTAGTGGAATTCTAGTATAGAAATATTGAGGCATTTCTAAACGTTTCATTCATATATCCCTATTGGGATTAAAAATTCGGGCAATGATCTCAAATAGCATTTTAAATCCGTTATATATGTCACCATGTTTCAACAATCAAAACATTTTCATATATAATTAGCCCTCATAAATGCCAATCCAAATATTTTAAATTTATCTTTTCAACAGACGGCGTTCGCCCATTAAATTACCTCAATTCCGAATCTCATCCTCACAACCGCTTCTAGTATAGCCGAATTAGCATTCTTCCTACCGAGATGAAGCGCCACAGCTTGTTCTTTGTGATGGGAAGTTTTCACTTGCTCGATCATTCTTTACCCATGAGTCAAATTAGATAGTGTGGTTGGAAACGAGGTAGTTGAAGGGGACTATGGTGTTGCGGGGTGCGAGGGATATCCGATTTGAGGTGAACGTCCTCGGGAATCACGTTCCACCAATTTCCGTGCCAACTGCACCTAGCGCTTAGTCGACTACTTCTGCAATTATGACCTAGTGCCACCTGTTGGGCGTCCCTATATGCTCATCTTCTTGTCAAGAGATCTTCTCAGGTAGTTTGCTGAGTGAAGCAAATTCGATTTAGAAACGAAATGCTTTCATGTCCGTTTCTTCTCAGAGACAATGCGGGAATATCATGCTTGATTTACTGGAAATGCTTGTTGGCGCTATCTGAACGCAACCGACTGTTTCATGGATATAATCGACAACAACAATACGGCACAGGTATAATACTTCAATCTAAGAACACCTAGAATAAATAAAGAAATATTTCCTCAAACGTAGTAACAATAAGCTCACCTTGCAAGCGTCTATTACATCCGAACAACTCTCAACTCTTCGTCATGTGAAGTTGTTCAGTTCGATTCGCAGAGCAGAGAAATTCGCAGCGAGCATCAAATTCCACCTAAATGTCGATGAATAGTGCAGCGGAAATGATTCAGGTTTTACCCCACAAGAATGTGGTAGTAAACCTTGGCAAATAAGATAATGATATGGTAAAGACGAGAAGAATACAGTGCGGTAGAAGTGGTAAATTATGAATGACGGTAAAGAAAATTCGTGTGCATCATACGGCATTCGTTTTGTGGACTATCTACCTGCCAGCTAGCTGTTCGAATACCTATGGGAACTGCCAGGGTCTTTCCATGGTATAAGACAATCGCACGATCCACGAATGGCCTATAGGTTTTTAGATCATCAACGAATGCTGTATAACCCGTTACAGATATCATCAACATAAATGACAAACTGCAGCGATCTGAAATTACTCCCTTGAGACACACCACTGATTACATTGTACACCTGCAATAGTGACTCTCCGAATTTGAGTCCAGACGTCCTTTCAGCCAGAATCTTCAGTTCATTTCAGTGGAGATACAGAGACTCCACAAGTTCCTAGCTCTCTGAGCAGCTTATAACAGTAGACATCAAATAACCCTTCGATATAAACCAGTTCAGTTTGAATCCTATGGTTCATAGCGGTGATCCAGTCTTTCAATGAAAACTTAGCTGAAAGACTTTAGACTATTCATGTAAAAGCCTAAACTGAGCAGGATTGATTACATGCTAACAGATCAAATATTCGAGGGGAGGAATCTTTGACTATGATCGTTAACGCTTTACAAGTTAAGAACGTTAGACTAATGTGGCGATAATTGATCATTGATGTTGGCGGATAATTTTTCATGAAATGAGGTAACAATTGTAGCTATCAAAGCAGAAGGAAGGGTATAAGATGATGGTCCATCTTTTCTCCTCCGAAATTATTCTATAAGGGAAATTGATGATAAGTAGGTTTGAATGCATAAAATAAAATAAAATTACTGTAAAATAAGGAAATCAGGTTTTATTAGGATTGATTCTAATTAAATCTACTGTCTATCTAAATCATGAAGATATTACAACCGAGCATGGCATGTGAAGGCATACTGACAGAGAAAAATAAAGCTCGTTTACTACGAGTAGCAGATCACACGACGATAATTAGCGAAATAAACACACTGATCAGCAAGCGAGGCCGCAGCCTATTTATAGCTTCGGCTACGGCCCCGAAGGCATAGGGAGGTTATAATCCACATGCGGAAGATATCACATCAAGATCAAACAAGTGTGAGCATACAACTTGTTACAGAAATGAAGATCACCACGATTACTGTGATCACAACGCTCATTTCATCACAACAGATCACTCGTTAGCAGATATAAACAGCACAATAAATATCGCATTAAAAAATACGTTCTCAATTCCCCAACATTTACGAATCTCTATAATCAGTTAGAAACCTCTAGTAAATCATTTCAACTGAAAACAACTAAACGAAGAAATTCTTCATCTTCCACTCTTCATATAATGATGTGTATTTATACATCCATTTGTGCGAGTATTCCCCACCCCTCCCCCCCCCCCCCCCCCACCTCGCCAATAAGAAAAAAAAATGATATAAGGCGCGCTTTCTTGATATCTCTGTGTCTAACCGATAAGTACGCTTCAAGAAATTCAGTGGAATCTTACGTGGGCAGTTTTTCTTCTAGACGTTAGGTTGACCAAATGCGACCTATCACCTTGTTGGGTCTTTATACCTGAACGCATACGTCTGCCGGTCAGGTATTTGCTTATTGAGTTGTCATCCAACTAATCCAAACGCCTTTAATTGCCACACAAAATGAAGTCCCATATTTTATAGGACTCTGTCTACCAATCGTTGATTTATCGACCAGGAACCAATAAATTCGCAGATTTTCAAAGAGATGAACCAATCGAGCGCTCACTTTAGTTTTCCCTCATTTCTGACATGTCAGTCCTCTCTCTCTATATACATAATCATTTTGCATACATCCGTGAAACTCATTTGCATATCCAACTATAACTCCAAAAGGTGATACATAATATTTACTTTATTTTAATCAACAAAGCATTTATTACGGATTATCAAGTTTCTTCATATCGCTTCCGTCAGCTGAAGTTGTAAAGTCGCATGAAAGTAAAATAATGAAAATTAATCAAGGTTGGCAAGGTGCAACAATATGCAAATTAGCTCGTCTTGCATTTCAAAGATTTCAGTTTGTTTCAGTTGATCTCTTTGCAACCTGACGATCGGGTCTGTGGTATTCGTGTATTGCATCCGCAATTGTTAACGACTATAAATGAACACTATAACCACCGTGCTAAAGATCATCGTGGTACTTAGCAACGTAAGTCGGTTTTTAATGAAGCTGTAACCATGTTTTACTTATGGCGAACTAAATAAATCAATGAATTGAAAGAGTTTTTTCTTTTCTAAAAATAGAAATTGGAAATCCTCATAAAATATAGCAATCGAAGAATTCCTTTAAAAAAAAATCTGATTTTCTAGCAGAATATATCTGAATTAAGAAACAACAACGAGATCCAATCTCTTAAATTCATTTAGATGCTAGCGTTTCGAAGCTACAATTTCGATTCGATCATCTTCCATAGAATATCGTTTTATACAAATTCAGCAAATATCACTCAAACACTATTGCAGTTTTTCTGCTTATGGACATTTCTATCGGCATGTTATTATGCTGCACATATTGTAACAGTTAATTATTTCGGCTCAGTGATAGTACTCTCAATACTCAGCCTTACATATGCGATATTTCTTATCGTCGATGTATTCTTCATGAAATTTTATACCATCTATCAATGGGTATTTCTATTGTAATATTCAATGCTGCAAACAACTCATATCGTTCAAATTGTCTATTTTTTTTTTTTTATCCGATCAATTCATGTTTTATTGAATAGATACGCTGATCTGATTTAATTATAAGCATTTCTACTCATATTAGCCTTTTTTCCCCTCTTATATTTCCAACTTAACTTTTAAGCCATATAACTTTCAAAATCTTTATTGGTAATTCCCATAATTTCTGGAGACTTCTCCGTGAAAAGTGAACGTAGTCGATCTTATTAGAGGATGATTTATTAAGCAATACCTCAGCGAATAGTATTTACGCATTTCAAAATTTTAAATACTCTTTATTAAATAAAATGAAATGAATGCAAATATCTCACTCCATTATAGCTATTCAAATCACATATAAAGTTATTTCATCAATATATCTTTTTATATTTATATATCGTTTTTTTGAGAAAAAAATTCAGTAATAAAAATGCAAAAATATTTCCCTATAAAAATCTATGTTGTTTTCAGTTAAAAATCGTCACTATAATTGCAGCAATATTATCGAATATTGCCGCATATCTTTTAACTTTCTCTCTTTATCCAAATTTATTTCCCGTTATTGCGATTGTAAGTCGTCAACTTTATGCAAATTTATTCATAGAGGAAAATGATACCTCAATATTTAAATTAACTTATCTAAAGATAGAAAAATTAACAGCAGGCAAATTTAAACATTTACTAGAGCTAATTTCTTAAATTAGAGATTAAAATTTCGAAGATAATAAATAATTTTCAAAGAAAAAAAAATTCCGATATTTTGTAAAATTCAAAAAAAAAAAGAAAAATTTTATCCACATCGAAGATATAATAAAAACTCATATTCATATATAAGAGTATTCATAAAAATGTATATTCAATAATTTCTAAGAAATTTTCCACTTTCAGGGTAATGCATATTTCGCGATGATATGTTTCCTTCTACATGTTTCAATACTTAGTAATCCTGAATTCAGAATCGAATAAAATTCATCGAATACTTCAGCGTATTTCATTTCCCAATTTATCAAATTCAAATAACGAAACAAATATATTCTTCAAATATTCATATTATCCTTATAATATCATTTATTTAAGATCCATATGAAGTTTTGTTTTTTTTTTCTTTGTAAATGTTATCTGCTATCATTGCATCTGCGGAAAAGCCTAATACGACGCACTTTCGCTTCATAGTAGCATTGCGATTTCATTGATGCATAGGAAGAGCGCAAAAATCGGATACTAGAGATTTGAAGAATACGAAGAATAATTATTGCCTATAGTGAATTGACAAAAAATAATTGTATATACTCTCTAAATGGACTCAATTTTTTAATATATTTTAATTGGGCTATATTTGAATACTTTTGTTCAATTACTGTTTCATTTATAATAATTGTAATAATTACTATGTAACACTTACTATGCAATGATGATGTATAAAGCTTTTACTACTAGACCAATGTGCACTCCCCTGAGCGTATATGTCTGATTATGTTAATGTTCAATTTGATATAAGAACACTCTTCCGTTGAATGAATGCTCACTTATAAGCATCAGCTAATCATGATCTAGCGAACGATGAATAAAAGCAAACTTTGTGTGACAAGCAAACTTTGTGTTACAATCGATACTTGTCCGTAAAGAAATATATTTTTCTAACTGTTCAAATCACTGCATTACTTCCAATCATAGCGGCAAACAATTTCTCAGTTTAAAATTAAATTAAATTATTAAATTAAAACAATGATGACAATTTTTACAGCTATGAATATCTGATTTCGCATCATCCATTTTTTTTTAAACAAATAAATTCTACATGAAACGCGTCTCAGCGGAGCAATCTTTATTGGAGTTTGTCGTACGTTGTTGACGCTTTGTTGGAGCGGAAGTTCTTGTGTTGTTGAAATTCGACGAAAAGAGATCGCTTTTTTCCGGTCGTACCATTTTTGTTGTAATCAATGATAATATAAGCATTTCAATCGTTAGTGAACAATTATTCCAAACTATAATAATCGATGAATTTCTCTCTCTAATTGAAGAGAATTGCAAAGCAGCGGCGGATGTAAAATAACCCCATAATAATTATAAATATACATATATTTTCATCATTAATTAAAAATATAAATTAAAAAATTTTAAAAAAAAAGAATGTCAAAAAATTGGTTAGATATATAGATATCTCTCAGCAATCATTGTTTTGATATGCAAACGTAATATGATCGATTTGTTGGATAATATACATTATACTACGTTATGCTGTGATTTCAGAAAATTGTTTCCCTTGCTTAATTAAATTGAGGCGCTTACTTGATGAGACGTGAATGAGCCGGAGCTTCGCCGAGTTAGTACATTTTGATCAACATTTCCTCCATATACTCTCTTTCTTGCAGTATATTTCTGATTTGTTTTAATGAAGTTCAATCACTTTATATGTCATTAGCATAAATAGACAGCAATGCGCATATATTCTCATGGTCCCTTGCAGTAAAGCGGTATGAAAATGAAAAGTCCAATAGTCCATAAATCGAGCATAATCTGCATTTTCTTTATGACGTTTACGCACCTAAGGCTATTTATGCTATTTGAATAAGTTCCAACTTTAAACAGACTGAATAATCTCGTCTAAAGTAGGCGGTAAATAAAACTCACACATAGCTTTTGGAAGGCTTCTAAGCAGTGGTCCATTCGTGAATAATCCGAGACTACTGGATAGATCGAAGAAAAATTTTTGCACGGTGAATACGATATGTGCTGTGTTCACAATGTGGAATATTAAAGAGAAGCGATAACTGTCAAGTTTTTCCTGAAATATCATATGTTGGAAATATGTTAGCTTTCCATAAGCAACTTTCCATTTTAGTATAACTCTCAATAAATTACTCTCCTTTGTGAGTTTTACAGTGTAAAATACCTCAGCTCAAACATCCTAAAACTTAGAAACCCCTATTATAAGTTCTCCTATTCCATCTCGATGGTACATCATTCTATTCGATTAGGACATCAATGAAGCAATTCATATTCAATTTTAATACTCAAATATCAGCTAACATCTATAAGACAAAGGTTATGGGTTGAAAAAATTCCTCCAAGACTATAATTCCCTTCAGAAAAAAATTTTTTTTTCGCAAGTCCTTAAGTTCCGCGACTAGCAGATGATAACTTCACTATAAACCAATCACTGGCGTAATATTTTTTTTTTTTTTTGAAAATCAAAATGGGAAACATGCCAAATATGTGAGAAAATTTTAAAAATTTAGAACTTATAAAAGCGCCAAAAAAATAAAGTGAACATATCATAATGATTTTTGATTTGAGCCGCCGCTTAGACACTTCAGAATCCAAAAAAAAACTGCACCTTTGTATGAAAAAGGCGCAACTAAACGATGAATAGCCTAATAAATGCGCCATAGCATTATTATATGTAATTTGTGAGTCATTTCTATTTCAACTGCTTCCTTTAACTAGCTTTTCACTTTTATTGGTTTATTCTTACAATGCTCTCTCAAACAACGACTAAACGTTGTCGTTAACCGTTTTTCTTTCTTTATTGCATGTGAAATTTCTCGCAATATATTTGCATCGACTTTTCATCATAATATAGTGGGAGAAAAAAAGAGCCTAGGAAAGCGTTAAAGCCAAAGAACAACACTGAACTAGAAAATATTAGAAATGCTAGGTATGAATTTTTTTTTTGGAGAAAAGAATTAATAAGAAATTCGAAAAGCTGGAAAATGTTTTATTTTCTTAAACAAACTCACCTTTCCGAGATCCATTAATGTATGACATCCATAAGTAGCAGCAAGCATTGATAGCACTTCCACAATATCTACCGCAACCGTTATTCTAAAACAGAAAATATTATTTCCAATATCATTGCTAACTAAAAAAAAAACAACTTATCGCAAATTTTCGAAAATAGAGCCTCTTCATCTGAAGATGAGATTCCGCACATCAATAAATGCATTTCCAATTCTGAGAGCCTATTTCGCATATATATTCTCTTTTAATCTTTGAATTTACTCTCTCTCGTCCTCTCAAAAATATTCGCACATTAAGGACAATTGTCTTCAAAAAAAAAAAGAATACATCGTATGTTTAAATATTATAATGAACATCATCACATCTGTGATGCCAAAAAAATGCTCTCTAGCACTATCACAGTGTGCCTAGTTTCACTCTTAGTGTTAACAAGTTAAAAACCTATCGATGAATTTACCTATAATTTAACAACACTAATATACTCTCAATTTCACCGTTAGGATGGACACGTGAACTAATTAAACACATAACTATGAAGGTTTAAAAAATCGATTTTCTGAGATCATTTCGCAAGAATTCACCTAACTTTCTACACTAAAAGTTGTTCATCTAATCAAACGCACTTAATTGTCCTATATCGATTGATTGATCTACAAATAATGCTTAAAATCCATGAGTCAAAACAAGTAAATAAACATATGGAATAAGCTATCGCGCTCAATTTTTTTTTTCTACACTTTGTACTATCTCATCAAACGCTTCACAAATTGCTAGCAAACTTGAAATATATAAAATAATGCTTTCATATAGCAGTTGAATCGCCTAATAAAAACCCACACAAAACATTCGTTAATCTGCAACTTAACCAATACGAATGAAAGCTGACCGCTGCAAAATATATGCAAATTTTTCCTATCTTTAAATGTCTATTTTTTTTCATATTTGATTGATCAATATGAATTTTCATACAGGAAGTTATCTCATAATTTCCTTACACCTACCCGATTTAGCAAATTAGTCTCGGTTACTATAAAGTCGAAATTGCCAGGCAAATAGACAGACAAACGCGTAGGTTTGCCGCACGTAGACACATCACCATAATGAGCATTTTCATCGCAAATTTTAAAAGCCCATCAAAACGTCTCAGCAGGGGAAGATAACCCAAGCGAGAAAAATCTTTTAGGGCTGATGAATCTATATATCAAAACTTTGAGGATAATTAGGTTATGGATCCTAAAGAAGAGTTTGGGGTTACTGAATTCAAGCGTAAACGTTCTACAAAAGGGTTTTAATTAAATTCGAATTTTATCTGAGTCTCAATATTCCAGGCAAATATAAGTTTAATAATAGGTAAGTATCGGTTACTTCATCAATGTTTCAATACCAATCTGCTATAATATTCTCTCTAAGAGATCAATAGCCATAAATTCCCTATATTATGCTATCTATCTTCGTGTAATGCTTTGGGAAAGATCGAAATTTTGACGTTCGCGAAGTTATTATTCACTAAAATTTGAGCTGCGAAATCCAATTTTCAACTCAACGCCGAAATTTCCAAAAGAAATTTTCTTCCAAAAAATTCTCAAAATTCCAAAAAAAAATCCAAAATTTTAGGATTAAATTTTATTTCACTCAAATCTGAATTTTAATAGCTCTTCGAAAAAAAGAAGAGAAGAAACAACTGCTGAAATAAAAACCGAAAAATTCAGTGCTATCTAATCAATACGGTAGATATTTTGCATACGGAGCGAATAGGTCGTTCTTTATACTCGTTTGTATACCTTAAAGGGGTCTTTTTTCTCTTATTTTTAGTATATGATATATAAGTAATATTATTCGTTTTTTTGTATTTTTATGCTGATATTTTCATAAATATTTTATTTCAATATTATATATTAATGTAATATACAATCGATAGTTTTCTTTGTAAATGGTCATTTCAGGTACGTATAAAAAAACAACTGCTCTTTTGGGAGCATATCTACGGTTAAATTGTTTACGACAGACGCTTTTTAGCAATTCAACAACACTTTTTTTGTTGTTGAAAAAAAAAAGTCGAAAATGGTTGCATTCTTAATTTTTGAATAAAGATCCAAAAAAAAATCTGCATTTTAGCAGTTGTCAGCATCGCTTCTCTTCTATTACAGCATGTTTACGAGGTTCATTTCCATAAGCATGGGCTAAGATTGAAGTTTCCCACCGAAGGGTTCAGATAGTCCACTTTAGCTATTCGACGTGTTAGCATCGTGAAGCATTTGTAAGCGTCTTTTATAGTCTCTTAACTGCGAAAACTAGATCGTGGACCGTATGTGGAGAATACCACATATCCGTCCCTCTCCAAAAAAGATCGTAAGCTATTTTCTCATCATCTTTTGTGGGTTTTCCTGAGTTTTGGTCAATTCGGATCGATTTGCAATGTTTGGATTTTATGCGTCAAATCAGATCTGCCTCCAAATAGGCTTCAAACTTTTCATTTCATAATTCTACTATTCATGAAGTAATAGAAGTTTTTTTTTTTCATATATAACAAAATTGCCATCGATCTAGAAAGTATAAAACATACCTGAATTGCTCAAGAAATGCAATAACCATAATGACTTCTAGAAGTATTCGAATAATCGGTGATTGTACAACAAGCCATTCTAATCGTCTAATATTATCCCTATAATCAGCTTAATTATTCTACGATGAAATTCGACAATGAAATTTTACTAATCTCAACATTTTGAACGGCGTAGTTTCCAAATAATAACAAATTTTACTATGAATGCAAGTTGAGGCTCTTATAGACATTGGCCACTTTAGTATATCGCTACAATAAACTAGCCTAGCTTAATGATAAAATGAATAAATATAAAGATAGCCTGCAGATATCAGCAAAAATCAAATAAAGCATTCTGAATTTTTACTAGACAATATTTAAAGATTATAGTAAGTATGACATTGTAATATAATTTGCCTATTCTGACTTACTCGCTTGTGGAAATTTCTGGAAGTTTCATACAACAAAATGGAATCGAATCGAGTCGGATCATCTCTCCACAGCCAAGTAAATAACGCGATAGCGCTGCTCTACTCCCAAGAATATCACGCATTAGCGTAACCACTTTCAATAAACTGAGCATTATATAGCTGAAAAAAAAAAACTTAATAAACAAGCAGAAAAGATTTTCTTTTTAATTCAATATATTTAAACGTTTTCATTATAAATTTCTACTCTCTTATTTCATTCGCAATATTGTACGTTAACTTAACTATGAAAAATTGCCGAAAGGAATTCATAGATTGCTATGAATTCCCCCAAATTGTAATCGATCATCGAAGGTTCTCTTTTATGCGGAACTAATCGTGACGTTAATTTTTACTTCGAAGAAATAGAACGTTGCAATAATATAAACTATTTCGAATTTCTATTCTTATTTTTTTCAAAATTTTTCATTTTTTCGAATATTTAGAATTCAATAGAAATAAATTTTTAAAAAAAATTCCAACTATCCCGAAAATAAATTCAAAATTTTTACGAAACAAATCCGAAAAATTCTATTTTAAAATAGAGAGCAAAATTAAGCAGCTTACGTCGAACAAACTGCATACATTAATTTTGAGGATCGTGGTAAATACATCGCTAGAAGAGAGCAACAACCAATAATCTGCAAAAAAAATGCACTAGAATACCATAAATTTTCGCTTTTTTATGGCTATGTGAATAACCTCTTCAATACTACGCCATAAACTATAATGCGGAACATGTGCAAACTAATATTGATTTCACAGGTGGGATTTTTTTTCTGAGTAAAAAAAAAACATCGAAATAACCAATAATCTGGATTTCAGACTTTCAAAAAAATATGCTTAAAAAATAGATGAAGATATTGATCATGTTGCAAACTTTTTTGAACTGTTTTTATTTATTCTTATTTCATTTTGCAATATTTGTCTTATAATAATATATGCCATCATGCGATTATCTCAACTAATTATACTAAATGTGATTAATTTGTACAAATTTTATATTGAGATAAAAAAATGAATAAGTTAATGATGATCAATTTGTGTGTAAAGTGTGCATCTTTGCGCCACCTTACGTGTGTGTGTGGGAATATATGTACGTGTGTCAGATAGAGTTCAATTCCGTTGCCGCATTTAGCGAAGTTTAACGATTTTTGTTGCTATTTTTGAATATATTTGCATATTTCCTCAGAAACTTTGTAAAGAATTTTCAGTAAATTCTCAAGGTAATTATTTATTTACTTTACCAGAAAGCAGCTTACTCTCTAAACATCAAATCTTCGATAACAGACTCAGTGCAAAACTTCGAACGGATTGTACTTACCTAGAATATATATATATATATATATATATATATATATATATATATATATATATATATATATATATATATATATATATATATATATATATATATATATATATATATATATATATATATATATATATATATATATATATATACTAATTTAACTTAGATCTTGCGCAGAAACAGGAAAATGCTATTACAATAGCAGAAGTAGTTCAGCAAATGTAATAACAATCCTCCATATGGGTTTAAATTTTCGTGCCCAGTTAATGATTGCTGTAGATTAAAATTAATTGAAAAAAGAGATACGATCTCCTCTATATCTCCAAAAATAAGGCATTTTATCCAATGCGGCAGAAACACATTTGCGACGTAACTACTTCTATTGGTATGTTCTCAACACCTCCGATAAGGTGACTCATTGCAGGCCTAACGGAAATTAGAAACAAACTTACCGGAAATACAAGAGCGAGGTAATATAAGTCGGACTGAACATTTTCATTGGGCACTAGTGAATGGATATGATAGAAATGAATAAACGCCAACACAACAGTCGCTGCTACCGCAAATGAACAAATAATGAGTGCACTAAGATAAAGTGGTTCGATATCTGCAAGAAAGCTTATATTATACTCGATTATCTCTTTATCAGCATTTCATTAAGTGTAATATTCGTTTCGTTTCCTTAGAATAGAAGCCGAACGGTGTACGCGTCCTTAAACTTAAGCCGAACGGTGGGGTCCTTAAAATTAAAGTCGAACGATATACGAATAAACTTGCCCGCAGAACCGATCGACTAATGGTGAGTGGCTGCCGTCAGTAAAGGTAATAATAATGAAATCAGATAATCTCAACTGATGATTGATATTGAGGGGAGGGAAGGAAGAAGGGATGAAATATTCATTAATTAATATATATTATGGCACAACATGAAAACTAGAAAAAATAAGGATTGAAATTTTGCACAGATTAAAGAGATTGACGTTCGATAAACGAAATTATTAATTGAAAAAGAGGGCCCATACTGATGTTTACAAATCGAAATTAATTTCTTTTTTTTTCGGAGAAATAATTCGTTAAGAGCGCATAAATAATTTATTTTCAATCGTTCATAAAGTTTATTGAAAAACCAATTCATTACCTAGAATTTAATTTTTTTTGTTTGCAAAAGTTATCAACGCTCAGATTAAAAATTCAAAAAAAAACAAATTTTTAAAAATTCGCCCAAATTAAAAAAAACCCCCAAAGAAAGCAATGAATTTCAACACTTATATTGTTTCGAATTTTTCCGGATTGAAAAATTCCAATATTAATTAAATCAAATTCTGATGCTAAGATTGAAAAATATTTTCGGTTAGGAATTGAAAAAAAAAAAAAAAAACTAAAGTGAACCTATTCGATTAGTTATGTTGACTTTTATAAAACTTCAATAAACATTAACAAATAACGCGAAAATTCTTACTTTGAAGAAAGACAGAACCGCTTGGTGGTAGTTTCTCAACACTGAAGAGCACATTACTATACGCCGATGTTGCATTGTTGGCAGTATTCGAATATGTTGTCATTATTGCTAAATATAGATCAAAGAAATATTTAGCGATCAAATAATAATCTCATCCATGAGCAACAAAATTGCTATTATCGCGAATATGAAACGATCTCGGCAAACGGTTGATCGATCTACTTCGAGAAAATCCCATTTAACGAAGATCTCTTGTTTGCTTCCGCTTAATCGGAAAAACAATGAAAAATAAGCTTTTAATCGTTTTGAAAAAGAAAAAAAAAAAAGAAAAACAATTCGAAAACGAGGAACTATTATTTCTCTCATAAAAATCCTGTGGAAAATTTTAGTGAAAAGTAATTTATGAGATAAGTGGAAAATTTGTTGATTCTAAATGAATCTCAGACATCGATCTATCCTTTTCCGCTTTTTTTCTTTTTGCAAAATTTTTACTGCTTATTATTTTTTTAATAAAAAATTATGATCTATAGATTTTCGATAAATCTTGCGTCTTATTAGTGCTTAAGAAATTTTCTATTCGTTTCATTAGTAAATTATGAGGAATTGTTTTCTTTTTAATATGTGGAAATGAAATACGATAAAATTGTTAGCACTTTTCTCCTAGTGATGAGCGAAATGAAATAAAACGCTCAAGACTTAGAAACTTAATTCTTCGAATTACATTGAGGGATGGCGGGAGGGTGGTGCGCTTGGAAGGGATGGGAGAAGTAGTCAGCCGGAACCTTCCAATGTGTCACAACCAAATGACCGCACCACGTCGGCATTATCCTACGGTGTTATTAGTATTCATTGTTTGCGAATGAGAACCCATTTCATTAATGAAGCAATTATTGTTAAGCCATATTTGCAGCTAAATTAAGTATCCATTTTCAAAAGCAACTATAATTTTGTCGGCATTGCTTGAAGAAGCCATTCGATAGGCAGACAAAATCTAAAAACATCAGACAAAATTAGACATCAGACAATAATCCAAATTGAGCGGGCACCTATATTTGTTAATCAAAACTCTGCTTTATAGCATAAAAGTTTCCACATACACGTAATTTGTTTATTTCGTTTATACAATATAGAAAGAAATGATGTACGTACGTTCTGCGTGAAGCAATTATCCTATCGTTCAATAGTTTAATGCCAATAATGTACGTCCTTATTGCTGAAGATATATACCTTCACAGTGTGTGAAATTACAAAACATGAAAGTTGTAGTGATTAAATTCGATGCATACAGTCCATATTATCCTCTAATTAGTTATTCATAGCACTATAAAATTTACATATCATTTTTGTTTTCTTTTGAGCAATCCGACCAACATAAAAACATTTTTTTTTTCGATGGATTCATACAACGTCTTGGTGACACAGCAAGATCAGGTAAACAAAAAAGTGCTCATGTTATGTTTTTTCTGTATTTGGTGCAATCAGTTCGTTGAGTGAACGGAACTCCGGAAAGGGACCCATAGCGTTCGCCTCTCTAGTAGAATCTTATAACAATGCGTTCTGCAGATTTGCAAATATAAAGCGCATTATGGCAAAGTCGCATCTATGCCTATATGTTAAATATTGCCGTATTTAGAGCTATGAAGTTCAGCAAAAATAGTACACACTTAAGAGGACGCTACAATAAGTTTAACATTGGTTTACTGATTCCCAAAAAAATGCTGTAGGGCGTTGAACTTGGCTAAAATTTGCATACATTTAGCGAACGAAATTCGGTCGGGTTGCATTTTTATAACTGACAGAGTAAGAAAAATAAATCTTCCATAAAAGATTTATGTTATGCGAATGATCGATTTTATTAAATTATGAACATATCGTTCGCCGTATTTCAACATTTATTTAGGCGTTTATTCAACTAGCTCGCATGATAAGCGTGACTATGAAAGCGCAAATCATGTCAAATCCTCTGGTATACCTTTGCATCCGACTTATTGTGGTTTCATCGCAATATTTACTGTCACGCAAACGCTTGCGCACCTACACATCTCACTTTCCCGTTTATAAGCCTCGATCATATATAAACCTATCTTTTCACTTCACGTTGAATATAAATCATTTTTCGTTTAACGCGAACATTGGTCTCCTAGGCTCATAAATAACGCTATAAGCGCAATAAACAAGAAGAAGAGGCTTTCAAAACAAATACTATCATTATGTAAAATCTCTTTTGTTTATGAAATATTTCCTTGCAATCGCTGATCTGACTATGTTACTTCTTATCGCCTCGAATAATAAATATACAAAAAATATAAGCATTTATGCACAAAATTGCTGTTTTTTAAGAATAATCTCATATCGCATAAGTCGTATCTATCAGTATGTCTGCTTTCTGTGATATATTTTAAGCAAAATCCGCGCTATATCTAAGTGGGCGAAATCAAACGGAAGATTTCTAAAACATCGTATGCAATGCTCCCAAAAATTAATTCCCACTAAAGATTTTGCACATATTGTAACTTTTTTCCTACTAGTTGCTTCGCTTTCTACATTTCGCCAACTGCCTCAAGCTGCCAACTGAATTGTATGCTTCTAAATAAAGTAATGCTTCTAAGAGACTGTCTCATACTTCACATTTGATATATCGTATCAAATGAACTATATATAAAATAAGCACATGCAAATTACATGTATCTATATCCTATAAATCAAATTCACAAGCACCAAAGCATATGCGTAGTATTTAACAAATTACAACAAATGCAAAATACTCGCATGAAAATCTTGTTGATTAACAGCGAAGAGAGGTGATTACTGGTTTCACAGAATTGAAGTGATTAATTAACGATATAATGGTGATAGTAATTGGGATTCGTATTCACATTTGCCAAGACTGTGTCTTTATTACGGACAACTACAGGAGGTGAATTAGTCGTTGTGGTAGGGTGTGAACGGTTCGTACGAGAAAGACAGGTGCAACATGTGGTCATCTCTGATGTTGCATCGTTTCGGGTGATGAATGTAAGCTAGCACGACTTAGCAAGTCTGAGCAGTTGTCAGCTGTAACTCGCTAAAATAATGTGAGCTTTTATTTTCAAATGAAAGATTATCTTCGAAACGTCTAAAGAAGAAAAAAAAAGCTAAATCCTATCAAAAAGTTCAAGTCATAAAATAAAAGCGTAAAATGTACTCGACGATCAGTCGGAAAAAAGACAATTTCTTTTTTTTTTTGCAAAGCGATTCTCGAACATCTGACTTAGAGACCTGGCAACATCGGATCTTTAGGTAAAACTATTCCTCTCACTCATTTACTCGACTAAGACAAATAAACTGAATTTTATTACGTAGATATTTGAGCATAAAAGGTGCTCATTTGCTGTCATGGTCACCAGCAATGAACTAGGCATTCGTCGAGAATGAAATCGCTATTGAAACCTCACTAGAGAGACATGTGCAATCGAACTCTATAATACTAAACATTAGGCATTTTCTGCGGATTCCTTTGCAAAGTAACTGTGTTGAAATGTTTTTTTTTTTGGCATGAACGTTTAGGTGGTAAAAATTGCATTTTGAAATGAGTTAATTGAAATGGGTTCACCGAATTAATCACCTCTCTAAGTTAAAGCACAAATTTTTCCACTGTAAACTGAAGTTAAAACACGCAATCTTTATTCTATGTTTTAAAATGCTTCCTCTTGATAAAGAACGTCTCTTAGCCGTTTTTCGTTGTAAAAAAAAACCCCCCAAACGACGGACGCAACAGATGACAATGGAGCGAAAAAAAAACCATTTGAGGTATCGCTCACTTGCCGATTCTATGCCAGCATTTTTGCGCTCTTCTTTTCTACGCTGAACAATTCTAACAAGATGATTTCCTTTCAAATTTCCATCAATCAATGAATCCACATATTTTCCAACTCGTTTTCAGGAAAGTCACATATTTTATCTCTGCGTTTGATCTCAAAAATGGCACTCTTCGATAACGAGTGGACAATGTGAGGAGTGACTTTTAAGCTGTTTAATGTAAAATCAAAAATTTATTTATTTATTTATTTCAATCAAGTGAGCATTCATTACGAATAAATATCTCTTCGTATCGCTTCTATCTACCTTGACCCAATATCCCTCTGATCCAACCGACTCTTGTGGTCTTTAGGTCGGCCTCTACATCTTGCAATTCAGTCGAAAAATCAAAAATCACAAAAGTAAATTCTGCTTAAACTCATAGTAGAATAAAACTGAGTTGAAATCCACATTGATATTTATTGCTACCACATATAGAGGACCAATGAAATTATTAATCTTAAACGATGACAAAAACGAATCCACTAAATACGCGAAACTCTATCCACTGACCTCGATATGAATGCCGCTGATCGTCGCTTCATCGATTATTAGTAAACACTGCAACATCTCGCGCATTTCATGGTCGTATCACCGCATAGGCCTAGATGGCTTGTTCAGTCAGATCGTCTTCTCCCGACTGAAGAAGTGTCGACGACGGTTGCCAACAATCCTAGCAGAGAAACCGTTAGAGGGGAAATAAATGGACTTCAGAATCCGATTGTATGGCATAACGGTACGTTTATTCCTGCAAAGCCGACTTTGTTAAAGCTTTCTTCGTAAGGTCACCGATATGCTTAAAAATTGTCTTTTGATTTTCTTTTTTTTCGAAGGAACTTAGACGCGGACATCCTCCGTTATGGCATCGACGAACGAAATTACTGAAGGAAGAAATTTCAATTCTTTTCTTGATCTATCAACCGCTCCAGCTGCCTCAACTTAAATATTAAAAAAAGAAAAAAGAAAAACATTTACGCGATTCACTTTAGAATAGTTCTGACGGATTGTTATAGTCTACTGCTTACGTATTCGAATTTCAATAAAATATCGATTAGAACTTTTTCCAACCAATCAACTCAGGAAAAAGCTCTATTCGAACAGAATTTCAATGAATTGGTTTATGCTTGATAAGGTCATGAAGACCTAGTTGAAAATTTTCTCTCACACATTTATTAACAAAGAAAATAGGAAATTTGAGTGCAAAACTCAGAGAAGCTTTAGATGGGAAATTTATGAAGTGTTGAGCAATGCCGCAAAATAAATATTCCAAAATTATTCGTATAAAACGCAGAAAAACAGTCTTATGCGACGATGAAACAGTGGCGTGCGGTTGGGGAATCGATGCAAAATGCTCGCCAATTAGAGATTCCCTTAGCAATGATGGGTGACAGAAGGTCAAAAGTTGCTAGAAGCGATCGCTGTAAATGTTGATGGCGTTACTTCGAGCGGGCACAAGCACGTCGTAAGGGGAGTAGAAACGTTTGTTGAATATCATCGATGCTCGTTGATATTCAACAGAGATGGCGACTGCGAACGAATGGCAAAGAAAACAAAAACATTGCTGCTCGAGTGATCAGAAATTTAACTCAAAGGGATATCAAAATTGCACATCCAACTATCGAGCAAAAAGTGGGTAGACCATAAGTTGCAACAGGGGTCAACCAGCGCCAACAAGAATAAAATACGAACGAACCTCAAAGGTTCGGAAAGTACTGAGCTGTGGCTTCGACTGTTGCACTTGGTGCAACGAGTGCATTTGCAAATCGAGCGAAAAAACAGCCAAGAAGATGACGCAAGCTAGGCTATTCAAAAGTCGAAAAGCGAACGCAATTGGACTCTCAAAGATCGCCATGCACGGATACGTCGGCGACGGCTATTGAGATCAACACGAAACACTAGCAGATTCGAGCGTCATCTTCGAAAATGCAGAAGATCGACGGGGTGATAAAATTTGCGTTATACTGAGACGTAAGCAGGGACATTATTATCCGCACTACTCGCATCATTCGTATTTCCGTTGGCCGCCGTCCTAGTCGCCCTTGCATCCGCTCATTGCTCCCGTCACTCATCTCAACATCTCTGATATTATTCGCATCCACTCGTCTCTCAACAGTGACTGTTGGATTGCGACTTCGTTCTTTAGGGTTCTGGTTCGCCGTCTATGTGTCGATTGTGTAGTATTAGTGCAGAAACTGTTGTTCGACAATACTAGTATAGCGCAATGCCGTTTTAGTTGCTGATTTTGAAGTTATTATTGTGCAAGATTTGAATCCCGAAAGAATAGCTTCGTGTTAACGCACCAATGCTCGCTGCTGTGCACATGTACTTTCTCCTTGTTTGCTGATATTGGCCAAATTTATTTGTGACAATGTGCGGTAATGATGATTGGGTTCATGCAGTTTGTTGGTTATGTATGTGTTTATCACCATTTTGAATATGAAGATTTACCCAATATTATTACCCATTATATTACCCATCGCCCAATCCGAATTATTATAACACAGGTTTAATTACCCAAATTCGAGGCGTGGTTCACAAAGTAGAGCTAAAGTGCAAACAAGTTTGTGCACGGCAGAACACGATATTAGTATTGAAAGACTTCTGCATTAAATAGATTAGCCACCCCAACGTTGTCCTATATGTTATTGGGTAACTGGCACAGGCAATAAGTAGTCAGTGGCATGCGGAAGGCGTCACTGTCTAGAATAACGCGCAACTTGGGCCGGTCGCAGACGGGAGCCCAGTGAACGTAATCGTCGACTTCAGCTGTGGGCGTAAATTCGCCCCTGGACAAAGAGACGAGCCGACGGTGAACCGTGAACACCGCACATCAGCTGAGGCCTGGTTACGACAGACAGCGGAAGACGAGCAGCAGCTCAGCCGACATCAAACAACAACGGCAAAGGTCATATTTTCAAAAAGATATTGTTTTGCTTTGTTCATTTCTACTGTTTGTTCACGAACATTTGAGGGCATTTTAACCTTTTGTTGACCTCCCTACTGGGCATCATTTCCGCAGTATTTTTCATAAACGAATATTTAAATAACATATTACTCAAATACAAAATCACAAACAAAAAATAACAATAATAGACAAATAAATAACAAAATGAAAACAGAAAAAAAATATTTTCGAAGAGTGTTAAATGAGAAGAGCAATATTTACAATGTGTTACCACTTGTCGCGACCAGGCAATAAGGTGAAAATAAATTTTTAGTACCCTTATGCGGATACTAATCCAAAACATCAAGCCAAATACCATGCTGCAGCACTCTCAAGAGCGCAGAAGTACCCCCAACTGAGTCCGAATATTTTCAGAGAAATTCCTCAGCTCTCATCAGAAGAAATAACATAAACGACGAATAAAATGGTGCAGGAATATTAAGTTCGGATGCGAGAGCAACAAATAAACAAGTGTTACGCAATTGGGAGGATCCATGCTGAAGCGGATGTAGATACATGACGGAAAAGGTGCACGCCAATACTGGTACTAATCACACTAGAATATGAGACTAGAAGCATCAAAAGTAAGACCTTGCTGCGCTCGATGAAATTCGGCGGTGTTTCATAGTCGATTTCATTTTTCCGGATCTGAATTGGACAATTAAGATTTGCAGGCATCAACGTAATTGTTTTGAGATAATAATCCAGTAAGCGTGATAATTGAAAAGACGCGAAAAAAAATCAACACCGCTATAAGACAAACCGCCAAGCGTATAATAAACTATGGCGTTAATAACTGCGTCTCCGGCAGGGTTAAACGATAATTTCGTGCTCAGGTTTATGTTACAACTTCATGCACAGGTGTCTGTTACAATTTCATACTCAAGTTTGTGTTACACTTGAATATTGCTCGCGGATTCTTAATAAACTTACCCACTAACATTTTCTGTGCTATCATATCGCATAACAAATAGCATACACATTTGCTAGCCATTGAAATAGTACATTCACAATGAAGGCATCTCTAGACTGCACAAATAATACTCAACTAGCAAAAAAAACTAATTGGTTCCTGCTTGACACATATGTGACAGTAACGTATGAACAACGTCAAGAAAATGCACTCGAGAAGCGCTAATTTCATCAAAAATGATAATATCAAACAAGGCTTAGCTTAGAGTACATTGTTGATGCGCAAGCTCATAAAGAATTTGGACATATCCCTTCTCCGCTCTCATCGTGGATGTGCTTGAAAACCTCATCGTTCTTTAGATATATTAATATTCCTATGGAATTCGCCTTGAATTATTATGTTTCAAATGCATATTATTAGGTATTTTTGCTATAAAATGTTTACCTTTACACGGAATAATATTAAAAGACCGAGGATATGATGGTTCAAAACCGCAGATCAAAATCGAAGAATGGTGCAAACGAAAATTTAGAGAAAGAATTTCGTCAGAACAATCGACGTTGTAACAGAAAAATTATTCAATCGACTATGCATATAAAAGGGGATAGGAATCCGGTGACATCCGCTTAGGCTTAAAACTATCGAAAGAAGGTTGATTAACTAATGCACGTAAAATGCCAATTCGCTGTTCTAAGCAGAAAGACTCTATTGGGGAACGGAATTAAATCTGAAATAGCGAAGATGATCAAAAAGTAACGTCAGAAAGATAATCTGACGGTAGAAAAGTACTCTTTTATGCAAATTAAAATAAGGTCCAAAAAAGAATTTCGAGAATGCTTCTGACGATTTATGACATTTGATGTCGATTCCTTGCAGCATCGACAGTTGCCCTCTAGCTTTAGCCCACGAAACAATGCATCATGAATTTCTAAACTCATTTATAGAATCCCGCCTAGCAGGCATAATAAATAAAAATAAAATGAGATAACAGCACCACAATCAAGCAAAGGCGTTGCAAAAATATACAATAAAGCCTACATAATGCGTTCTATGCAAATGCAACGATGGAAAAACTCCTTGTGAGCCATGTAACTTCGAATACTACAAATCTACGTTAGCCGATCGGCATCGATACAAATGTGTGTGCGTGAAATTATCGACTAATTATAAATACTCACAACATTTACTAACTTAAAATTTGGAAGTGGCTTAAAAATTTCAACATTGAATGCACAAATAATTTATGCAGCATAAAATGAACGAATCGTTTGTAAAATTCTTCAACGAAGATGAAGGTCGGCGCTTCGATCAAATGGCGCTTAATCATCCATAGCCCAATAAGCAAGAATACGTTACTGAGTTGTATAAAGAGCGCGAAGATAAACCCATCTTCAAGGATAAATAGAAATGCTCATGAAAGGTGTCTCTATATATGACTAGAAATTTAGTGGAACTAAGTTGCAAAAAAAATGCAGATAAAGATGCGGGCTTTCAGACACGTTCAAAATCAGCTCCTAGGCGCAAGACGACAAAGTAAAAGGTCAAGGTTCAATTGAGCCTGAGCCTGGCGTTGAGTTCGTTTCGTTGGTCGTATTGCCGCTCGGATAGTCCAATTTGTTTCTATTCATCCGAACCGTATAGATAAGGCATGCAGCCGTTTCCGCGGCAGGCACTTGAAGTGTTCCAAAATGTTCGGCCACTCCATCAAGCAACTAAAATAGCCGTCTCAGTTGATTCTTCCTCCACAAAAAAAAAAGAACAGCAAAAATTCGGAACATTCTCTGCGAAGGGCAGAAATTGAAGTGAACTAAGATATGAATTTAAATCGAAATCAAAAATTGAAAAACATCTACGATTCATCTCGATAAAAAACATCACAAAAAAATCAAACAATCGTCGGCAAAAAAACATAAAAACGGCGGGGATATATCTTTTAGCCTATCATACAGAATATGCGTGGATGACTCATTAGAGTTGACTATTTCCACAGTAATACTTATTTTCAAAAGATGGTGCACCTATACGCTATAAAGTTAAGAAATAAAGTAAGAGAAATGAACCGAAGAAGGAACAAAGAATAACCTGTTGTTTGGTACTCGCTCCTGACCTGTGACTCAATTTGAAATATTTTTTGTAACGTCGCAGCGATGCAGCCGACAGCGCACTAAAAGGCACCTGAACAAATTCAAAATCATTATTCAAAGCTGCCAATGAGCTTTCCCTTCCCCTCTAAGCCCGATGATATCTCAGGTACTACATGAAGTTGGTCGTTTAAACGATTTGCTGAGAAGCGGCTATCGTGAACGTAAAGCCACTCTGTCTACATTTCTTTCAAGTCGAATCACGGCAATAGAACAACCTTTTGCAATTCTCTTGCTCACAAGTTAATTTTCTCCAAACAAACCACAATTTAGCACAGCGGGTATTACGAAATTTTTAGTCCTCCTGTTGCCGTACATAAACCATCTACCTTGATACCAATTAAGACCTTTGAATAGGTTTATGAAATGATTTCATCATACTACGTCCGTTTAGCTGACCTAGCAAGAGCACTATTCGCTGTTGGAATCTGATGAATGAAGTGGTGTTCATAATTTTTCTGCTAAAACACACTCTAGATCATTATGAAGTTTTCGCATTTTGCACGACTTTTTTTTTGTTCGGCGTTTTTGTTTTGTGGAATTTATGGGAATATACGGGACCATAAACAAAATAAACTGCTGGCTATTTTTAAAGTCTTGTTGTTTGTTAACTCGCACTTTTTGTCTAAAAGCCGTTCTTTCTAAAGGATTGTTGATTTTCAACTCTAGGTCTTTTTTCGCGAACATGGAAGTGTCTTTCAGGCACCGCATTGTATGAGGTACCGCACTCAGTGGCCGAGCCAGAAACACAACTCAAAGTCTGCACGTAGTTACTGCTGAATGGTGCTTCGAAAGAAACAACAGTGCAAGATTGGTTTGCAAAACTCCTGTCTTATGACATAAGCCGTGAAGATGCTTTTTACCGCGATCGATCCACACTGGATAACGACCTGGCTGGAGGAAATGATTTAAATAGATCCGAAAACCACCTCTGACGATTTAGCATAACCGCTTGGGGCAGTCCATGCTACGGCGCAGAATCGGATGCGCACAACAGCTACTGGTAATGGCTGACTACTACCGCCGTGACTGCGGTGGCTTGAGAATTCCTTCTAGCATCGGACTGAATGTCACAAAAAGTCGGTCCTATACGGCAACAGGAAGAAAACCAAACAGCTAAAAGAGAATGGACGGCAGGAAACCTCACAAATCCGTCCGCCATTTCAATAACGTCCTTCGGTGGCTTGCCGTCAGCAAAGTTCACTTATAGCTTCAGAACGAGTCAACCAATCACAGCAAAGTCCTAAAGTCCTACACTTGCAGAACGTGCACAAGCTGCAGTCTGTTCTGATCAATATGAACAGTCTCATTCCTTTCCATAACCATCCTCTTCATCCGCAACATTCTCCAAACCCTTCCCAAACATTTCAACTCTCCGGATAAATTCCTCAGAGAGCAATCCTTCGCGGAAAACACTGATGTCTAAAATGTCTTCCAACAGCTCCATGATTCTCATGACCTAAACTTATTTGCTGATGTAATTATTTGCTTCATATCAACAAAAATGTGGTGATTTGAGAGATGTTGAGGTATCTAAATTCCAACACTTCGAAGCCGCAAAACCTCCCACCTGACATAATATACCTGCATATAAATAAAAAGAACAGCAAGCATACCTCGATGGAAGAGGGTTTATTATCCGCAGAGAGATCTTCGTCTCCCGATTCGTCAAGTTCAACTGATTTCTCGTTCTTCGATTTCTCCTCTTCCTTTCGTAGTGATGTGGTCCTGCCGTTGGCTAGTGATGACGACGGCGTTGTGGAGCCATTACTTTGATGCCTACAAATAATTAAACAAACTGTTGCAATTAAACACTAATTAAAGAAAAATACAAAGCTTTACATTCACTTCCAGAAAACATTGAAAGTAAAGCTATATTAGAGTAATGGAGATGATATATTCACACACGACGATGATCGTTGCAATTCAACTGTCTGAGATCTCGACATGGGAAAAGACAAAAGATGTAATTGGCGTCAACATCCCTCTCTCTTGCAAACTCATCCGGGAACGACGGAATGCATTGGTGTTTTTTAGGCTTTATGGATTAGTTAACGAAGTTTTGTGCAGCAGAGAAACCAATCACCTAGTCCAGGTGACTTCCGTCATACCTTCAGCGCTTCGCGGCAAAAAAAGTCCCTATGGTTTGAGCCGGCTGAATCAGAGGCATTCTCAGCTCTATCGAATTCAGCACACAAAAACTTACTAGAAACCATGAGAGACGTGTGGTATTTAGCAGAAACGCTTAAGCATTCCACAAGTACAGTAACAGCAAATCTGAAGGCGCGCTATATGGTATACGTCTCAAAAACAGTCGTGGTAACTTCGCCGTCATCGATAACTTGCTATGCACAACCTGCTTGCAGATCCATTCTCAAGTGTTTTATATGACACATAACGATGTGCTGCCATTTTTTCCTATATGCATTTCGATTTCGCAGATGCAAGTGCAGGCTCAGCCTTGAAGCCTTTTCATAAGCTTAGTAATAAAGTTCCTTCCGCTACAGATGATGTTCATGACTTTGGTGTTATAACCGACTCTAAACTTCACTGGAGATTGCGCAGCGTCCCACTGTTGCTGAGAATTCGTCGAAGACTGCAGACTGTACTGTCCGTGCTTTCCAATGCAAATGTATTGAGCATTATCGAAATATCTTCACTGTCTACTGTCGACCCCTTTTTGGAATATTGCACTCTTGTATGGTCTCCTTATTTGGCTCCTGATATCAGGTCGCTAGAGAATGTTCAGAAACGCTTCATCCGTATTTCCTTTTTTTTCGTAAAATCTAGTTGTAAGAATCTAGAATCTGCTTCCCACTAATACTGTTAATGCAACCGCTCTTTCAGCTTTAAACTGCGGCTAAGCCGTTTCCACGTGGACTCTATTGCTCCTCTTATGTACTAAATGTCTACTCGCCGAAACTAGCTTTGCGACATTTTTGTAAATGTCTATGCTTTGCGATACTTTTGCTCTCTCTTGCTATTCATGCTCACACACTTTTGTATGTTTTCCCATTTCGGAACGTCACAATAGATAAGTAAATAAACAAATAAACAAAACTATCAACCATACTTCAAGACGACAGCTGCTTGCAACTCAAGAGTTAAACCAATCGAATGAGCGGAAGAACAAATAGACATACGTATATATGCACATATACATATAAGGGGCTTATCAAGTTTTTACACGCTAAAAATCATGCAACCCATACAAATGAGTGTGCTCCAAACACAACGAGACTTATCGGAACACTGGCATGCGAAGGCCCCCCGAACTACACCAATGCAAGCAAAATTAAAATTACCTGTGTGACTGTTTTTGCTCTTCGAGATACGGTTCTCGGCTTAAAAATTTTTCAAGTTTGCATTAAAACAGGAACGCAAATGGACGTTCACATCACCGGACTAGGTGACCCACTGGTCTCCTCTTGGAGATATATGACACCTACACGTGCGACTTTTTCGCAAGTTTTTACAAAAAATCCAACCGAAACTTATGCATAAATGAACATATGGAAATCAGGAGCGAACGCTAACCTCGCAGATCGTCGGGGTCTTAGTTCTGTATATTCTGCGCTCATATCGCTATCAGATCCATCTTCTGATCCAACATGCATAATTTCATCGCGTTTCCCGTTCCTCTACAAACAATGCTAAGCATGCAAAATTCAATAAACTAAAATAACCTAGCTACCATAACTTTCTCTCTCTCTCTTTCATGTTCCGATAGCTCGACAGCAAGTTTTGAGAGGAACATATTTGCTTACTTAATCTCTTCCATCTCCATCCGAAAAGCTGCAGTAAAATATAAATCGAGAATCAAACAGAAATAGAACTAACTTATAAATTCGATACGAGTGACTAGCATAGCAGTACATCTTCCTAGTTTGAAGAGTTCAAAAAAGCGCTCCTCAATAGAAATATCTGACTATCAAACAATTTACTGAAAACCCTTGATACATAAGCGATATAATATTATGACCGCTTATTCATTTAATATAAAATGGATTAAAAATCAGCTTTTTTTCCGATTTTTTGGTGTTTAGAGGAATGCTGCACTCAAAAATCAATGGCCTAACCGGAAGGGGTAATATGTCCCTAAGAAATTTGATCGTAGAGGTGATAAATTAAAACTTGAAAGCCCGAAACTTTCTTTTTTTGGTTGGCCACTCCTTAAATGTGCATAAATAAGGCATAAAAACTTCCAGCAAGATACTGCTATCACTAGGCTTTTACCTTACGATGCTTCCTCGAGGGTTCTTCACTATGTGATGTCAAACTCATTTGTCGTCGCCTCGATGACATCTGAAATACGCTACAATTTGTTATTTTCTGAGCAATATCATTCAAAATAAAATATAATCGAGTTTACAATTACGCTCATATTAAAGCCGAAGTAGACTGCTGCTTAAATAAATGAGCAAATCTCATTGGCTGGTTGTTTAGGTGTGCATTCGCACATATATCTGTGTACGGATCGAAGACTGCAGAGGAGGAAGTGGAGAGGGGGGAAGTGGGGAGACTTCTCTGTCTTAAAAAGAAAAATTTCCATAAATATTCAAGATTTACTTTTATCAAAGTTGCCCAAAGGGGTCATCATTTATGTAGTTGGACATCACAACTGTTACCCTCATTCAAATCAAAACATAACAATCACCTTAACCGCCACCCAAGACCTATATCTTGCACAATATGTTTACCAAACAAATATTAAAGGAAAATGAAAACGCGCACATTAAGGAGAGGATCGTCGGCGATTTCTTTCAGTTCTTCCTCATTCGCTTCCGTATCTCGTTCGTATTTACTCAGTTCACGATTCCTTAGCGATTCTCCTTTTGCGAGTGCTGGTTCATTTCGGATAACCCTTCGATGATATAAGCAAATGTAGTAATGACGCTTCTGAAAATACTCCTCAACATTAATCTATAATCTTCAAATGAAATTCACCTAAACATTCAATAGCCGGCAAACTCATCGGACTTCAAGCATCTCTTATCGAAGATTGAACCTCAAGAAGACTGCTCGAGAAGATTGAAAACTTTAAAGAGGCTTAAAAACTTGAACGTATTTTACACGGACGGGATTTACGCCCTACATCATTCAAACCACAGAAAATATCGAATCTTTTCTAGAAACTCAACCCCACAAGGTATAATCCATTTTTCTATCTGAACGATAACGATAATAAGCGACAGATGCAATCTCCTAAAAGCACTCTGTCAATACCGCATGAATCACATCCAAGAACGTAAAAAAAATAAGTGGCCTGGAAAAGCTTGTCATTTTCCCCATAAATCCAACCTTTAAAACGAAAGAGATTAAAGAATAATGCTGCAATATGTGGCATGACCTGCACTCTATCAAGTCGTGCACTTGGCTGATCGCTTTCGCAAGTAATCAACACAAATATGCACTAGCAGATCAACGCGTTTGCTGTCTGCATTCTTCCAAAAAAAGACCCTTTTTTCGGCAATATGGTTGGTACGAAATTAAGCATCGATTGGTGTCAAATGTTTGTAATTATTTTTCCACCTTTAAATCTGTATTAAGTGCTGCTTTTATGGCTGATTAATTCGAACTATTGCAAAGCGAGTCCCACATAGCGTGAATCATACTCATCAAACTTTAACAACTTTAGCTGGAGCAATTTTCGAGTCGAATAAAACCTGGAAAATAAATAAATACATATATGGCGCCAAGTACGAAATCAATTTCGCAAAAAGCCCCTAACCAAGTGAATGCACTATAGAGGATTATTCACTTCGAAGGTTGCGGTATTTCTTGTCTCCACCACTATTATCGGTTATGAATTTTAAGTTAAACTTACAGCCGTATTGTAGACAAAAGGAAATCGCTTGAGAGCACTGGTTTCTCGTAACGTTTCGCTTAGCCAAATGCCTGATGCTTTCCTGGGACAGCATTCATATACTCCTTTGCCGACTTTCTCAGCAATGCAACATCGCATCAATTCACTGAATGCTTCACTCTCCATCGCTGTCGATCCTTCACTCGAAGCTGAATATGTGTTAAATATAATTAATAACCACCGTAATAGTAGCAAGTTGGTCGACATTGAAGAGGTAAATTAAATCTTTTGAATAATGCAACATATTCACTAGCACAATAGATCCCTCAATTTTCACTCCGACAGACATATATTCCAGAAGGCTGATCGAACGTTCATAATGTCCTCAACAAACGCAAGACAACAAAACGGAAAAATGGGAAAACCCTCAAAAAAGAAACTTTCACTATTTTGCTTCGGGCAGATTATGCAAATGAACTACTGCAAATTACTGCGTGCGAAATAGCTTAAAGAGTGAAAATGTACTAATAAAAGTACATCCATCAAGCTATCCTTAAAATCTCACTTAAATCCTCAACGCATGGACGGTGGGTTTCTAAAAACGATTTATGTGGTCAAAGTAAATTTTGGCAACTGAAAAACTAAAGCTTTGATAGAACCGTGAAAGAGCATGAAAGCTACGATCGCTTACTGTTATCTACCTGTTGGAGAAAATCAAACAGATGAGAAATTTGAGCAAAGAAAGGGCATTTATTGCCTTCCCCCTCCTCTTTTCCTCTTGTATTTCGCACAAGGACATTTCCAGCTGCTTCTATGGGCATAAAATAGGTTTCAATGACAGTGACCTAGATTGTTCACCTCATCACCATCACTATTAGCCGCTGATATCCAACACCCTTTCATATCGCATTTCAAAAAATGTTTATTGTTGATGCCGCCTTATTTCAGCAAAACAAGTTCAATGATCATGACATCAAACAAATGCATTATCTACTCCTCTTACTGTAAAAAAAACCTATTAGAGGAAATCAATTTATGCAGATTAACCGCATATGTTACTTAGGTGCCATAGATAGGCTGCCATGCACTGCAAAGTGCAAAAAGAAGAAAATAAGATAGCCGAATTCTTCAAAAAATCAAGCTAAAGAAATAGTGACCAAGAAGAAGCGTTGGAGGATACATGCAGGAAAGTTTTCAGACATACCAGGTGAGGTAGAACATTCCTCGGTGCCTTCATCTGTAGTTTCTTCATCGCCATAATTGCAACGAACAATATTTGCTCCCGTGCCATATCCTTTAAAAAAATGTTGCGAAGGCAGTAAAATTCAATTATAAAATGAAATTTTCATACGTCCGCACTTCCGACTCCAGCATATCCCAATAGCCTTTCAAATCCTTCCATCGTTGTGCTACCTACTATGCAACCTCAAGTTCCATATAACCTGTCACGCGTGATGTCAACTTTCTAGAGTATCAAAGAAAATCACATCATCTCTGCGTTTCGGCCCATTTTCCATGGTGGAGTTTGATGAAATTTGCTTTAAAAATAAGCGACGAAATCGTCGTTTTCTCTGATATCTCAAGACATCGCATATCGTTTTCACTAATATTTGGAAAACTTTACTCGAACCTATCCTTTTGTGTTTTAAATAAAATGTGTCTTAGTGGGCAGCAATCGTTGAGAACTCCCTTCAACTATTTCTCTTGTATCCACATTCGTCTCATAAGTTCGCATTTACAACGCTTTTACCTTCATCCGACCGACCTGTAAGAAGAAGAGGCCGACCTCAAGACCACAGGAGCGAAGTGGATCAGAGAGGCATTGGGTCAGAACATGTGGAAACGATATGAAGAGACATTAATCGTAATGAATGCTGTGTTGGTCAAAATAAATAAAAATAAAGAGCGCTTTTGCCGCGAAATTTTTCAAAGGGTCGATTGTGGCATGAAAAACATCGTCTCTGTTTCAAGTCTATTAATTTTTATTCACAGGCTCAATGTTTACAACTCTGGTGTAATTCCTGACCTCGATTAGAAAAAAAAAACAACTTATTCACCAAGGGTAACGAAACGAGACCCTATGAAATACTGTTCACCCGCTATTCTCTCATGGATGCATTGATATTTGACTACTGTCATGCCCATGATGTTTTTAATAAAAATCTTGCCTAAAAACATCCTCCCCCTTCCCCCCTCCCCACCCCGAAAAAAAAGGAAAACACACTGTACTAAGACAGAATGACTAAGGCCATATTTCGCCTAGCGGAATAAGCTTATAGCAAGTTTTTTAGGATATAAAGTTCTCGAAAATAGCGAAAAATGCTTACCAGTAAAAAAGATTTGCTGATGAGGACGAGCAATTGATATTGCTGAGGTCGTTGGTATTGTGCATCCATCTCGTTGGTTGACCTCTTGCATTGCACTTTCTGAATCCATCAACGATGGTAAGCTAGTAGCTAGTGTGTGATTAACACACTTTGAAGCGTTTCTATAGGTCGTTGATGAAGCCATCTCATTCAGTCCACCTTGAAATCGCATGGCACCATCCTAGAACCACAGAGTGTACTGGAAGTAAAACGAGGACGTTCCACCCTATAGTCAGTGCTGCCCACTGTATAACTTAAGTATCGTCCACTTAGACTGCTCTATCGTTGAGGCGAGGTCATAATCATAGAAAAATTTGATAGGATGATGGTAAGGAGTGGAGAAGGGGAGGAAGGTGGAGAAGCATCTATAAGGCAGGGTATAGTTAGTTTCGAAGTCGCTGTAGACATGCTATACTTCAGGGTTTGTTAGCGTCGATGCAAGTTAGTGACCGATATTAGCATAATGATTGCGGAATTTGTGTGAAAAGCCATCTGGAATTCTAATGGGGCGAGGAGGAAGGGAGAAGGGAGGGCAGGAATGCATCTATATGATTTCTTCCCAGATTTCTTCGTACACTACTACCACACTAATAATGTTTTCAAACCCATATATGCACTCAACGGGATGCGAGCAGCAAACGGTCTCCATCCGCAGAGGCCTTCGATTATGGCGATAAAATTTACGTCTCAAAGTTCAACACAATAACAAACCTCGGGGGTGGGTGTTAAAGGTGCCGAAACAGTCTTAGTGCAATAAGCGTTCCTGCCAGCAGACGACGAAGATGGAACATGCCCATGACGCTGCATATCAAATACCGGCGAACAACTCTGATACGGATCTTCAGCTAGAAATATTTCTATAACGACAGAATCCTCACAGGTCAGCTATAAAAACCGCCGACGGTAATATTTCATTGAAGGTTTTTCCTTTAATATATGCAACATTTCACAGAGCGTAATGTCCTATTTATAAGTATGCTATAGCACATGGCAACTTCAAAACCTCTAGATAAAATAAAAACGAAATAGGCTTCAAGAAAATGCGTTAGAACATTTGAATTCAGTCATAAACTAAGACATTTGTGAATCGTCGACTGCAAACTTTTCGCGAGTTAGCGACAACGGCGTAAAAAATAGGAAAAATAATCGTTAGAATATTTAAGAAATTTTTTTTTCATTAACTGCTTTTTCATGGACGCCGAAAAGCGCAGAAACGTCTGTGAAAGTACCACGGTCAATGAGGCTACATACTGGGGGAAATTATACTATGGTGTGCAATTGTATGTGTTAAGTTACGCTATTCTAGTTCGACGAATTGCCGAGCAGAAAGTATTAGACAAGGTAATCAAGGATGGATAGGACCATTACTACTCCAAATATGCATAATAACGCATGCTATCCCTTCCTTGGGGATTACAAAAATATGGGCAGGGAGATGAATTCTTTTTCCTCATATCATGGGATCGAAGCATCCAACCCAAACCACGCTTATCCGAGACTGAAACAGAAATCAAACAATTAAGCCCAAACCTAGCGACTCATCAGTGAAGAACGCCAACATCCTCAGCGGGCAAAAAAAAAAAGTTCGCGCTACCGTACTGGGGCAATCTTTGCGGAACCCTCGCATCCCGCCATTTTTACGAACACAACGCCAACGTTCACCCATCACTAAACCACAAGGTCATAAATAGATGAGGCTGCAAACCAGAAGACCTGACAGGATGTGTTTTTGCACTCTGACAACCTGACCGGCCGGCTGTATAACCGACAAACGATGGATATCGTTTCCAAAACATAAGGTATCATATTCGACAGGTTGTATTATATAGCTGCCAATAGCAGTTTCAAGTAATGTGGCATATTTGTTCCCTGTGATGGAAGAAGGCCTCCTGAAACGAACTGGAAATTTTCGAGAACGTGCCGCACTTTCGTTTTTTCTATCTTCCACGTACATAAAAATCGTCTCTGCTAGGCACAACCATCCACTCTGACCACGAGACACAGCCATCTACTGGACACCTTCCAATGTCCTTCCAAAGTGGACTACATCCTTTGTTTTTGCCACTTCCTATCACCATTCTTTTGCTGTGGCGGGTATGTTTAGAGGTGATAAAAATAAACCTCACCGATTCTCGGCAATTTTTCGCCCTCTCGCTGCAGCAAGCGATTTTTGCTCAAAACGTAACACGACTTCTTTCAATTCAGAATGGTTCACAGCTATCCCAGAAGTTTACTTCTCCTGTCACCTTTCCCCTCCTCCCTCCTAGGGAAACCTTTATCATTGGAGCGGTCGAGCATCTTCCACTTCGTTATTTCAATTTGGCATTCTAACATAATGTCTCAAATGTCGTGTCTCTGTATCGCCGTTCAGAAGTTCAGGATAGAGAAACAATCCTGGAGGTATTAAAAGGGGTCGCAAGAAAAATCATCGGCCGTTCTGTCCCGTGTCCCAAATTCAAAAGTAGAAGAATATTATGCCACTTCCCTCTCATCTATCTTTTTTTGGAAATGCAGCAGGGTTTGAAGTCCACGCAAGAAAAAAAAATTACAAAGTTTATGCCGTTTTTATTGCGCTCATTTCAAACATATTCGAACGGTCAAACAATCGCTGTGAAACTCGGTTGCGTCGCTGAGGTTGTTTCTCTCGGGTTCATCTTATACTGCCGACCCTATGGTGGATACGACTCCTCGATTTTCAATAGATCCGGCAAAAAATCCGGAGGGTCCAACAGATTCGGCTATTTTCCGGCAAATCTCGATTCTATGCAGACATCTTCAATGTTTTCGATTTCCGGCAGACCAAAATTCAGTCGATTTGTTTGTCGATTGCTCTCTCTAACACAAGTCGTCTTCCATGAAATGGATCAATGCGTTGATTTATTGAATATTTATCTACACCTGTAGTTTCCAACAGGTTTCCATCCATCCGATGAATTAACTTTGTCACATACGTTCCTGTTTCCTGTCAAATTTTTCGTCGAAGAGGAAGATGTCGATTCATTACCAGTTTTTTTTTTGCATCCAGAAGTAAAAGGTCGGGAATGGTTTTAAGAATGCTAAGTATCACATCGAGTCATAGCCACTTCGTCAACTAATAATCATGAGAAGGTATTCGATATTGAGCAGCAGAGTTAGCAATAGTCCTCAAGAATCAGTACATATGGCACCTTATGTTCCGTTTTTAAGATGGATGGGGACGCGCTTACTTTATTATTAATATTAAAAAGTACCTGCTTAGTATTTCAGGATATTCAAGTGCTATTACGTGATCCATTCTCGATGCAAGTTACTGTTATCAGTGAATTCCTTAAGAAAAAATCTTGCGCTATCTTTTCTTTATCAATATTAACACGAACACCAAAAAGGGTTAACCAATGTTTTGCAAATCTTATTCATATGCTTTTAAATGTTCAAAAGATAATTATTTGCCACAAAAAATGCCAAATATTATCGATAAATATTTTTTAATAAGTAAGTGAACAGTTTCTTTTTTTTTTTGGAAATAGTACTTAATGGAATGGCATATAATTTGTATATAAAATATACATTCATGACTAATCTAATATCACTAACAAATATATTTAATATTATTTTGATGGTTTTTCATTTAAGAGATTTATTTTTCAATTTATGAGTCATTTCAGTGGATTGCCCACACAAAATCAATTTTGCTAAAATAGGATTTTATTAATGCATGCGTATTTTCCTTTCAACTTCGAATGTAACTCATTTCTTCTCTCAACTATTTGTTTCCTTTTTCCTCTTTGAACCCTTATCATGCTCTTATATGTTTCCTCGTTTTAATACACTATTATCATCCACAGTTTTTTATTTCTCTTATGAATAAATATTACATTACTAGTACTACCTACTATTACTTACTGTGTTATTGGCAATAGCAGTAGCCGACGTCCAACTTAAAAAAATCTCAAAGGTGATTCTACGATGAATAATTTATTTAATATAAATTTTCAGCAATAAATTTCCCATTATATGCATTTTCTAATAACAGTTTATTACTTACAATAAACTTTAGAATTGGCAGTGAATAGTGCTTTTAATCGTGTATAAAATGCGCCTATTGTGCTTTATAAATGCATCGCCAAACGTTCATAGCAATAGATTTCATTAATTTTGCTTTAGTATATCATATTAACTATAGCGCCTTATAAAACGTACATACATCCGAACGTTATTCAATGCAATATGTCGAATAATCGAAATTCAAACAATTTCAAAGTTTTGCTTTCCTATTTTTTTTCATAAGCATTTGCATCTTCTGTAGTAAAATAATATTTCCTCTGATCTTCAGTTTCCCGCTCATGAATGCCTGGAAAGTAAAGAGAATTCATCTATAAAGAATTGACTCTATGTATTTTTTTTTTCCAGAAGGCAAATCGAGAGGCAAAGAAAATACCCTGTCACTTATCATGAATAATTTCCACTATGCTATACGAGTTGGTAACACTTGTGATCTCTAAATAAGCGTACATCTCGGCTTCATATTCTATGCAAGGAAATGAAATCATTGATTTTTAGACGAATGAGAAATTCAACGAAAACATCTGCCATCCTTAGGACTGATGTTATGGTTCGAAAGTCTTTAGTAAGATTTATCATTTTCCCCCAAAAGAAACATAGATCCTCGGAAATCCTCGAAAAGATTAGGAATTGCTCTTAAAATGAACCTATAGAGATAGGGTAAAAAGCAAAAAGAAAATTTTTACACATGTGTTTACCACATTTTTTAGCACATAAAAATCGCTTACCATATTTGGCATATATATCTACTGTGAAAAGACCATTTATTGTAACTATAACGTTCACTAGAGAAACTTAGCAAGCAAAGATACTTCATTTTCGCCAACAAGGAAATTTACCTTTGAGCATTAAGTTTCCCGACGGCAATATTGAAAAAATCTTCATCAGCCACTGTAAGTGTTGCATTCGGTTTGCTCCATCTCGTAAATCTCCTTCATAAATGATCGGTGGTGAACTTTTAAGATCGAGTGCTAAATAAAAGTCTCGTGTTGAATAATTTGAATAAAAGTTATCTATGGATATCGGCCTTAATTTTGCATCAAATTCCTCAAATTTGAAGTCATAAAATTTGCAACCTTATTTGCAAATTTTTGCAAAATTTGCAACATAAGTTCACAAAATACGAGACCAATTATTTCAAATACGAAGATGATTAGTCTTTATTTTCACAATACAATTTTTAGATAATTTGATATGAAAATAATAGCAAAGAAAAATAAAATGAATCGAAAAAAAAAAAGAATCTAACGCTGTCGTAAATATTCTTTGTTCGTTCTTTTTTTTTTTATTCCACAAGAAAAGTTCCACCAACTTAATGCGTCGACATTGTTCATTCTCAAGAATTTTATTACTGATGAGCGCTCGATGGATCACTAACATAGACTGAGTTAGAGCGCTTATATCTACCAATATAAAAATTGCCATATTATTGCAGTTCTTTGGTAATTCATTCATGGCTTTGTGAGCATTTCCTAGTGAAAAACATAGCCGCATAGAAGTTACAAATGCAAATTGGTAATGCTAGATTCATGGTAAATTTTTACACCGTCATTCATGTAATCGATCTCTACATCACAACTTCGGTCAAATATAAACCAACGCTTCATACAAAAAAGAGATTCCTTTCCCCCTCCCTCTCCCCTCCCAATTCCAACCCACACAACGAATAGACATCCCTTCCTTTACCACAACGAGCAGACACCCCTCCAACACATCTCCTCCATATAGCACATTACGTTAAGAAATTAGCAGCAAATTTTTGAAACATATGGACATGGAAAATGCCTCGCCTACACTAATAATAAATATCCATACTTCCGAATAAATTCTCCGATACTATTAAAATCATCCGATGAAACTTCCACTGAAAAATTATTTCAACCTTATTGTTTTTCTCCACGACACCTAGTTCCGATCGAGTATGACATGGATCTATTCATTTCGTCTCTATGAGTATCTAAATCTGGAGGTAATCCGCATAAAAGAATAAATAACGGACTAACTTATTCTAGCCACTTCATTTTTGCCATCAGTCAATATATATAGAACAATCGCATTAATGGACTTTGCAATCTCTGGTTTCTCTTTAAGGCCTCGTCGAATCTCCTGAAAATTTTTATAGGTCTATGATTATGGGTTATAGTGCTGAGAATCAGCAAAAATCACCTGTCTGGCATCGAATCGAGGACTTGCGAGGGAGAGAGATCCGAAACAGAGAGATTTTATGCAGAGAATGAATGGGCACATGGACAAGACAAGATCGAAGAGCACTGCATCACTCAAATATGCTTTTTTATGAAACATGTGTCAAACAGATCTTTATTCTGACATCGTTTTAGTGATTATAACGTTCTCACAATGCAAGATTTTAATTCCGACATAGTCTATTCATCGGTTATTTACCAAATACCGCTTAATTGTCGACTCAATTAAGGTTCTCCCACCCCTCCCCCCCCACAGGCCCCCGGGTGGAAGCTTCAAAGAACGCAATAAGGTAACGAGAGTACAACTACCTTTGCCTTTAGGTACAGATGCTACACATTCTTGCAATATGAAGACGTTAGAAATGAAATTAATATCACGAATGAGCACTGTATTCGAAATTAGTTAAAGGCTGACGATGAATGAGGCATAGAAAATTTTCAAAGGGGGATAAGGAAGCAGATGAAATAAATTTGCATAGAGTAGAGTTTTCAAAATGTGCTGAATTATTTTATGAAATATTTTCTTTGAAAAAGCACTTCTAATTTTACGCCATTGTTTACTGAACTTTGCATATGCAAATGCAAATAGGCATGGGGGGAAGAAAAACAGCACACTTATCGCCTCACCTCGACAATGATATTTGCTCTTAGAGATGAGCCGAACGTCGCTTATCTTGTTTCATCATTTTCGCGTCTCTTCCTCAAAAAAAAAACGCTCATTACTAATTCAAAATTTCAACTGACCTCAGTTCATAATATTAACTACCCTTCCTAGAGTTATATTCAAATAAAACACAATATGCAATTAATTAATCATAGACGAAGTGATGCGGTAAAAAGCATGAAGAATAAAATCCTTTCATAAATATTTCTTACTAATTTTATTCAAAAATTTTTAAAAGTTTCGAAACGAATCTCAACATGAAGTTCTCCTAAAAGAAATAATTTCAACACTCATACATGCAATATGCTATTTCGTTATTATCGCCAACTCAGAATTCTTATTTCCTTCATGTTGGCATTTCTGCTGCAGGAAGGGAGAGTCGGAGATAGTTTCTTCACCTTGACACCAAACCTATGCGGCTAAAGGTCTTTTCACTTAATACAAACCGTGTGACAAACTTGTTTTCAACTGGATACAAATCCTGCCACAAGTGCTGAGGTTGTTTCTTCACTATGGAATTGTCAAAAACTTTGCCCTATCTTGACGAATTTTACGCACGCAATCCAAGCAAAATTTTTCGTAGTCACTCTCACTTTTTTGATATATTTGACGGATCTTCAAGAAATCGAAAGATACTGCTTTCGATGTGCGAATGCTATGATTTTATTAAACCGAATAATGTGACTAAGCAAATCACTGCACTCCGTAATCTTATCTTTTTAGGTGCAATATTTAATTGAAGAATGGCAAAATAAAATTGCCTCTAATTAAATCCTATATTTAAAAAACAACCTGATATATAAACTAAACGTTCGCTCCTCACTATTTTTGAATCTATACTTAGCATGGTGGTTAAAGAAAACGAATTACGATAGAAGAAATGCAGTTATAACTGCACTTTGCAGCACTCGTCATTCAATTCAGTGGTAACATCTGCAAAAGAATGGTTCTGGACGGCAACAATTACATGAAATGAGACACTTACAAATGTTGTATAATTTTTTTACTGTGTCAGATTTAATCATTTCTTTAGTTGATCTAATAAGATAAAATCAACGACTAGGAGGGAAGAACAAATTTTTGGATCTTCAAATTTGAGATAATCAACATTTTTTATCACCTAAGAATTCTATCATCATAAGCAAAAATAACAACTCAATGCATCCAATGCATAATCAAAAATTTTAATACGAAATTCGAACGATACTTCAACAGCCATTTTTTTCATTACATGATATATTCAACCAACAATAAACTCCATTTAGTATATTCATTGATGTAGTTATCATTTTTTTTTTCTTTTGCAGAATGATATGCGCCGAGATAATTGAATATGAGAATGTGATCGAAGTTTGGTAAAATCAAAAATAAAATTGAATATTAAACCGATATATGGTATTTGGTCTCTACATCCCCTTGATTTCTTTGCAAGAAAAGAAAGATTCAAATAAATATATAAGAATTCAACTGAAATTTAAATAAAGAAATGCGAGCTGAACGAAAGACTCCACTAACGAAGTCAGACTTTTAGAGTTAATTTAATCATGTAATTTATATTTCGCCAATTATCATCAAACAGTTTTGCAGTTTTTGCAGTGTGATTGAAACTAATCGACAAATTAATCGGCCATTAAAAACGATCACGTATATATTATAACGATAATTTTGTCATGGAAATTACATAAAAGAAAAACGAAGGCAAGCACCGCATGATAAGGAAAAAAAACTTGTTGAGCGTTGAAATGCCTAGATTCGACATATCGCTTATAGCTTGCCAGTTATTCACGTACTCGCAATTTAAAATAAGGCATTGGTTTAGCATGATCCATCAGGTGTGTGAGTGGACAACATGAACTTATTTCCACAAGGTGGCAAATTTACGGGGGGCCTAAGGGTAAAAGATATAAATTCATTTTTATGCAGATTCTAAATTTATAACAAACTAAATATTTAAATACCTTAATAGCATATATCAAAATAAGTCCCCTTTTAAAATAGCGAACTATTGGTCTTCTCTGAAGTTAATGAGTAAAGAAAATATTAGCATTTTACTTAAGCGATATTTACAGTGTCTAATAAACGATATTTAGATTTTAGAAAAATATTTTCCATCAAAGAAAATTTGGAGATGTGTATAAATTGCTATACTTTATTTATAAATGTTAAATGGTATAATAATACTGTAATCATTACTTACGTTAATTCATTCATATTAATAACCTGCTCATAGAAATTCATTAATAATTGTTATTCAAAGCAAAATAATTGCCATTCATAATGTTACATATTGTAATTAAAAGAAAAGCATTCATCTATGGCGAAAAAGAAGCGGAAAAGATGATGAACTATGGAGCAAAAAAATGGACGTTTTCGTGGGAAATAAATAAAATAAAACCACATTCAGCAATTCGGCTTTTGCGTTTGGAAGGAATTTTCCTGTTGATCGATTCGCTTGAACCTGAATATATAATAAACGTCAAAACTGTTACATAAAGCCGATTATAACGATCAAAGCATAGTACTTTATAAGTTTCGCAAATTAAGCTTTAAGCAGTATTCTAACAAGTGAAGGAATTAATGGCAAAGCTTGTGTTTATGCTAACCTGGCTTGGTGTATAAACTGCAAAAAACGCATTATGGCCAAATCTAGGTGCGTTTTCTCCATTTGCCTGGAAAATTGGCTTCCCCAAAAAACGCATGTTGGACATTGCAGTATCCCTAATTAAGGAATTCAAATCATAACGTAACTTGACCATACCATCCCGCCGGCTGCCCTGATACCACCAGTTTGCGTGCATGAATCATGAGTGAGAAACACAACCAAACGGGACGACGCATTCCGGTTTG